>VMDO01000240.1:0-362325 GCA_007922755.1 Pedetes capensis | reverse complement strand
AAACATAGATAGACATCTTTTTGATATTCTCTGCTTTCAGCTAATATCCACCTGACATCAGCAATGATGTCCCTAGTTCCCCGCCCTCTTCTGAATCCTGCTTGATTTTCCAGTAATTCCCTGTCTATGTATTGCTGCAGTCGCTTCTGAATGATCTTTAGTAGAATTTTGCTGGTGTGTGATATTAATGATATTGTCCCATAGTTTGCACATTCAGTTGGATCCCCTTTTTTGGGAATAGGCACAAATATGGATCTCTTCCAGTCAGTTGGCCACGTAGTTGTTTTCCAAATCTATTGGCGTAAACATGTTAACACCTCCAGTGCTGCATCTGTTTGTTGAAACATCTCTATTGATATCCCATCAATTCCTGGAGCCTTGTGTTTCACCAGTTCTTTCAAGGCAGCTTCCACTTCATCCTTCAACACCATTGGTTCCTCCTTATATGCAACGTCTTGGAATGGTTGGTCATCTACCAATTCTTTCTTGTATAATGACTCTGTGTATTCTTCCCATCTTCTTTTGATGTTTCCTGCATCATTTAATATTTTCCCTGTACAATCTTTCACTACTGCCACTCGAGGCTTGAATTTTTTCTTCACTTCCTTAAGCTTGAGAAACTCAGAGCGTGTTCTTCCCTTTCGGTTTTCTGACTCCAGGTCCTTGTACATGTTATTATAATATTTGTTTTTGTCTTCTCTAGCTGCCTTCTGAAATCTTCTGTTTAGTTCCTTAACTTCATCATGTCTTCCTTTTGCTTTAGCTGCTCTACATTCAAAGGCAAGGTCCAATGTCTCTTTTGACATGTAATTTGGTCTCTTCTTTTTTTCTTGTCTTTTTAAGAACTTTTTGCTTCCTTCTTGAATGATATCTTTTATGTCATGCCACAACTCTTCTGTTCTCCTGTCATTTGTGTCTAATGCATTAAGCCCATTTTTGAGGTGGTCTCTGAACTCAGGTAGGATATACTCAAGGTCATACCGTGGCTCTCGTATACTTGTTCTAATTTTCTTCAGCTTCAGTTTGAACTTATATATGAGAAGTTGATGGTCTGATCCACAGTCAGCACCTGGTCTTGTTTTGACATTTTGTACAGAGCTTTTCCATCATCTCTTTCCACATATGTAGTCAATTTGATTCCTGTATGTTCCATCTGATGAAGTCCATGTATATAGTCTCTGTTTATGATGTTGAAAAAATGTATTTGCAATGAAAAGGTCATTGGTCTGACAAAATTCTATCATGCGATCTCCAGCTTCATTTGTCACCAAGACCATATTTTCCAACTACTGAGCCTTTTTCTTTGTTTCCAACCTTTGCATTCCAGTCACCAGTGATTATCAGTATGTCTTGCTTGCATGTTTGATCTATTTCAGATTGCAGAAGCTGATAGACATCTTCCCTTTCCTCATTTGTGGCCTTAGTGGTGGGTGCATAAATTTGAATAATAGTCATATTAACTGGCATTCCTTGTAGGCGTATGGATAGTATTCTATCACTGACAACATTGTATTTCATGACAGATCTTGAAATGTCTTTTTTGATGATGAATGCAACCCCATTTCTCTTTTGTTTATCATTCCCAGCATAGTAGACCATATGATTGTCTGACTCAAAATGGCCTATGCCAGTCCATTTTAGCTCACTGATGCCTAAAATGTCAATGTTTATGTGATCCATTTCTCTTTTAACAATTTCTAACTTGCCTAGATTCATACTACGTACATTCCATGTTCCAATTATTAATGGATGTTTACAGTTGTTTCTCCTCATTTTGAGTCGTGTCACATCATCACGTTGAGCACCCTGGGGTTTTACTCCATTTTTCCTCATCATGGTAGACTCTACTTGGAGGAGGCAAGTCTTCCCCAGTAGTCTTTTGAATGCCTTCCAACCTGGGGGTATCATTTTCCAGCACTATTTCTGACAGTGTTTCTTTGCTATCCATAGGGTTTTCAATGGCTAGTTGTTTCGGGAGTGGCTCGCCAGGTCCTCCTCCCTAGTCTGTCTTAGTCTGGAAGCTCAGCTGAAAACCTGTCCACGATGGGTAACCTTGCTCATGTCTGAAGTTACAGTGGCAGAGCTCTCAGCCTCATCGCAACACATAAGCCCCCACAGTGTGGCAAACTGACAGACGTGTGGGGAGAACATACTTAGGAAGGTTATTTACCTCCTCCTGCTACCTCCTACAGAAAATGAGAATGATAATACTTTGATAACTATATAAGCCAGATTTCTTCATGTTGCTTTGATTTTGTCAAATGCCTTTCAATTTCTTACATGCTTATGTGGTTCCTTCTGCTGAAATGGCTAAGATCTCTGGATAAATTATAATCATAACTTCCTTGCCCAGTTATTGTAAATAATGAATAAAATAAGATAAGAAAAACAATACCTACTCAGTGGTATGGTAGATGTAAGGCTTGTAGTCAGGCAGACCTGGTTAGAAATCCTGATTATAGCCAGGGATGGTAGGGAACATCTGTAATCTCCACTGTCAGGATGCTGAGTCAGGATGATCAAGAGTTTGAAGTTACATAGCAAGATCCTCTCTTGAAAAACAAAGACTCTTGATTATAGCTTTTAGTGGGGAGCAGCTGTGTATCATGCCTTACTGAATTCCACAGCATCATTCACAATGTTTAGTACTATATATGGCAAGAGTACATTAAATTTTTGGTGACTGGGAAGATGGCAGATTAGAGGCAGCCTCTGTGAGAAGTGGTAAAATAAAGGACTCTGAATAAGAAGAAGTGGATTCTATTCCAAAGACATAAAGACTATAAAGGCACAGAAATCACAAAGGATAGTCTCAGAGTGCAGAAAGGAGCTGAGCAGTGAGAGGCAATGAGCAGGACATATCTCCAGCCACAGCTCCCCTGTAGGGGAGGGGACCCCAAAAAGGTGAACTGGACAACCCTGACAGACAGACTGGATCCATTGGGGGATTTGATGAGACAGTGATGCTTTCTGATTGGGGGAGGGGTTCAGCAGTAGAAAAAGTCATTTTGCTATCCTCTATACCTCAGAGGACCATGGACAGGAGCCATTCTGAGGGGGAAGCTATTGTATGAGATTGAGCTATTCTGTTGTTGTTCTTTGGTGCTGTGGAGTCAGGTCACCCTCACAGCAACCAGATGTACAACAGACCAAAACATTCTTCTGCACTGTGCCATGCCCAGGACTATGTCAGTACTTCTCTGTTATTCATAGGTTTTCAATTGTGGATTGTTTCAGGAGTGGATTTCCAGGTCTTTCTTCCTAGCCTGCCGCACTGATATTCCCAGGCAGTCTCCCATCCAAGGACTAACCAAGCCAAATCTGTTTGGCTTCTGAGATCAGGTGGCATCAGAGGCTAAGGTACTGTGGCTGCAGATGAGCTACTCTGCAGGCCTGAAAACAAAGAGTAATCACCAGTCAGGGATCCTTGGAGTGACCTGCTACAACCTCAGAATGAGACACAGCTGTGCAGGCAGTAACAGAGGTAGAGAAGGTGGGACACTAATGCAATGAGAGGTTCAGGCAGCAGGAGGCCGAGGCAAGGTGAGCAATAGCCTCAATTCCTGGGGAGAGGCGATGCCTCTATCTCCTGAGGGGAACTTTAGAGACTAGCATCTCCGAGCCAAAGTTAAAGACTCCATCTTCAACTGACCACCACCTCCACCTAACAGACTCCAATATTCGAGGACACTGAAAGAAATTGCTCTATTGCTGCAGTATTTTCCTTCCTCCTTCCCCCCTTCTTTCTTTCTTCTTTCTTTCCCTCACTTTCACTCTCTCTATTTCTTTTCTTTCTTCTTTCTTTATTCCTTTCTTTCTTTCATTTTCTTTCTTCTTTTTCCTGCTGTGCTAGGGATTCAACACAGGGCTTTGTGTGGGGCTGGTGCTGTGGCACTGTGCACTATCCTCAGCTCTTTTCTTATTTTTCTTTTGGAACAGGGTCTCATTGAGTTGTCCAGGCTGCATTCCATTTATCAGTATTAAATCCTGCCAGACGGGGGTGCAAGGTAAGGCCCCAGTCTTTCTCAAGGTTGTGTTCAAAGAAGAAACATGGCATCTCAGTACCTCAAGTCCTGTTGACATGGAGTGATTCTCCCCTGCAGAATGTGTGCTCCCTTTGTCTTGTTGGTAGGTATTGTCCAGTTGGTGTCTGACTCATAGTGACCCTATCTACAACAGTAGAAACACTATTGTGCTACTCTGCTATTCATAAGGTTTTCAATGGTGGATTGATTTTTGGGAGTGGGTTGTCAGGTCCTTCTCCCAAGCCTATAGCACCTGGTGTCCCCAGGTGTTCTTGCATCCAAGTACTAATCCTGCCCGATGCTATATAACTTCCATGATCTGATGAGATCAGACACCACAGTGGATTCTCTATTTATATACTCTTCCAGTCCCTGAAATGGAAAATACTTTCCATCTCTCTTGGTTATATATTCATCTCTCCTCCTATGTCCAATTCCAAATTGTTTTGCTATGGGCAGAATTCAAGAGGCAAGTATAAGTATACAAGAGGAACACCATGACACTAAGACAATTCAATTTCATAAGAAATTTGGCTGCAGTATTTCTGATCCAATATGAGAATACTTCCCTTACCCATGTGATACTCAACCTACAAACCTGCTCCAAAGTTTTGAGTGAGATTTGAAATATTAGGGCACCTTCATTATTCAGGTGTTCAATAGGGGCACATTAGAAATCCAAGTAAGTCCCACAAACACACACACAAAAACCATTATTGATATAATTTGTATTTTACCACTGAAAGTGGCCTTGTCAGGCATGATGAACTTCATGCTTCTCTCCAGTCTCCCAAGAACTAATTTCTTTCTGCCTCTGCATGTTATAATTTCCCCTCAAGGCAAAAGTCCACTTGCACCTGCCATTTTAACTGTTCTACCATTTCAAGATAAAAGCAAACACATCACTGAGAATCAAGGATTGGACTTACAAGTCCATCCATTAAAACATTTAGATCAATAATTTGAATCCAATTCCTTCAGGATTGAAGGCTGCATTTCATTTTGAAGCCCTTATCAACTGCACAAAGTACTTCAGGGAGAAGTATCAGGTATGTGAACCAATACTTGATCTCTTCAATAATCATGGTAGTCAGGTTATTACTACCTTGAAAAATACCTAGGAAACATAGTTAAAGGGAGAAATTACTTATTTGAGTTTGTAATCATTTATTTGGTTTTCAGGACAGAATCACTTGATCTGTTGCTCCTGTGAGGTGGTGAGGCAAGGTGTCACACAGAAGAGCAGTGGGTGCTGATCTGCTAAACTTATGGGTGCATGGATGGAATCTGTGAGTGTGTGTGTGTGTGTGTGTTTCTATGTGTGTGCATGTATGTTAAAGATATAGGTTAACATCTATGTATATCTTCAGGGACTGGAGATTGAATTGTACAAGATGCTCACAAATCACAATTTCAGAGGAAGAAAATGAAGGCACTCCTACATGACTTATCTCACCTTCTCTCACCCTGTGTTGTGGGGGCTTCCAAGTGGCTGTGATGCTGAAAGTCATGCCACCTGTATTTCAGAATATAATAGCGTCACCCACAGGGAGCCACAGGATCTATGTATGTTAAAGATATAGGTTAAGATCTATGTACAAAATTATGAAAATATAAAAGATGAAATGTATAATAAATTTTGCAAATTACCCACTATGAAAGGAACAGAAACTAATAGTATCTGAAGGAATTGTCAGAATAAGATACATGTATCTCACAATATGTCTAAACAATTTGACATGCATGTACTTCAGGGAGCTCTTTTAGTGAACAATCACAATCAAACTATTTCCACACAAAGATGTTCAATGCAATGTTATGCAGATTGTTAGAAAATGTAACAATATTCAATTGGAATTCTATGGTTATTGAAATGTAAAAATACAAAAAATTAAGGATATATTCACTTTAGAAGCTATGTTAATGGATACAGCTACTGCCATACCACTTTGACATCCATTTCCTTGGATCTGTGAGTTGAAGAAAGGACATGTCTTCTGTGTCCTTTCATGTGAGAGCACTTGGGATATGGGCTTATGTGGGGTAGAAGGATCTGAGAGCCCACTCCAGTCACAATTAGCCATAGAAAACCCCATGGATCTGATTGAACCACTGACAATTTTGCTCGGCATGGCACAGTGTTTCCTAGTATATCCTTGTCTTGTACCTACATTGGCTATGGTTTGGACTCAGCTCAATGGCATCTTACAAGAACAATTATTTGTGGAGTAATCTGCCTTGTTCTTTTTCCTAGAGTCTTAGTATGGAAGCTCAGAATAAATGGGCTCCCTGTGGGTGACACTATTATATTCTGAGATACAGGTGGTATGACTTTCAGCATCATAGCCACTTGGAAGCCCCCACAACACAGGGTGAGAGATAGGTGGGATAAGTCATGTAGGAGTGCTTTCATTTTCTTCATCTGAAATTGTGATTTGTGAGCATCTTGTACAATTCAATTTACAGTCCCTGAATGAAAATCATCTTGGGGCTCTGCAGTTTATCATTTTCCCTATTGACACATGTCCAATTCCAACTCTCACTCATGACTTTGCCACCTGAGTAGGGTAAAAGAGAACAATCCTACGAAAATCTTTGTTTTAAATTGTTCAGTCTAATCATTTGAATTCAAATTCACTATTTTCCATTTTCTTTTTTTTATTGGAACTTTTTAATGTACACCTTAATGTGATTCATTCTGACATGCTTTTCATTGTGACATTTCCATATATGCATTTTGATGTACGTTATTCATATAGGTTCCCCCTTACCCTCCCGTATGCTCCCCCCCCACCCTCCCCATCTAAGTCTTCATTATCTTTTACTTGGTAATATTTTTCTATATGTCCTTGGGTTCCAGTTCTGTTTAAGGTAGAAACTTTTCCTGTAGTGATCTTTGTTTTTATCTTGTTAGAACAATTACATGCATATTCTAGACCATTTATATTGACGCCATTCTTATCTTTTTCCCCCTTTTATTTTGATCCGACTTTTGAACAGGATTTTTCCTTCTTATAATTTTGATTCAGCTCCCACATATGAGTGAGAACATGTGGTGTTTCTCTTTCTGAGCTTGTGTTCATTCACTTAAAATAATTTTCTCTAATTCCATCCATTTTGCTGTGAATGACCTTATTTCATTTTCCTTGATTGCTGAGTAGTTAAATTAAAATTCTTAGACCTAACAATTCAAATACAAATTGTTTTGTATTCCAGGCAGTATTCCATTCTTCAGCATAAATCCTGCTGGTAGGGGGCACCAGGTACTTGCCTTCTTCAAGGCTATGTTCCAAGAAGTAACATGGGGTTTAAATACCTCAGGTTATAAATCAAGTCCTGGTGACCTGGTGTGATTTCCTCCCACTGAATATGTACTCCCTTTGTAGGATTCTCTATTTTCTCTCTCAGGTCATAACTGGAAAATACCTACCATCTCTTCAGGTTATGTATTCAACTCTCCTCCCATTTCAAATCTCAAGCTTTTTAGCCATGGGTAGACTACAATAGGCAAGTATTTTTAACAGTTGAACACCAGTGGCACTGAGATTGTTCAATATCATGAAAACAATTCTAAAATTTGCTCACAGTTTTATGATCCAATACAAGAATGCTCCTTAACCATCTGATTTTCAAACTAAAAAAACCCTGCTCATTAGTTGGATGAGATTTGAGATATTAGGGGCCAACATTATTCAGGTATTTAATAGGGGTATATTACAAATCCAAATCAGTCCCCAGAATACTCACTCAAAACTCATAACTGGTATGATTTGAATTGTCCTGGTGAAAGTGGAGTGACCAGGCATGTTGTTTTTATGGGTAGGTGCTAAAGAGTCGGTGTCTATCTCATAGTAAACCTACATATAACAGGCAAAACACTATTGTCAGTGCTTCTCTGGTGTTCATAGGGTTTTCAATGGTGGATTGAATTTTGGGAAATGGGTTGCCAAGTCCTTCTCCCAAGCCTACAGTATCTGGTGTTCCCAGGAAGTCACCCATCCAAGTACTAACCAGGCCTGATCGTGTTAGCTTCCAAAATCTGATGGGATAGGATGCCACAGGGATATGGCAGCAGGCACCAGGCATGAGGCTTATCATATTTCCCTCCAGTCCCTCAAGAACTAATTTCTCTTTATCTTTGCATGTTATAATTTCACTCAAGTCAAAAGTCTACTTGCACCTCTCATCTGCAGGATGTAATGCAGAAGCACAAAATAAGACTGGTATCCCACAAAATTTAGATTCAAATTGTGAGGTATAAAAATTTGATTTCCTAGACCTAACAATTAGCAAAATTTGATTTCCTAGACCTAACAATTAGCACCCAAGATTTTCATAGGATTATTTTTTTCATCCTCTCAGGTAGTAAAGTCATAAATTTGAGTTGGACATGGATATGTGTTGGGAGAGGAAGTCATACAATGCAGAGTCACAAGAAGTTTTTCCTTCATAGACTGGAGAGAGAAATGAACAAGAACACGAGGGAAAAGGCTAATTTCAGCAGGAAAGAACAAATGTATTCCTATATGACTATCCCCACCCATCAGTCAGGTGGTGCTCTAAAGGATCCAAATGGCTTTGATGCTGAAAATCACAGCATCTGTATTCCACACTGTATCAAGGTCAGCCATGGGAGGCCCATGCCTGCTGAGATTCCAGATGAGGCATGCTAGGGAGAAAAACAGGGCAGATCACTCAGGAAAGTGTTGTAGTTCTTGCTGTGAACTGCCCTTGAGTGGGTCAGAATCATAGCCATGCTAGGTTCAAGGGAATGATATAGTACTAAACCCTCTGCCATGCCAGGCAAAATTGTCAGTGATTCAATGAGACTTATAGGGTTTTGTATGGGTGTTTGTGACTGCAGTAAGCTGAAGACTCCTTGTCCCAACCTAGGGACTCAGTACTACCAGGTGTTCTCCTATGCAGGACATACTAGACATGTCATTCCTTTAACTTGCAGATCTGAGGAAATGGATGCCAGTGGCCTAGCGGTAGCTGTATCCATCAACACAGCTTCTAATGGGAATATGTTCTGAACTTTTTGTATTTGTATATTTGAATAATCAATGACTTCTAATTGAAAACGTATACAATGTCCAATGAACTGCCTATCAATGCATTAAACATCTTTGTGTGCAAATATGATGACTCCAATTGTTCATTAAATGAACTCCCAGAATTGTATGCAAGTCAAACCCACCCCACTAAGGTATATTTGGGTCTTATTCTCTCAATTGCTTCCTAGATGATAATTTTACCTTTCCCTCCTAATGGAGAAGATAAAACATCTATGATACGATAGCCCTCTCTTTCATATTCTCTGATTTTTAATGATCACTGTTTAGCTATATATTACACACACACACACACACACACACACACACACACATACCAACACCAATCGAAAGAGCCTTGAGATGTCCAGATCAGCACCCATTGCCATTCTGTCACAATGCTTGGCCTCAACAACACCCAGGAGTAACAGACCATGTGATCCTGATCAGATTATCAAATAAATACTTCTACCCCTATGGGGTTACACAGTTACTTTACAATGCAAAGAAAACCTGATTCCTATCCCTTCTGGAGAGTTCAGGCACTGTTCCCCTCACCTGGTACATTTCCCTACTACACCTCTGGACCTTATTAGGGCTCCGAAATGAAATACAGCCTTGGATCCTGAAAGAATTCCATTCAAATTACTGATCTAAGGATATGAATGGGTGGACTTCAATTAGGATGGAAGATTTCTGAGCTGTCTTCTCTTTCACCTTGCAAAGGTGACACAGTCAAAGGTGAAGGATGGAAGGGGTATTTTGCCATCAGGGAAAAAATAACATGCTATGCTAAGAGAAATGAGTTCTTGAAGGACCGAGAGACACAAGAAGTGCATCCTACGTGGCAAGCCCACTTTCAGTGGTGATATACAACCACGGCAGTAACGATTGTGTGTATGTGTTGGGTGAACTGATTTGATTTTGTAACATGTCCCTAGTGAACCCCTAATTATGAAGGCAATGAATACCTCAAATCTCATTCGAAGCATTTGAGCAGTGTTTTAGATTGAGAAGCATGTGTGTAAGGGGAGTATTTCTGTACTGGGACAGAACAACTTGGGAGAAATTTTTACATTGTTCCTATGATATTGAATGCTCTTATTGCCTTTGGGTTCAAATTACCATCTGATACTTCTCTCTTGAACTCTACCCAGGGCACAAAAACCTGGGAGGAGAGGTGAATGCCTAACCCAAAATGATGGAAAGTATTTTCTGGTACAGGGACAGGAAGAGTAAATGGACCATCCTATAAAGCTAGCACACATTCTTTGGGGGAATTCATGCCATGTAAACACAGCTAGAGTCACGAGCTGAAGGATTGAGAAGTCAGGTTATTTCTGTGAACAAAGTATGTAGAAAACAAATACCAGGGGCATGCCCTGGCTACCCTATGTGGCAGGAGTTAATACACAAAAACACAATGCAGCCTGGAATCCCAAAGAATTTGGATTCAAATTGTTAGGTCTAAGAATTTGAATTCGAAATCTGAGACCTAACAATTCGAATCCAAGTTTGTTTGGGAATCTAGGCTGCACTCCAATTTTGTGTAATAAATCCTGCCACAAGGGTGCCACATGGGTTGCCCCATATGCATGCCTTTCTCAAGACTCTGTTCAATGGAGTGACATGGTTGCTCCACCCTGAGCCTGTTACTCAGGTCCCATTGACTTGGTGAGCATTTCTCCCACTGTATGGGTGTGCTACCTTTGTAGGATGCTGTATTTATTCCTCCAGTCCCTGAATGGGTACATACCTGACATTGTTTTGGGTTATATATTCCTCTCATCTCATGTTCAAGATCAGTCTTTTTGGCTGTGAGTAAAGTTCAAGAGGCAAGTATGAGATGACCAATTGAACCCTAAGGAACTAACATCATTCCATATTGCAGGAAGAATCCTCCACTTTCCCAAAGTATTCTACCCCAATATAAGAATGCTTCCCTTACTCACTTGACTCTCTACCTGAAAACCTGCTCTGACATGATGCATGACATGTGAAGCATTGCATTGCCTTCATGATTCAGTAGTTCCATAGGAACAAATTATAGAATCAGTCCATTGCCCCCTAACACACACACAGTAATCATTACATTTATGATTTCTGTATGACCACTGAAAGTAGGCTTGCCAGGTAGGATGCACTGCCTGGGTCTCTCCAGTCCTTCAAGATCTCTTTTCTTACACTTGAGTAGGCTATAGCTTCCTGAATGGCCAGAGTCCACTTCTGACTTTCTCCTTTGTCTGTGCTACAATTGCATGGTGAAAGAAAAGCCATCTGGGCAAACTTTGATGGGACTTTCTGCCTACCCGATCTAATCCTTAGAAAACTAATCCGAATGCACTTCTTCCAGGATCTAAGGCTGTGTTTCACTTCGCAGGCCTAAGCAAGGGCTGGTAATGTTGCAGTAAAAGCACCAGGAGCATGAAATACTACTTGACTTCTTCAGTAACAATAGGACTCCAATTCTCATTCCTTTGTAAGTGAACTGAGGCACACCATGGAAGACAGATATTATTTATTTGGGTGTACAAGGATTTTTTTTTTATTATCTGACCAAGAACACATGGTCTGTTACTCCTGGCTGTTGCTGAGGCAAAGCCTCAGAACAGAGGGCAGTGGGTGCTGATCTGCTCATCTTATGGTTCTATGTATTTTGGCTGTATGTTGGTGTATGCGAATTTGGAGTGCATGTGTGATGTAAGAAGGTAAAAGATCTGTAACAAAATAAGCAATTATGAAGGAAAATCGATTCTATTCTAAATTTTCTCTTGTCCTCACTAAGAGGGCAATGGTAACTAGTAGTTTGGGATGGTATTTTGACAGTAAATTGTACACATCTATTAGTGTGGCACTTTTGCCTTGCATAGAATTCTGGGAGTTCTTTTCATGGGCAGCTAGGGTCTAAATATTTGCACACAAAATGGAAAATGCAGTGAGATGCAGCATATTAGAAAATGCAAGCATTTTCCTGGTGAAGTGATTGATTATTGAAATACAAATACAAAAAGTTCAGAATATATTCAGCAGAGTCTCTGTTCATGGGTACCAAATACCAGCAGACCACGTGGACATCCACCCCTTCACATATGGGAATTGAAAGAGTGACATGACTGGTATGTCCTTGAAGGAGAAATGACTGGAAGGAACTGAGTACAGAGGGAGGAAGAAGCCCTCAGAAGGTTACTTCTCTCAAAATCATCCCCAGCATAAACTGATGAATTTCATCTAGCCATTCAGAGTAGCAGGTCATGGCACATGGTTTACAAATATATCCTTCTTTTCCACCTGGGGTGGCTATGGTTCTGACTCCATTCAGTGGCAGTTCACAGCAGGAAGAACAATTGCTCCTGGACTGATCTGCCATGTTCTTCTCCCTAGAGTGAGTTATCTGGAAGCTCAGCAGGAACAGGCCCTGCATGGATGGCTATGTTACCTGCAGAAATACAGGGGCCATTATCTTCAGCGTCAATGCCACTTGCATTCCCCCACTGCACGGGCTGACTGACAGGTGGGGTTGGTCCTATAGGAAGGCATTCATTTTCTCCCTGGGAAATTTTGTTTTCTGAGCACGATGTTGTTCAACTCATTCTCCAACGCCTGAAACACAAACATCCCCTGACCCTATAGTATCTACTTTGCCCTCCTAACTCATGTCCACATACAGCTCTTAAGTACAACTTTACCACCTCAGCAGGGTGACAAAAAAAGCAATCCCATGAAAATCTTGGATTCAAATCCAAGTTTCTTTGGGAATCAAGGCTGCACTGTGTTCTTCTGCCCCAAATTCTACCACAAGGTGGCACCATGTGTTGCCTTTCTCAAGAATGTGTTGAAAGGAGTATCATGGCTGCTCTATCCCTCAACCTGTTACTCAAGTCCGGTTGATATGGTGGGCAATACTCCAACTGGGGGGTGGGCTACCTTTGTAGGATGCTCTATTTACTCTTTCAATCCCTGAACAGGAACATATCTGCCATCATTTTGGGTTAGGTATACACCTCCTGCTCCATGTTCAATCCCAAACTTTTTGGCCATGGGTAGAGTTCAAGAGGCAAGAGTGGGATGATCAGTCAAACACAAAGCACTAAGATCATTCCATATCATTAGAAGAGTCCTTCCATTTTTCCAATGTGCCCTACACAATATTAGAATCCTTCCCTTTCTCATGGCTCTCCACTTAAAAAACTGCTCTGAAGTGATGCATGACATTTGAAGCATTGCTTTGCCTTCATGATTCAGGAGTTCCATAGGAACATATTATAGATGCAAATCCTTCCCTCTAACACACACAGCAATCATTAGGGTTTAGGTATTATCACTGAAAGTGGGCTTGCCATGTAGGATGAACTTCATGGTCTCTGCACTCCTTCAAGTCCTCATTTCTTACCCCTTAGAATGTTAGAGTTTTCTTAATGGCCAGAGTCCACTTCCAACTCTCTCCTTTCACTGTGCTACCATTGCATGATGTGAGAGAATCCATCTGGGAAATCCTTGATGGGAATTTCATGTACCCATTCAAATCCTTAGACCCCCTAATTTGAATCAACTTCCTTCAGGTTCTATGGCTGCGATTCACTTTAGTGCTCTAAAGGAAGGTTAAGAAGTGTTACAGGAAAAACACAGAGAACGTGTAATGCTTATTGCCCTCCTCAATGATGATAGGACTTGGATTCTCATTCCTTTGTAAATGACCTGAGGCATACCATTGAAGACAGAAATTATTTTTTGCGTGGACAATGATTTCTTTGATTAACAGACCAAGATCACTTCGTCTGTTACTCCTGGGGGTTGCTGAAGCAATGCATTATGACAGAAGGGCAGTGGGTGCTGATCTGCTCATCTTATGGATCTCTGGAGTTGAGCCTAGGTGTTTATGTTAGTGTGTGTGAATTTGGCTTACACATGTCATGTAAGAAGGTAATAACATCTGTAACAAAATAAGCAAGTATGAAGAAAAGATCAATTCTATTCTCAATTTTCTTTCATCCTCACTAAGAGGGCAAGGTAATCTAGTAGTCTGGGATGATATTTTGACAGTAAATTGCACATGTCCCTTAATATGGCTCCTTTGTCTTGTATAGAATTCTGGAAGTTCCCTTCAGGGCAATTAGGGTGGAAAAATTTGCCATAATATAGAAAATGCTGCAAGATATGGTGTTTTAGAAAATGTAAGCATTTTCAATGTGAAGTGATTGATTATTGAAATATACAAATACAAAAAGTTCAGAAATATTCAAATCAAGATTTGTACTCATGTGTACCACTAGCAGCAAACCACTTGGACATCCATTGCCTTCAGATCTGGGAGTTGAAGGAATGGCAAACCTGGTATGTCCATAAATGTCAGTCCACAAAGAAGAACTGGTTATGGAGGGAGGGAGAAGGCCTCTCAAGGTATTCCACAGAAAATCATCCCTAGTAAACCCAATGAATTTCCTCAAGCCATTCTAAGTAGCTGGGCATGTCACAGGGTATACTTCCATATCCTACTTTTGCACCTAGGGTGATTCTAGTTCTGACCCCACTTGGTGGCAGTTTGTAGCAGTAACAATTGCTCCTGGATTGATCTGCCATGATCTTCTCCCTGGAGTGTTTTAACTGGAACTCCAAGGGAACAGGCCTCCCCCATGGGTGGTTATGTTACTTTCAGAAATTCAGGGTCCATGATTTTCAGCTTCAGTGTGAGTTGGGATCCCACCACAGCACAGGCTGACTGACAGGTGGGGTTTTTCAAATAGTAAAGCATTCATTTTCTCCTTGGGTAATGGTGCCTTCTGGGAATGGTGTTCTTCAACATAGTCTCCTCTTCCTGAAGGACAAACTTCCTCTGACTCAGCAGTTTCTATTTTCCCTGACAACACATGTCCACGTTCTACTCTCACCTGACTTTACTATCACCATAGGGTTAAAACAAAATCCTACGAAAATCTTGGATTTAAATTGTAAGTTCTCTGAATAAGAATTCGAATTCAGATTTTTTTGGAACCCAGGCTGAATTACATTTTTCTGCCAAAAATCCTGCCTCCAGGAGACACACCAGTTGCCTCAGATATCTGCCTCTGTCAAGACTGTGCTCAAAGGAGTAATATGGCTGCTCAATCCTTCAGCCATGTACTCAAGTCTGGCTGGCATGGTGGGCATCTCTCCCACAGGGTCTGTGCTAAGTTTCAATGATGCTCTATTTACTCCTCCAGGCCCTGAACAATAACATACCTGCCATCAATTAGGGATATGTATTACTCTCTCTTCCCATGTTCAATCTCAAACTTTTTGACCTTGCGTAGAGTCCAAGAGGCAAGTGTGAGATGATCAGTTGAACTCAAAGGCAATAAGATTATACCATGTTGTAGGAAGATTCCTCCCATTTTCCCAAAGTGTCCTAGCCCAATATAAGTATGCTTCCCTTGTCCATATGATTCGCAACCTAAAAAGCTTCCCTGAAGTGAAGCATGACATTTCTAACATTGCATTGCCTTTGTGATCCAGGAGTTGCACAGCAACATATTATAGAATCAAACCATTTCCCCCAACCCACACACAACAATCATTACAGTTAGGATTTATGTACCATCATTTAAAGTAGGCTTGCAAACTAGGATAGGTTTCATAGGTCTCTCTACTCCTTGAATACCTAATTTCTTATACCCTAGCATGTTATAGTTCCCCTAATGACAAGAGTCCACTTTCATCTTTCTCTTTTGACTGTGATACCCTTGCGTGGTGAAAGAAAATCCAACTGGTAAATATTTGAAGGGAATTCCAACCTACCCATTCAAATCTTTAGATCCCTAATTTGAATCCACCTCCTTCAAGATCCATGGCTACATTGTACTTTGCATCCCTAAGCAAGGCAAAAAGCGTTGCAGAAAAAGCACCTGGAACATGGGACACTACTTATCCTCTTCAATAACAATAGGTCTTGGGCCCTTGTTCCTTTGTAAGTGACCAGAGGCATACCATGGAAGACAGATATTATTTATTTAGGTTTATAATTATTTCTTTAATTATCAGACCAAGATCATATGATCTGTTAGGTCTGTACCTCCTGGGTGTTGTGGCAGCAAGGCCTCATGACAGAAGTTCAGTGGGTGTTGATCTGCTTATCTTATGGATCTTTGGAGTAGAGGCTCTGTGAGTATATTGGTGTGTGTGAATTTGGTGTGCATATGTGATGTAGGAATGCAATAAATCTGTAACTAAATAAGCAAGTATGAAGGAAAGATCAATTCTATTCTAAACTTTTTCTCATCCTCACTAAGAGCATAGTATAAACTAGTAGTCTGGGAATGAATTGTGACAGTAAGTTGCACATATCTCTTAGTGTGACTCCTTTGATTTACATAGAATCCTGGAAGTTCCTTTCATGAACATTTAGGATCAAAATAATTTGTGCACAACAGGAAAATGCAGTGTCAGGCAGCATATTAGAAAATGTAAGTTTTTTCCTTGTGAAGTTATTTATTATTGAAATACATAAATACAAAAAGTTCAGAACATATTCATATCAGAAGTTGTGTTCATGGGTACCACTAGCAGCAGACCACTTGGACATCTAGCCCCTTCAGATCTGGGAGTTGATGGAATGGCATACTTATTATGTCCTTGCATGTGAGACCACCTGGAAGAACTGGGTACAGAGGGAGGGAATAAGTGTCCTGAGGTTACTCCCCTCAAAATCTTCCCCAGTAAACCCAATGAATCTCATTGAACCATTCAGAGTTGCCAGGCATGGCACAGGATTTACTACTATATCCTTCTCTTGCACCTAGTATGGCTATGGTTCTGACCCCACTTTGTGGCAGTTCGCAGTTGGAAAAACAATTGCTTCTGGATTCATCTGCCATGTTCTTTTCCCTAAAAACTCTTATCTAGAAGATCAGCAGAAGAGGCCCCCCATGCAAGGCTATGATACCTTCAGAAATACAGGGGCCATGATTGTCAGTGTAAATGCCACTTGGATCCCCACACAGCACAAACTGACTAACAGGTGTGGTTAATTGTGTAGGAAGGCATTCGTTTGCTCCAGGTGAAATTTTGCTGTTTGCACATGTTGTTCAATTCACTGTTCACTCCCTGAAGGACAAACTTCCTCTAACTCTGCACTTTCTACTTTGCCCTCCTGACACATGTTCACATCCAACTCTCATGTACAACTTTACCACCTTGATGGGGAAAAAAAAAGCACCAATCCTATGAAAATTCTGAATTCTAAATGTTAGGTCACAGAATTTCTTCTTAGTCCTAATTTTTCAAATGCAATCTAGTTTGGCAATCCATGTTTCACTGTGTTTTTCTACTACAAGTCTTGCAAAAAAGAGGGTACCAGGAAATGCCCAAGGTACTGTCCTTTCTCAAGACTGTGTTCAAAGAAGTAACATAGCTTCTCAATCTCTCATCCTGTTAATCAAGTCCCATTGGCATGGCGGGCATTTCTCCCACAGGAGGTGTGCTCCATTTGTGAGATGATCTGTTTACTCTCTCAGTCCCTGAACAGGAACATACCTTCCATCATTTCAGGTTATGTACTCACCTCACATCTGATGTTCAATCCCAACCTTTTTTGCCATGTGTAGAGTTCAAGGGACAAGTGTAAGATGATCATTTGAACCCAAAGGAAATGAGATCATTCAGTTCATAGGAAGAATCCTCCCATTTTCCCAAAGTGTCCTAACCAATACAAGAGATCTTTCCTTACCCATATGATTTTCCACCTAAAAACCTGCTTTGAAGCGTCTCATGACACTTGAAGGATTGAATTCCTTCATGACTCAGGCCTTCCATGGGGACATATTACAAAATCAAACCATTCCTCCCAACACACACAGCAATCATTACAGTTAGTATTTATCTATCACTACTGAAAGTGGACTTGCCAGGCAGGATGTGCTTAATGGTTCTCTCCACTCCTTCAAGATCTCATTTCTTACACCTTAGCATGTTATAGTTTCTTAGTGGCTAGAGTTCACTTCCAACTTGCTCCTTTGACTGTGCTACCATTGTAAGGTGAAAGAAAAGACATCTGGGAAATCTTTGACCTGAATTTCAGTCCACCCATTCAAATACCTAGGATAATAATTTGAATCCACTTCCTTCAGGGTCTAAGGCTGCGTTGCCTTTTCCAGCCCTAACCAAGGGCAAGAAATGTTGCAGGAAATGGACCAGGAATGTGGAAATCTATTTAACTTCCTCAATAAAATAGGATCCGAGTTCTCCTTCCTTTGTAAATGACCCAAGGCATACCATGGAATACCTTCTTTATTTGTGTTTACAAGTATTTGTTTGACTATCAGATCAGTATCATATGGTATGTTACTCCTGGGTGTTGCTGAGGCAAAGCCTCATGACAGAAGGGCAGTGGGTGCCCATCTTATGGATCTTTGGAGTTGGGGCTGTTTGTGAGTGTTAGTGTTTGAGTGTTTGGTGTGTGTGGGTATGTGTAAGTAAGCAGGTAATAACTTCTGTAACAAAATGAGAATGTAGGAAGGTAAGATTCATTATATTCTAAATTTTCTCTCTTCCTCATCAAGAGGGTAATGTAAACTACCAGTCTTGGATGGCATTGTGACAGTATGTTGCTTCCCTGTGGTTCCTTTGACTTGCAAGTAATCTGGGAATTCCTTTCATGGACAATTAGAATCAAAATATTTGTGCACAAAATGGAAATGAAACATGACTCAGTGTTTTAGAAAATGTAAGAAGTTTCCATGGGAAATGATTGATTATTGAAATATGAAAATACAGAAATTTCAGAACAAATTCATATCAGAAACTGTTTATGGATACTGCTACTTGCAGAACACTTTGACATCCATCCCATTTAGATTTGGATATGAAGAAATGACATGCCATGTATGTTCTTGCATGTGAGACCACTTGGATGTACTGGGTATGGAGGGAGGGAGAAGGCCTTTTCTCACCTATGTCTTCATATCACTTTATTGGGTCTTCTGCATAAAGACTTACAATAGTCTCTGTGCCATTGCTGAATCATGACTGATAGGACTATGATGTATTTGTTCCTATAATATCAATTGAATTAATTTGTAACTAGGCAGTGTATTTACACTTCACTTTGTTGAAAGATTATTCACTAGTATAGTAATAGTGGATTTGGCATCCACTATTATATTTCTTTCTAAATACAGTCCTTAAAAAAGAACTACTTTTATTTTGTTTCTGAGGTGGTCTTTGTGTGAGCCTAGGCTGGCTTGGAAATCATACTCCCCCTTCCTCAATATACTGATGAGTACAATTATATGTGCCTACAACCATGCAAAATTTACAAAGAAGAAATTTTGATGCTCCAGATTTGAGACCAAGGCTAGCGATACAGTGTTGGAGCCCATGCTTAGCATGTATGAGACCTTAGGTTCAGTGCCCATCACTGAGAAAAAAATGAGACAAAATTCAATTTATAGTGGTCTTAGACATGATATTCAGGCTGAAATTTTTAATTAAAATGTGAAATATTTAAAACTTTTGGATAATTATGAATTCATATACTTTTAAGTCAGATATGTTTTCATTCAAGGTATATTGTGTATATCTGCAAGTGTTGCTAAGTTACTAGCTTTAAAAACAAATATATTTGCTCACAAATTAGCAGAAGGATCAACATATTAATCATTACTGCTGATACCTTGGTCCATAAAAATTTATAGTATAGCCAGGCATGGTGGTGCATGTCTGTAATCCCAGCAGCTGAGGCCAGAGGCAGTCTGTGTAATTTAATGAGACCCTGTCTCAAAAAAGTAAAAAGTAAAAAATAATGGGCTGAGGGTGCAGCTCAGTGGTACAGCATTTGCAAAGCATGCAAGTACGAGGCCATGGGTTCAACTCCTAGTACCGCAAAAAAAAAAAAAATTATATATATATATATATATGTATATATATATATATATACACACACACATATACATATAGTATAAAAAATTTTAGTATAAAAAATCAAGGAAGATAACTGTGAATCAAAACAGTTGTTGGATAATTCTTATAATTCTATATTGTTGTTGTTGTGAGGTGCTATTGAATCAGCTCTGACTTAGAGTAACCCTAAATAGAATGGAATGAAACATTATCTTCTCCACTTAGCTCTGGAACTAGATTTTCTCTCCTTTTTTTTTTTCTTTCCTTTTCTTAATACAAAAATATATCTGAGCATTGATAGCTGGAGAAAAGTGAGGGAAGGGGAGGTAGCCATCACTATAGCTCAGGCTAACAAATATTAATTCAGGCAGATTGTGATTAATTTGATTTAAGGGACTAGTTCCTCCCAGCTACAAATGCATTAAAAGCAGGAGGTGGAAGGTGATGACGGAGTCTAAATATATAATGTATTAAACCATGTGAAACTATGGAAGTACCCAGAAATATGAAACTTTGAACAAATGTAACTTCACGATACCATAAAAAAGGAAAAAAATATTTGTTCTTGGATCAGTTAAGAAAAAAAAAAAGGGGGTGGTGGTGGTAACAAGAAGCCTACCATACAAGATTCTCTAATTGGTTCCAGGCAGCCTCAACTCTTGTCCAAACAATCAGCATTAATGTTTTTTGACTGAAACAACTTCAAAGTAATAGTCTAGATTCCTACTCTTTATGGCTATACAGGGAGCTCTGAGGTAACTCAATTAGATATAAATAGCCACTCCTCTGTTTTAACAGGACCCATGTGTATTCTTTAGTCACTTTAAAGGATCTTAGGGAACCAACAAGTCCCCCCATGCCCCAGCCTTCTATTGTTTCCTTTGATACTTAGGATATGGAATAATG
Source organism: Pedetes capensis (assembly GCA_007922755.1). NCBI lineage: Eukaryota > Metazoa > Chordata > Mammalia > Rodentia > Pedetidae > Pedetes > Pedetes capensis. The sequence goes on along the minus strand of VMDO01000240.1, from coordinate 341,471 downwards.
AAAAAAAAAGTGTATATGTGTGGCACCATTGGTTATGATCAGCTAGGCCTCTCTACCTTTGGCTTGCTTGGATGTTATTACTTTTCCATGAAAAATCAAGTCAGAAGTAACACTAAGAGGCATCCTGTGGAAAGCTGGTGAAGTGAGAGAGGGAAAGGATATAAAATCCAATGGCTGCACTCTGACACACCTGTTAAACACATTCAAACTTGCTTTTCATTTTCTGACTTTGGGGAGAAGCTGATCTTGGTACTGTCACAAGATAGAAGCCCATACTAACAAGCTGATATCACTTGTGCTAAAACTCATCCTTTTTTTACAAAGGCGGCAAAAGCAATGGGGACCTTGTGCTTATTGAGAAACACTTAGGCTCAATATAAATTGTTTACCTTACTGATGGTAGTTATAGGCCACTGGATTGAAGAATGATGCTCTGAAAATGAGCCCTGAATGTTTTTGAAGCCCTCTTTATTCCATGCTTTTTCATTCCCCTTCAAATACAATCGGGATCTTACAATGAACTGTGACAAATACAAACGCACACACACACACAAACACACACACCCTCAATTCACCACTTATTAACTCTGTGATCTTGAACAAGATACCTAACACCTTGCTGAGTTTCTGTTTTCTATTACGAAAAATGGGAAAAACAACAATACCTAATTTGTAGGGTTTTCAATATGTCCAAAGAGGTAATAACATTAAAATGGTTTTCAGAATCACCAGCAAAATATCAAAGCTTCATAAAATCTACTACTACTACTACTACTACTATTACCTACATAAAATCATATGCAGTATTTCAAATCATGAAAAATGGCAAGATAGAATGATATGCCTTTATTATCAATGATGGGCACACACATAAAGAACATATTCTGCTTATGATATATAGAGAAAAGGGACTATTTCTTTGTCATTTGTTTTTTCCCACATGGTAATCAGAATTCTGTTCTTCATGTGTGGGTTCAAAAAGCTTTTGTGGAAAGAACTTATTAACTTTAAGGAACTTAACAGTTTAAAAAAAAAAAGAATGTAAAATTTGCCATGGATTTAATTAACAGAAGAATTTTTGTTTCCTCATGTCTTTGGTTAGGAGAAGGAGAGTTTCCAGAAGGAAGAATTGAGAAATCCCCTATAGTTATAATGTAGTTTACAGGGTGCCAAGACTAATCTTTCACCTAGAAATTCTTATGTGCCCAAAATTCAATAATTCAATATAATGTAGATAGTTACATATATATATTTAACTTGCTCCAATTAAGTGAGGATAAAGAAAGATTAGTTCCCTCTCAAAGCCACAGTCACAGTATACTTCTCTAACTCTAAGAACATGAAAGATGTTCTAAGCATAACTTCCAGACTTGAAATAAGGGCACGCTCAGGGATGTTCATGTACAATTGCTAATGTAGTTGGAGATTTTTCTGAGTTCAGTAGTTATTGACATATCAAGCAGTAACATGATACTGCCTGTAGAATAAATCTTGAAATTTTCAAAACCAAGTATGAACCTTGAATGTTATATATAAACATAAACAAACCTAAGAATCAATGTCTGTTATCTTTGTAGATTTTGATATTTCATTTAGTTTATTTCATGCAAATGGGATTATTTCATACAAATAAATCCCATAACATAAAACAACCTCAATGACACCCTAAAGTTGAATATTATTCTTTAAAAAAACATTATTTGTGTTTTAATATAAGTGTCATCAATGTTTAGGTTTAGAGCCAATCTCATTTGATTACCAAGTTCTGTGATTTACCAAAGGGAATTAGTGACAAATACCTGTGCCATGAGACAGTTTATCTTAAGTAAAAAATATATCATGACATTTTATCCAAGTTAGGTTTGTTCTATTTCATAATTTCAAAACAATGATGAAAAATTCTATCATGTAAACTAATGATTCTCTAAATATAAATATGTATTTTTATACTTGAGGATTGCTTTTTAAATAGAGATGATTATTAGATTGGAAACAGTAAGACCTAATATTCTACCCTTAGACAACCCCCTGAATGATGTAAACAGACAGCTGTTGCAAATCTCTGAGTCACACTAGGAAAAGCAAGAATGTACAAGTTTCCAAGGCAAATGACTATAAGTTTAAAATTCTACTGATTTATGTTCTGTAACCATAAGGCGCCTGCAGCCATATCCCTGTGGCATCTGATCCCCCATCACATCTCAGAAGCTAAGCAGGGTTGAGCCTGGCTAGTACTTGGATGGGAGACCGCCTGGGAATCTCGGGTGCTGCAGGCTTGGGAGAAGGATCTGGTAACCCACTCCTAAAAAAATCAGCCATTGAAAACCCCATGAATAGCAGAGATACACTGACAATAGTGTTTCACCTGTTGCACATAGGAAAACTATAACTTGCACACAGAATCCACAGTGCCTAACAATGACAACCATAAACCACAAGAAAAAAATTTTCGTAACAGCAAAATCAGAATAGGACACTTACAGTAAATATAAGTGCCTAAAAATCCATGTGGAAGCCACAAAGTATTAACCATAAACAGTAAGGAAGATGATTAAGCAATTTCATTTGTGTCCTTTTGTAGACAAATTTAGTACTCCTACCCCTCACATAAATATTAATTGATGCTTTGAATCATTCAGACATTTCCCCAAAAGGTACAGGTGTGTGCTATATGCCAAGATCTTAAAACAGGCAGACTAAGCAGTCAACAAGATTCAATTGTGTATCCAAACATCTTAGAATCTAGACAGCACATAGACAAATAAGCAACATGAAATCAATACCTGAGGTTCTCTTTTAGGGAAAGCACAAAGGAGAACAAAGCAAGATGTGGACAGAGAGGATGATCAACTCACCTGGGCTTCAGAAATGCATCCTAGCGAGATGTCCTTAAGCTAAGATTCAATGACAAAAGTGAGAACGGATGGCCAGAGAGCATGGATAAAAAGATAGGGATCCATCTTGATTTCACCAACTTCAATTAGGCTGCAGATGAAATGCACCTGGAAAAAAAAAATAGCATGGTATTACCTCCTGTTCTGTGCAAGGGAGGTTGAAATACTCTTCTGCCAAGCAGTGCTGAAATCCTAGGAGATTCAGGATATTTGGGATATTTTATTATCAATATAAGATAGGAGATTCCAGGGTTTTGGGTCATATTGAGGAGCATTTGCTAGGACCTGGGTTCCATTCCCTGAATCAAAACAGAAAAAAGAAAAAAGGAAGAAAAAAAAAAACAATGATTCCAAAAGTGAGCACAATATGCATTCTTCAGACATTCCTAAGAAGCCTATGAACACCCACATTTCTCTAATTCATATAATTACATCTTCTCGCATACATGTATGTATACAGAATTACATCTTATCCCACACAGGTGTTTATATTTATTTATGTATTGGTTAATTGGTTTGTTTTTCAGTACTGTGTGATGAATCCAGGGCCTGGCAAATGTAGGCAAGTGTTCTACCAATGAGCTGCATCTACAGCCTCATTTTATTGTTTTAAATCTTGAGACAGGGTCCCACTAATTTTTGTTGGCTACCTGTGGCCTCAAAATCACTATTCTCTTGTCTGTGCCTCCTGAATTGGGTCACTGGGATCACAGATATGTACTACAACACCTTGCTTATGAAGAAAGATTTAATGTTTGTCTTTTCCAAGGCCATCATTTGTTCCATCTTTTTTTCCCAAGGGGAACAATAATAGCAACAAACCAAACCCACCACATATCTCCAAAAAAATTAAATAAGTAAAACCTCTACAGATTTTCTGGTCATTCATCCCAGATGTCCTAGGGCAAGGACTAACCTTGGTGGATCTCAGTTTTACCAACTCTTTTATGAGGAGGAAGGAGTGCCAGCTCTGTGGGTCCAGGACTTTGTCATATACACCCAGTTTTATGCTCCGTATAACCCCACCCTTCATTTAAATTCTTAATAGTTATTCAACATGGGGCCATGAATTTCCATTTTGCATTGATCCCCAGAAATTCTGTCATCAGTCATGGAAGAGAAAATGGAGACAAAACAAAACAGTCAATCTAGACTCTGTCATGATCATAAAAGGATGCAGGAAGAAAGACATGGAGCAGGATTTTCAAATCTCATTTTCTGTTAGCCTCTGGACTAGCTTTGTTACATTTGTGTGCTCCCTAGACATTTTTGTTAAATATCAGTTCACTTTTTAAAATATATATATATTTGAATATCAACTTAGCCAAATGAGAAATGATGATTTTTATCAAATCATATTTTTTCTCACATATTTTTAGAACAAATGAAAACATTAGAAAAATGAAGCCAGGAATCACGTACTGAGACATATAATGGAAAGAATGCTTGCTGGAAACTTTTACATTTCAGGTATTTGGGGCTCAGAAAACCATTCTCCAAAGTGAAGGCTTCAGAAGAACTGTGAGATGCAAAGATTCCCTCTGACCTTCTGCTGCCTTGTTCTGCTCCCAACTCACTCCCAAGGCAAGCCATAAACACTAGAATTTTACATCCTAAAGTGGGTCATAGAAACTTGAACTTTCTCCAAAGTCAGCCATAGTACGTAAATACCTCATATCTTCTCCCACTTTTGTGTCTTAGAACTGGCTCTACAGAAATTCTCTGATGTAATTTATCTGATGGTCCATTACAAGACTCTCATTTTAGAAGGGGTCCTTCCCCATACCCAGGGGGAAGGACTGCCAGACAAAAATGCCTGGAACAATCTGCACAGGCCTTGCTGGCCCTCCTCCCACAGCCTATTAGCATTAGAACATGCTTTTTTCTCTAATCACAATTTTACGTGGCTGTCCATGCTGCAACTGAACCTGAGCACTAAAATGGATCTTTCACCCTGGGTTATGCAGCCTTCATTCTGAAGGCTCCTGAGCATGTACAACTTTGCTTAAATGAACCTGTTATTCTTTTGCTTATTGGCCTGTCTTTTTCTATACAGGTGTCACCCATGGCCCTGACAATGGGCAAAGAAAAGTATTACCTCTTTCCTACCCTAGAAGGTCACCATCCCATTGTAAAGGTAAACATAAGGGACAAGTCATGCTTCCTTCATATATAATTGATATTAGTTTATCACCAATCCCTGGCAGCTTTGTGTATTATCTTCACCTAACAATGCATCCTAACCATCTGCCTGCTCCCCCAGGTGCTGAGTAAGGTGACAGCCTTCATCCATCCAGGTCAGACATGGGTTCATGCACAGGTGGCATCGTTAGATTTAGCTGAAGATTTCAAGATGTGAATACTCTGCTTTATTAGGGAGAAGACAGGCCCAGTTAGAGGCCTGAGTTTTTTAAGGTTTTCACTATATTACTTTGTTGAAATTCCACTCAAATATTACCTAACTAGGTCAATGTAAGCCACTCTCTTTGTTAGATATTTCTTTCTTCCTCAGGTCAATTTTCCCTTCCTACATTGGAGAGTGTCCCACAGTCATTCACATCCTCTGCTCCAGTCTCCTCCCAGACCACTCTGTCACCAAATGCTAAGGACTTCACTTAGTTCAAAAGCTCTTTCATCCCTCCCTTGATTTTCATAATGTAAAAATACTTCCCAACTAGGGGCACCCCACCCCATACTCCCAGCAACTTGAGAGGCTGAAACAGGAGAATCATGAATTTGATGCCAGAGGCAGCTTGCTCAACTTAATAAGATCCTGTCTCAAACTAAAGCTTAAAAAAGGGTCTGTAGGTGTGGCTCAGTGGTGAAACACCCTGGATTCAAACCCCTAGTACTGCAAATAAATAAACAAATAAATAAGCATATATATATATATATATATATATATATATATACATACACACCACACACACACACCACACACACACACATATATATACACACATATATATACACACACATACACACAAACGTATACATATTTATGTATATATATTTATGTGTATATATTTATATATACATTCTGTATATATTATATATATGCATTATATATACATGTTGTTGTTGTTAGGTGTTGTCTAGTCGGTATCCGACTAATAGCGACCTGCTATACTACAGGGGAAACACTATTGTCAGTGCTTCTCTGCTGTTCACAGGGTTTTCAATGGCAGATTGATTTTTGGGAGGGGGTTGACAGGTCCTTCTCCCAAGCCTACAGCTTCTGGTGTTCCCAGGTGGTCTCCCATCCAGGTACTAACCAGGCCTGACCCTGCTTAGCTTCTGAGATCTGACGGGATCGGATGCCACAGGGCTACCGCTGCAGGCTACATATACATACATACATATAAAATGAATACACATACAAAAGTACATATACATATGCATATATATTTATGCATATATGTATATTTATATATGTGTACCTATATATTTATATATGTATATATATTGTTGTTGTTGTTAGACGCCGTCGAGTCCAACTCACGGCGACCCTCATAGGGTTTTCAAGGGCAGATTGTTTCAGGATTACCTTGGGAGTGGGCTGCCACATCCTTCTCCAATTTTGCAGTGCTGGGAATCGACCTCAGGACTTCAGAGACTGCAGAGTAGTGCTCTACCAACTGAGCTAAATCCCAGCCATATGTACATATTGTTGTTGTTGTTAGGTGCTGTCAAGTCGGTATCCGACTCATAGCGACTCTCGTAGGGTTTTCAATGGCTGACTGTTTTGGGATTGCCTTAGGAGTGGATTGCCAGGCCCTTCTCCAATTTTTGCGGTGCTGGGAATTGAACTTGGGACGTCAGAGACTGCAACACAGTGCTCTACCCACTGAACTAGCTCCCAGCCCATATGTATATATATGTGCACATATATACACATATGTATATGTACTTGTGTAGGTGTATTCCTTTTATATGTATGTATGTATCTTGCCCCCCTTGCATGCTGAAAGCTTTGCCATGGGTATCTCAGATACCAGCAGGGCCACTTATGGAGGACAGGTTTCAGCTGAGCTTCTAGACTAAGACAGACTAGGGAGAAGGACCCTGCAGCCCACTCCCAAAACAATTAGCCATTGAAAATCCTATGAATAGCAGAGATGAACTGTCAAATATAGTGCTGGAAAATAAGCCCCACAGGCTGAAAGGTATTCAGAATTGACTTGGCAAGAGTTGGCTCCTCAAAATAGAGTCCACCTTTTAATGATGGGAACGGAGCAAAGCCCCTTGCACTTACAGTGGCTGATGTTGCGAGACTTAAAATGAGAGAAAAACATAGTGACTGCAACAATGGGCTCAAATATAAAAAGAACATGTACATGGCACAGTGTTGGGTAGTATTTTGTTCTATTGCACATAGGGTTGCTATGAGTCAGACACAACTCCATGGCGTGTAATAATGTATCTTGCATTTCATTTATCTTAACCATGTCTTGTAGATTTCTTTCAGCATTTAAACAAAAATTGTGCTTTGTCTTTTAAAATAATGCCTTACTCTTGTTTTATATTTATTATCATTGTCTTCATTGTTATAAATCAGGCTCAATCCACTATTCCAAATTTATCCAGTAACAAATTACTAGTTCTGAGCCTATCAAAAATATTAAACGAGTATCATATTTATATTGATTAAAAATGTTTATGAGATACTATGTTATGGTCTCTGGGGTCTTCTTATATTTTTAAATCTTAGAAATTTTAAATAAAGGCACATTAAAATAAAAATAGAAATGGAAAATTATTAATAATACCAGTTTGTATGCTTATATATATGAAAGTCTTCTTTCCCTGACACTGTATTTTCTTTTGGCAACAGTGTGTTTTTGGACAGTTTAAGCAATCACAATTTTTGTTTGACAATAAAATTACAGTTTATATACTCAATCATGGAAAAGTTATTTTAAGGTATATATTAATATCAATACATGTCCTTATTTAAAAACTACAATTGATGCAACTGGAGATCATTTTAAGTGAATTAAGCCAGACTAAGAAAGATAAACATTACATTTTTCTCTCATATGTGGATGTTATACTTCAATATATTCATTATTAAAGCATGTAGGTCATCAAAGTAGAAGGGACTTAAGTAGGGAAAGATAATAAAGAAAAGGGGAGAGGGTAAGAAGAAAGGGTAATGGGTAAAAAGGAAATATCACATAAATTGCCTTTATGGCAAAATTGGGATGTAGATAGATAGATAGATAGATAGATAGATAGATAGATAGATAGATGATAGATAAATAGATATACTGATGAAAAAGACATGCAAGTAGAAGGGAGATCATTAGTGGGGAGGGAGTGGATGGTGGAGGCGGGTCATAAGAGGGTAAGGGCAAAGTGAACATGAGCAATGTACAATGAATCGAATGTCTGGAAATGTCATAATCATACCCATTAATTTGTACATTAGAAATTATAAAAGAAAAAACTACAATTGAGTTTATGTGACTGTTCTGTGTAGCCATTATCCAATAATTAGTTGGGCCAGTCCTCCCATTCTACCTTAACTCATTGCAATCTCTCCCTATACAAAGATTCACCAGGGTCATGCAGACATAATTGTGGGAATTAGATAAAAAATGTTGAAGATAAAATTTGAATATACTTTGTATCATGCTGTAAATTTGGAAAATAAAACACTACATGCTGTATGTCTGCCTTTATTGTATTTTTTCTGTAGTACAGGGGGTTGAACACAGGGCCTTGAACTTTGCAAGTTTTGTACCACTGAGCTGCACACTTAGCCAAATATTTCCTTTTTGAGACAGGGTCTTGAAAAATTATGCAGACTTCCTCTGGTCTCACATTTGCTATCCTCAAGCCTCTGCCTCCAGAGTCACTAGGATTATAGGCATGCACCACCACACCCAGCTCCCTTTATTGTATTTTCTAAGAGTACAAAACAAAATATGAAATTTTGGTCTCACAATCATTATCTGATCATTCTAAGACTGATTAATCTTTTATTCAGTGACTATTGTTCTCAGTATTATGAGCTGAAATTCACCTCAATAATGAATAGGTGTTAATTCCTTCTGTCGTATCTTCCAACTGTCCACAAATACAGAGCCCAGCTCTAAAATTTCAGGACTCCATAAAGACCTGTTTACTTTACCTAAAAGAAATAGTTCTTCTGTTCAACCCCCCTAATGAGTTTGTTTCATTTTTGTTTATTGTTTTGCTTTACTTCTTAGGTACAAATTTACTCTGAAAAATCACTTATTGAGCTGTCATGTTATAAAAATGTTAGGTTCAGGGAAAAATTAAAAATAGGTGGCTCTTCCAGGGGTAAGTTGCCCATGCCTGTGATCACAACAGTTTGGGAACTGGAGGTTGGAGGAGAAAAAGATTGATGGCAGGGACAAATTGTGTAACTTAAAATAAAAATTAAAATTAAAATATAGGCAGAGGGGTGCAGCTAGGTAGTAGAGGGCATGTAAAATATACACAAGGCCCTAAGAGTCCCAGTATAATAATAAAATTAAATTAAAATCAAAGGTAAAAAATCAAAAATATTTTAAAAGATTACCTAAAATATGAATTCAGAACATTTGCTCATCTTATGGATCATTGGAGTTGAGGTTGTATATGTTGTGTGTGTACTTGAATCCAGGATTATTTGGGAATCTAGGATGCACTGCGTTTTCTGCCATAAATCCTGACACAATGGGGCACCACGGGATACCTCGGTACCTGCCTTTCTCAAGACTTTATTGAAAGGAGTAACATGGCTGCTCCATCCCTCAGCCTGTTTCACAAGTCCCACTGTCTGATGGCAGGCATTTCTCCCACAGGGAGGTGGCTACCTTTGTAGGATGCTGTATTTACTCCTCCAGTCCCTGAATGGGAACATAACTGACATCATTTCTGGTTATGTGTACTCCTCTCATCCCATATCCAATACTAATCTTTTTGGCCATGGGTAAAGTTCAAGGAACAAGTGTGAGATGGTCAGTTGAACCCAAAGGCACTAAGATCATTCCATGTCTTGGGAAGAATCTTCCCTTTTTCCCAAAGTGTCCTAGCCCAATATAATAATGCTTCCCTTAATCACAAGAATCTCTACCTAAAAACCTGCTCTGAAATGATCCATGACATTTGAAGCATTGCATTGCCTTCATGATTCAGGAGTTCCATGGGGATATATTATAGACTCAAAACCTTGCCCCCCAACACACACCAGCAATGATTACATTCAAGTTTATGTATGACCACTAAAAGTGGGCTCACCAGGTAGGATGCACTTCATGGGTCTCTCCAGTCCTTCAATACCTCATTTCTTACACCTTAGCAGGTTATAGTTTCCTGGATGGGTAGAGTCCACTTCTAACTTTCTCCTTTGTCTGTGTTACCATTGCATGATGAGAGAAAATCCAACTGGGAAAAATTTGACAGGAATTTCCACCTACCCGTTCCAATCCTTAGAAATCTAATTCAAATCCACTTCCTTCAGGATCTAAGGCTGTGTTTCACTTTGCAGGCCAAAGCAAGAGCAGGTAGTGTTGCCAGAAAAGTACCAGGATCCTGGAACGCTACTTGGCATGTTCAATAACAATAGGACTTGGGTTCTCATTACTTTGTAACTTACCTGAGGCACACCGTGGAAGACAGACATTACTTATTTGGATTTAGAAGGATTTCTTTGGTTATCAGACCAAGATCACATCGTCGGTTACTCCTGGGTGTTGCTGAGGCAAAGCCTCAATAGAAGGGCAGTGGGTGAAGACCTGCTCATCTTGTGATTCTCTATATTTGAGGATGTGTGTATGTTGGTGTGTGTGAATTTGACGTGCACATGTGATGTAAGAAGGTAATAACATCTCTTACAAAATAAGCAATATTGAAGGAAAATCAATTCTCTTCTAAATTTTCTCTCACCCTCACTGGCAGACTGGGATGACATTTGACACTAAGTTGCACACATCACTCAGTGTTGCTCCTTTGACTTGCCTAGACTTCTAGGAGTTCCTTTCATGGGCATTTAAGTTCCAAATATTTGCACACAAAATGGAAAATTCAGTGAAATGTGGCGTATTGAAAAATGCAAGCATTTGTATATTGAAATATACAAATATAAAAAGTTCAGAGCCCATTCAGATCAGAATCTCTGCTCATGACTACCCCTACCAGCAGACTACATGGATATCCATCCCCTTCATATCTGGGAATTGAAAGAATGACATGCCTGGTATGTCCGTGCATGAAAGACCACTGGAAAAGCTGAGTATTGGAGGGAGGGAGAAGGCCCCAAAGGTTACTTCACTCAAAATCATCCCCAGCATACCTGATGAATCTCATCCAGCCATTCAGAGTAGTAGGTCATGGCACAGGATTTACCAATATATCCTTCTCTCGCACCTAGGGTGGCTATGGTTCTGACCCCACTCAGTAGCAGTTTGCAGCAGGAACAATTGCTCCTGGATTGATCTGCCATCTTCTTGATAGAGTGATTTATCTGGAAGCTCAGCAGGAACAGGCCCTCCAGGGTGGCTATGTTACCTTCAGAAATATAGGGGCCATGATTTTCAGCATCAATGCCACTAGGATCCCTCAAGAGCATGGCCTGGCTGACAGGTGGGTTTAGTCATAAAGGAAGGCTTTTGTTTTCTCCCAGGGCAGTCATGCTCTCTGCTCACGATATTGTGGAACTCACTCTCACCTCCCTGAAAGACAAACTTCCCCTAACTCTGCAGTATCTAGTTTGTCCTCCCAACACATGTCCATGTACAATTTTTCTCATATGACTTTATACCTAGGCAGGGAGAAAAAATGTCCTCTAAAAATCTTGGATTCAAATGGTTAGGTCTCAGAATTTGAATTCAAATTCAAATCCAAGATTTCCATAGGATTGCTGTCCTTCACCCTGCCCAGTTGGTAAAGTAGTAAATGAGTTTTAACCAGGACATGGGTCTGGAGGAGAAATTACCAACTGCAGGGTCAAGGGAAGTTTTTCCTTCATGGACTGGAGAAGGAATTGAGCAACAACATGAGGCAAAAGCACAATTTCAGTGGGAGAGAATGAATGTATTCCTATATGACTAACCCCAACCATCAGTCAGCTGGTGATCTACAGGATCCAAGTGGCTTTGATGCTGAAAATCATGGCACCTGTATTTCTCAATGTATCATAGTCAGCCATGGGAGGCCTGCTCCTGCTGAGCTTCCGGATGAGACACTCTAGGGAGATGAACAGGAGAGATCACTCAGAAAAGTGTTGTTCTTGTTGTGAACTATCCTTAAATGGGTCAGAACCATAGCCACGCTAGGTTCAAGGGAAGGATACACTACCAAGCCCTCTGCCAGGCCAGGAAAAATTGTCAGTGGTTCAATGAGATTCATAGGGTTTTCTATGGGCTAGTATGACTGCAGTAAGCTGAAGAGTCCTTGTCCCAACCTAGGGACCTACTGCTACCATGTCTGCTCCCATGAAGGACATACCAAACATGTCATTTCTTTAACTCTCAGATCTGAGGAAATGGATGCCAGTGGTCCAGTGGTAGCTGTATCCATCAACACAGCTTCTAACGGGAATATGTTCTGAACTTTTTGTATTTGTATATTTGAATAATCAATGACTTCTAATTGAAAATGTATACAATGTCCAATGAACTGCCTATCACTGCACTGAATATCTTTGTGTGCAAATATGATGACTCTAATTGTGCATTAAATGAACTCCCAGAATTATATGCAAGTCATACTTGCTGCAAACATATATTTGGATCTTATTCTCTCAATTGCTTCCTAGATGATTACTTTACATTGCCCTCCTAATGGAGAAGATACAACGTGTATGAGACATTAGCCCTTTCTTTCATATTTTCTGTTTTTTTTATAATCAGTGTTTACCTATATATTTCACACACACTCACAAACACACAGACACACATATACACACAAACAAACACACACAGACACACACACACACACACACACCAATCCAAAGAGCCATGAGACGTCCAGATCAGCACCCATTGCCATTCTGTCACAATGCTTGGCCTCAACAACACCGAGGAGTAACAGACCATGTGATCCTGGTCAGATCATCAAATAAATACTTCTAAACCTGAAGCAATAATTTCTCTCTTCTATGGGGTTATTCAGGTATTTTTCCAGTGCAAAGAATACCGATTCCTATCACTTTTGGAGAGTTCAGTTACTGTTCCCCTCACCTGGTACGTTTCCCTGCTACACCTCTTGCCCTTATGAGGGCTCCATAATGTCTTCTCTTTCACCTTGTAAAGGTGGCATAGTCAAAGTTGAAAGGTGAAAGTGGAATTTTGCCATGATGGAAAATAAAACATGCTATGCTGAAATAGATGAGTTCTTGAAGGCCTGGAGAGACACATGAAGTATATCCTATCTGGCAATCCCACTTTCAGTGATGATATACAATCAGATCAATAACAATTATTGTGTCTATGTGTAGAGAGAACGGATTTGATTTTGTAAGATGTCCCTAGTGAACCGCCAATAGTGAAGGCAATGAGTACCTCAAATCTCATCCAAAGCTTTGAGTAGTTTTTTAGATTGAGACACATGCTACAGGAGAAAATCATGCCATGTCAACAGGACTTGAGTCACAGGCTGAGGGATTGAGAAGTGAGGTTACTTCAATTGCAGTCTTGAGAAAGGCAAGTCCCTGGGGCATTCCCTGGTGCCCCCTTGTGGCAGGATTTAATGCAGAAAGATGCAATGCAGCTTTTCTAGCACAGAACTCAATTCCCTGAGATAACCTCACAGCAGGCCTTGCCTTGGAGTGACTGAATTCGCAAGCTGACAGTTTTCCAAAATTGTTTTGAAGCATCTTTCTCAGTAATACTTCTGTAATTCAGTTCAGTAAGTATTCAGAGGACTTGCCAGGCAGGTAGGCAGTCTGTGTTGTAATCTATATATATATTTACACCCTCATATCTTATTCTGCTATTGAGCACCCTTTGAATCATATTGTAGTAGTTCATAGTAACTGAATGGAAGAAGGATTTGGCAGTCTACTCTTGAAAACAATCCCCAAACATTCAGCCATTGAAACCCTTGGAGGGTCACTATGTTGGACCCGACTTGATAGCATCTAAGAACAACAACATAGTATCTAAAGCAAAAAGGTAGTTTGGAACTTTGGAAGACCTGAGATATATTCCAGAATCCCCATCCTGCCCTTCTCCCTTAACATCTCATTTCTCTGCTTGGTTCTGAGCATCAAGTTTTAGAATGATGCCAAGCACCAGCTAAAGCAGTTGCTGTTTTCTGATCTATACAGCTTTCCTAGATGATGGTGATTGGATTGTTCTGAGTACATGTTTACTTAAACAACCAGAAGCCAAATCACGACAGTGTCTCCTCAGGAACCTAAAAGGAGAGTGGAATTGGTTGGTTTTAATCCAGAAAGGGAGTTGAATATGAGAACTGGAAAGAGGCTATGCAAATCAAGAAATTAAAAGCACAGAACAATTCTTTTTGCCTTAAGAATTCTGGTAACATTAGCTAATCCTGGGTTGTCTGTAAGAGCCTTTCCACAGCTGACCTCCTCTCCATCTCTGCTAAGGCACATGAATAGTTTAGAAGTAGAAGTGAAAACACAGTTTAAGAATATGATACTCTTGAGCCAGGTGCAGTGGCTCATGCCTGTAATCCCAGTGATTGAGGTGCTGAGGCAGGAAGACCTAAAGTTCAAGGCCTATGCAATTTAGTGAGATTTTATGTCAAAGTAAAATAGTGAAACAAATGGGCTGGAGTTGCAGCTCAGTGACAGAGCACTTGCAAAGTATGTGAGAGGCTCTGTGTTCAACCTTTGGGTACTGCAAAAAAAAAAAAGAAAGAAAAAAGAAAAGAAATAGAAAGAAAGAGAAATTTTTTTTGACTCCATCCCTTTCACAACAGCCCACCAAAAAGTTAAATACTTAGGAATCAATCTAACCAAAGATCCTGCAGATCTCTTCAAGGAAAACTTCAAAACATTAAAGAAAGAAATTGCAAAGGATACTAAAAGGTGGAAGGACCTCCCCTAATCATGTACTGGGAGAATCAATATTGTAAAAATGGCTATACTACCAAAAGCAATCTATGTACATCAGAACGAACCACTCCCTGATTCTGTGCCAGGCACATGATCCTTCTTATGTATGAGCAGACACTGTATCAATCCGTCTAGTTGAGGATCTTCCTATTTTTCATTGGCCTGCCACTCTCCCGAACATGATGTCCTCCAGGGATTGGCCCTTCCTGACATGTCCAAAATATGTAAGACACAGTCTAGCTATCCTTGCTTCCAAGGAACACTTTGGTTGCACTTCTAGGGTGGATCTGTTGGTTCTTTTGGCAGTCCATAGTATATTCAATTCTTCTCCTGTCTCCCTTATTCATTGTTTAGCTTTCACAAGCACATGATGTGACTGAAAATACCATGGTATGAGTTGGACTCACTTTCATCTTCAATGTGACATCTTTATTTCTCAACATTTCAAAGAGTTCTTTTGCACCACCTCTTCCCAACGCAATGTATCTTTTGATTTCCTGACTGCTGTTTCCATGGGCATTCATTATAGAACCAAGTAAAGCAAAATCTTGGACAACCTCAGTCTTTTCTTCATTTATTATAAAATTGCATACCAACCCAGTTGTAAGGATTCTTGTTTTCTTGAGGTTGAAGCATAATCCATACTAAAGGCTGTGTTCCTTGATCTTTATCAGTAAATGCTTCAAATCCTCTTCAGTGTCAGCAAATTTGTATCATCTACATAATGCAGGTTATTAATGAATCTTCCTTCAATCTTGATGTCACATTCTTCTTCATAAAATCCAACTTCTCAGATTATTTGCTCAGCATAGAGATCGAAGAGGTACAGTGAAAGCATACAGCCCTGACACGCATCTTTTTTTTACTTTAAACCAGGTAATGTTTCCTTGTTCTGTTGGAACTACTGCCTCCTGGTCCATTTACAGATTTCTTATGAGTACAATGAAATGTTCTGGTAGTCCCATTGTTTCCAATGATATCCATAATTTGTTGTGATCCACACAGGCAAATGTCTTTGCATAGGCAATAAAACATAGACATCTTTCTGGTGTTCTCTGGTTTTGGTCAATATCCATCTGACATCAGCAATGATATTTCTGGTTCCACACCCTTTTCTGAATCCAGCTTGACTTTGTACATGTCCCTGTCAATGTTGTTGTTGTTAGGTGCTGTCGAGTCAGTATCCGACTCATAGCGACCCTCATAGGGTTTTCAATGGCTGAGTGCTTCGGGATTGCCTTGGGAGTAGATTGCCAGGTCCTTCTCCCATTTTTGTGGTGCTGGGAATTGAACTTGGGGCCTCATAGACTGCAGCGCAGTGCTCTACCCACTGAGCTAAATCCCAATCCCTGTCAATACACTGCTGCAATTGCTTTTGAATGATTTTAGCAAAATTTTACTTGTATATGACATTAATGTTATCATTTGATAATTTCTACATTTGGTTGGATCCCCTTTTTTGGAAATAGGCAAAAATATGGATCCCTTCCACTCAGCTGGCCAGGTAGCTGTTTCCTGTATCTCTTGGCATAGACAAGTGAGCACCTCTAGTGCTACATCTCTCTGATACATCTCAATTGATATTTCATCAATTCCTGGAGCCTTGTGTTTCTCCAATGCCTTCATGGGAGCTTCCCCTGCTTCCTTCAATACCCTTAGTTCCTGATCATATGCATCCTCTTGAAATGGTTGATCACCCAATAGTTCTTTTAGATATAATGGCTCTGTGTATTCCTTCCATCCTTTTTGATATTTCCTGTGTTGTTTAATATTTTTCCTGTAGAATTCTTCACTATTGCCAGTCAAGTTTTGAATTTTTTTCTTCAGTTCATTAAGCTTGAGAAAAACAGAGCATGTTCTTCCCTTTTGGTTTTCTATCTAGCTCTTTGCACATGTCATATTATTTGATTTTGTTATCTTGAGCTGCCCTTTGAAATCTTATGTTTAGTTCTTTAACTTTGTCACATCTTTATTTTACTTTAGCTATAAGTATCAAGGGGCTGGGATTTAGCTCAGTTGGTAGAGCACTGAGCTGCAGTCTCTGAGGTCCAGAGTTTGATTCCCAGCACCGCAAAAATGGGAGAAGGACCTGGCAATCCACTCCCAAGGCAATCCCGAAACAGTCAGCCATTGAAAACCCTATGACGGTCACTATGAGTCAGAGATGACTCGATGGCACCTAACAACAACAGCAATAAGTATCAAGAGAAGCTGGAAAATGAAATCTTAATGCAAATAACCATGTGGTCAGTAGAGAATCGGGGTTCTGTATTCTAGAAGAAAGGGAGAACAAATGGTAATCTAATTTCATAAAAAGTAACCCCTTTAGGGGCTGGAGATATAGCTCAGTCATAGAGCATTTCCCTAGCATGTACAAGGAAAAGTACTTCCTACTTCATAGGATTTTTTTGAGGATTGAATGAGCCAATGCATGAAAAAATGCTAATCTGTCGCCTGGGATATAATATAGCAATCACTTGCATTTGTTACTATTAAGATTAAATATAGCTCAGCTCATGCAACCTCCTATGAACCTTACTTAGTCTTCATTTCAACTATTCTTTCATTTCTCTGAATTCCATAATATTTTGTTTTTATTTTCTTTTTGGGCATTTGCTGCTTTCTCTTTTCTGTTTGTGTATATGTCTTAAGCTTTTTTAGTTAGTTGCTTTCTGTTATAAGAAAGTTTTTCTCAAATAGGCACAAGGTATCCTGGCTCATATAATAGAAAGAAATCCAGTGGTAGGGCAAGATTCAGGGATACTTTGATTAGGGCTCTAATCAAAGGGCTCTGTTTTCCTTTCTCTGTTGCTGTTAGCTCTGCTTTCTTTACACAACCTTTCTCCTAAGGCTTCTCTCCCTCAGTATTAGAAGAGTACTGTAAGCAGCCTCTGGATTTACATATTTCCTTGCTCATATCAAGGGAAATAACTGTAAACATGAGGTCTCTAAATTTATTCTGATGAGACCATCCCTCAAGTAATGACAGTGGGCAGGAGAAAGCCACAGACTGCGTAGCTTGGGCCTGTCCATCTAATGTAGCAAGAGCCATAATATGAACTATTCTATAACTGGAGGTAAGGACCATCTTACTGGGACCCCATGGCTGCTATGGGTCGGGGTGCTTTTCCACAGAAAAATGAGAGAAGTAATGGATGCTAGATGAACAACCAAAGCAAACCTATTATACAGCCTACTGTAGCCTAAACACCTAAGCATCAGATGGTTTTCTTCCCCCCCCACTTTTTTTGGCCCCCTGATGTTCAGGATCCAACTGAGAGCCTCACACATGCCAGGCAAGTCCTGCAGCACTAAGATATACTCTCAGCCCCAAGATGGTTTTCTTTTTGTCCACAGCATCTAGCACAGTATATTACCACATATTTGCAGAATTCAGGAATGAATAGACTTGGTAACACAGATGGCTGGGGGGAAGCATCCTCAAATGTTATCTGCAAGTCCATAAATAGATTAACTGGTATCACATCCTTTCCTGTCTTAGTAGCATAAAGACTTACTCGGCAATGAGCAGGAGGGAGGTGAGATGTCAGCACAGAAGGGACCAAGGAAGGGCTGGTCTGCCTAGTGGAGCTCCTTCTGAATGAACATGGGTAGATATTCAGCTTCCAGGAAAACAACTTCAGGAAGATCACTGCTCTGGGAAGTCCCATTCTCTCAGTCTTGTGGGCTGCTAGTATGGGTGGGTTTTTGTTGTTTTGAATATTATGAGTGAAGCTATAATGCGGCCTTGTTCCCAACTTATGTCATAATTCCAAGCTGCCCTTTTAGCTTCTATTCACAGAAAAGGTCTTATGTCACTCCAGGGGAGGGAACTTCCTGGGGTTTCTGATATTTCCACTGCTCTCAAGTTGCTTCTACCAGAGCACACTGCCCGGCTTTGGCAAGAAATCTGCCCCTTTGCTATGCCTGCCCTCTTCTGACTTCCTTGCTACCAGAATAGATAGGTCTGCAGTGTCTCTTTGTCAGGGAGGTGTCCATTTCACTCTACTGGGAAATATTAAAACAATTTAGTTACCCAAATGGTCACTTTTTGGAAATGCTCACCCCAGCATCCAGACAATTTGTCCAGAGGTTTGATCCATCCTAAGTGCAGCCTCAGCTCTTCCTCCTCCAAGACTGAAAGGCCTAGGTCTTCCCCTGCTAGCCAGTGAGACAACCTCTACCCTTCCCTACTGTTTAAAAGCTGACCATTACAATGCAGGTGCTATTGCCACTGATATAATAGAACTGTTCTCACTCAGGCCACCTAACCAGGAAGTCTGATACTGTGCTAATCCTTATAACTGCCTGTCCACCTTAGGTAAGAACAAGGGGCTGTCCTCTGGCTCTCCCCTGTCTATAATTGAACCATCTCACCATCAGGGCATGGAGGCATGAGGCAGGAAACCTTAAGTGTCACTATTCCCAGGGCTCTGAACTCTTTCCTGATCTCCTGAGGTGCCCGCTCCACAAGCCCTGCATGTGATTTGTGTCTCCAACCCCAGACACTTTGTCCTTCTTGAGTCCTGAGCCTGACTTTCCACTTAGATGTCCTCATCTGAGCTCCACATTCTCTCCCTATCCCTGAGACTCATCCTGTCTGCATTACCTCAGATTCCCAGTCCTAAAGCCCCAAGTTACCCTGAGCCAGGTGTCCCCAGGCTCCACTTGTTCTTGAATTCCTCTACTCATGCACCATCTGGGCCTCAGGCCCTCACAGTCTCTTGCCAGGACTCCTGGCCAGCCTCTTGACAGGCAAGCAGCACCCAGAGAAGAAAGGCAGGAGTTCTTGTGGTCCTGCGCCACTGCCGAGCATGCCATTTCTCCTGTGACCCACCCCATACCCGGGGCGTCCTTGTGCCTGGCTGCAGCACAGGCTGCGAGCGTGCTGCATGGCACTCTTCCTACTTCGCGCAGTATGACTCAGTCGTGGGTCCTCCAACAGGCCCCCACCGCGTGCCATGGCAGGTTCTACAGAGCCCCCTCCTAAATTTTGGTTTCTCATCTGTGGCATCCCTTGGGTTCGAAGGACCTGGTCTTCTTCTACCTCATCCTGGGTAGCAGGCGCTGCTCCTGGGATCGCATAACTCCACCCTACTACTGCCTCACACCGGAATCGCGTTTTGTGCACCTGCCACCTCCCTGCCGCGAGCCCTGCACTTCCAGCACGTAGGTTTGCCTGACATTCCAGGCTTGATGCACTTTTACCCCAAAACACAGCCGCCCTGTCCCCGCCACTCCGGGTGCAGACCACTGGGCGGAGTGGAGGAGGCGCTCTTGTCCTGGTCTGCTGCTAGCTTCTCTGTTCCAAAGGTGGGCAACCGCTGGGAGCTGATTAGCCTCGTGGATCGCCAATAGTTTTCTTTTTGTGCCCTTTGCTCGGCAGCATTCTCAGAAACGTCCAGCTGCGGAGCAGCACCGGGAGAAGGCGGAGTCTCCTAGCAGAGACCCGCTCAGACAGCCTGTCCACACAGCAGCGACTGAGGGTCCCCACCGCTGCGCAAAAGGAGCACTGGGTTTCAGGATGCCAGTCGGTAAAAGCACTTCATTGCTCCTTTCACTTGCCTCTCTGTGGCCCGTCTGGGGACATTTCCGTGGGCTCCATTGGATGTTTTTTCACAGACAGCAAAAGCCGACCCACGTCCCTCCTCCCCCCACCCCCCTCACTTCCCGGCCCCAGGTGGGAAAAGTCCCGACCAAAGTGAAACTCAGTGAGTCAGCGCGCTGGGGCGCGCCGGCCAGATCTGGCAGGCGCCGCCCCTGGGTCCCGGCCGGTGCCACTGGCTGCTGGCGAGGCGCGGCCAGGGCGGAGTTCCCTCGGGCCGGCTGCAGGCAGTTCCCGGGCCCGGTCGGCCTGGACCGAGCAGCAGTAAGGTGTGGGCCATGGCGGGCGAGGCAGCAGAGAGCGGGGCCAAGCTGTTGGCCTTCGAGAAATTCTTGGACTCCAGCGCGCAGCGCCTTGTCTACCGCTACGGGCCGCGCAGCCTGCGGGAGCTGCGGGAGAGAGAGTTCGGCCGCCTGGCAGGTGAGGCGGGCTGGCGGGCCAAGAGCAGACGTGGGCGCCAGGCGGTTTCTGGAATGGACGTGGAAGGAGCTTTGGCTCCAGGTGGCTATCTTATTTGGGGTGCATTTTGAATCGAAACACTAGAAGGGATGTGTTCACGCGTCTGCTTGGTGGACACGGCTCCCCGGGGTCCCACCTGCAGCCCCAAGACTTCTTGCTGTTACTGCTCCACAAACCTTCCAGTGGGGCAGGACCAGCCTAGTCGGTTTTCACCTTTTCCCAACCCTGAGAACAGGGTTTAGGATTTTCCTTGCCCTCTGTTGCCGGGAGACCTCGACTTTAATGGTCCAGCTGCGGCCAGGGTTACAAAATTAAGAATGTCTAGGGGCCTGGACTGCTCGGATGCCCGCCCAGGAGACAGGAATCGTGCAGCCAGCGCGCGAAGTTGGGACCAAGAGGCTACAACATCAGACCAGCGCCCCCTTAAGCCGCGCCCCCGTACTTTATTTCGGAAGCCTCATTTTTCTCACTCTTGCGGTCAGGACAGTGTGTCTGAGTTCTTCCGAGCTCTAGCTAGCTGAAGTTCTGGAAAGATTAGAGAACGTGCAGTTTGAGATTTAAGCACAGGATGAGCCTGTGAATTAGGTGCGAAGACAGGGATCACGTAGTGCTTTTAAGTTCACCAGGTGGAACTTGGCTGATTGAATTGGAAATCAAGCTCAATCTGGCTGTGGCCAAATCCCACTCCACCACTGCAAGGTCCAGGGTTGACCTTGGGACAGGTGTCTTGAGTTGTGGGCTTCAAGTATCAGAACTACGTATGGATAGTCATGGAGGGGCAGCAGGTGGAGGGGGTGGGTCGTGGTCCACAGTACCTGTGTTTATTTGGTCCCTGATGAGGGACAACTGGTGATGGCTTTTCTGTTTGCAGCAGAACAGCAGCTCTTTGAGTCATTACCATGATTTGAATGGTAACTATTTTTTCACTTTGGGATGTTTGAGGACGGTTGCCTCCTTGTGTGTGTCTCTGGTCTCTACTCAAATAGAGAGAGTGGGGGCTAGGTGGGGGGCAGTCTTTGCTGCCTTACAGCTCTCCCTGTTCTTTCCTGTGGGAGTCACCTGCTGGAGACAGTCCCTTAAGCCTCTACTTCCTGTCTCTCTTTTTTATAGGAAATTTCCTATCAGACAGACATAGAGAGTCTCATATTGTGGACAGAACATGTACACATAAGGAAGGAGGGCGGCCCTCTCTTCTTTTGGAGCAAATCCCAGAGCCTGCATCATGCAATGGGTAGTTATTGCAGCAAGTCACTTCCTGAACCTCCTAATCCCTCAGCTCTGATCCCTTATATCTGCCATTGGTCAACCTCTCCCCCCAACACTACCCAAAAAAAAAAGGTATGTTCTGAGCCTCTCCTGGTGTCACTCCCGTCCCTCAGAAAACAACATTTATTATCTCAAATGCAAAATTGAGATATGGCAGCCAGGCCCCCAGGCTGGCCTTTAGAACCCCTTTAACATGCACTATGTTTATGTACTGTAGAGTGTGTCTTTTATTTATTGAGTGCAATTTCCTTCATTTCCTCCACATTATGGTTGAAGTAGATGTTGTGGACTGGAGATATATCCTTCCCATATCTGGAAGTATCAGAACAGGTTCACCACCCCCACCACCCCCTGAAGAAAAGGAACTGGAAAGAAGGCAGGGAAGAACGAACCAACCAACTAAACAAAAATAATAGAACATTTTCTTCTTTTCCTTTCTCCTCCAGCCTTCCATGAAGATTTTCTATAGGCCTGAGAATTTACCTGGTTAAATGGTGCCTCTGATAATTAAATACTTAGTCTTTAAATGCTGTAATGTCCTGCCTAACCAGTTAGGTAGGAATTTCCTCATTTTAATGAAGGGATTATATTGAATATATATATACATGTGGTTTAAATAGCTCTTAGCTTCAGGGTGCTGATTGATAACACTCACCCTGTTTGAAACCGAGAATCAAAGAGGCATAGAATTCTTTTCCTTGAAGATCTAATGCCAGTGGGCTTTGGGGTCATTTGCCTGCTTCTAATAACATCTAAAACTGTGGAATGTTTTCTGTGTGCCAGGCACTGGACCGGTGCTGCTTATAGGCCATCTCATCTAATCCTCATCTAACCATTTGCAGATGTAGGAACGGGGCTCCAGAATGGCTAGTGGTGGAGGCAAGATTTAATCTAGGTTGTCCAGGTTGATAGTTGGTTGACTTGGATTCTGCTCTCACAACCACTGTGCTGTCTGACCTCCTAAGATTAGATTTCTTGCTGATCTAACACAGCTGCATTTCTTTTTGCTTTTATTTTTATTTTAATTAGGCAACATTAATTAATTAGCTTTTGGGCCAGTGGCAAATGTGGGCTTTTGCCAGATGATTTCCTGATCCTGCAGAAGACTCTGAGCATGGTGCATGGTGCTCCTCAGTGGTTACACTCAGGTTTTACCTGCTCACTGGAGTTTCACATGATCATCAAGGAGCCTTGATGCTTGTATTAACAAAAGCTTTTCTTTTGGTTTGGTAACTTTATATTTCAGAATCTTCAGTTAAAAGAGAACATTATTCAAAAATATTTTGAATAAGGTAATACTTATTTACTTACTTATTTATTTATTTATTTATTTATTTTACGGTACTTGGAGGTGGACTCCAGAGACTTACACCTGCTAGGCAAGTGCTCCTCCTCTGAACTGCACCTCTAACCCCCTTTGTATATTTTGAGACAGAGTCTTGCTAAATTGTGCAGGCTGCCTTTGACCTTGAACTCAAAAACCTCCTGCCTCCACCTTCCGAGTCACAGGGGTTACAGGTATGTGCCATGATGTCTGGCATCAAGTAATAGATTTCAATGGCATCATATTCAAAAGGTGACAAATGAGATTGAAGAATGGCCAGGGAGCCTTCTCCTTGTTCCAGGTACCCAGGACCCAACTGCTGTCACTGGTGTCTTGTGTTCTTTTCTAGTGGTTTTCTATATTTATATGTGTGTGTGCACATTTTTATTTTCCTGCATAAGTGAGCCATAACAATTCTTACTACCTGATATAGCTTTCATTTATTTGTTTACAGTCTTTCTCTGCCACTGTCATGCTAGCTTATTTTGTTCATTGTGTCCTCAGTACTTAGAACAGTGCCTGGTACAAAGTTAGTGTTGAACAAATACTTCTTAAATGTAAAAACACTCCATAAACTAGAAAAAAAGGGAAATTAGTTAACTTGATAAGGGTCATCTACAGTCTTCCCTCTCCCCTCAGCTAACATGATACTTAATGGTGAAAGACTGAAAGCTTTCCCCTGAGATCTGGACTAAGACAAAGGCTTCTGTTCATACCACTTCTATTTAACATTATATTAGAGGTTCTAGCCAGGGCAGTTAGGCAAGAAAATGAAATAAAATCCATCCAGACTGGAAAAGAAGAAATAAAACTTTTTATTTATTTATTTATTTATTTATTTATTATTTAATTAATAATTAATAAATAATTTATTTATTATTATTTTTTTGCTAATAACATGATCTTGGATGTAGACAGTCCTAAGAAATATACACAAAAACTACTAGGACTAAAACTCAATTTCAGTTACCTTGTAGGATACATGATCAATATGCAAACATAAGTTAATTTCTATAAAATAACAATGGATACTATGAACAGAAAAAATTAGGAAAGCATTTCTAAAGCATCAAAAAGAATAAAATATAGGAAAAATTTATGAAAAGAAGTATAAGAAACAGGATGGCATAGTGCACACCTATAATTCCAGCTACAAAGGAGGCTGAGGCAGCCTCCTGAGGCAGTTTTAGGGATCACAGGTTTGAGGTCAGAAGCAACCTGCACAATTTAGTGAGACAATCTCAAAATAAAAAATTAAAAGGGGGCTGGGAATGCAAGTCAGTGGTAGAGCATTTGCCTAGCATGTGTGATGGCCTGGGTTCAAGCCCAGCTCTGAAATTAAAAAAGTATATGACATACAATGAACATTGCAAAACACCATTGAAAGGAATGAAAGAAGACTTTAATAAATAGAAAGATATTTTCTATTCATGTATTGGAAAGAAGACTTATGGTTTGTTAAGACGGCAATACTTCCCAAGTTGATCTACAGATTCAATGCAAGTCTTACAAGAATACCATCTGCCCTCCCTGCTACTGGAATTGCTTCTATAAATTTAAGTGTGTGATGACTTAAGTATTTAAGTATATGTGTGTAAGTATAAGTGTGATGACTTAAGTACTTAAGTATTTAAAGAAATAGAAAGCTACTGTTAATAAAGGAAAAGGAACAAGTATTTGTGAAAAAATGTGCTCGGTGTATTTGTCTAACACAATATGACATTCCTAGGAAGTATATGTTAATATATCCATTTTTTAAATAAAAAATCTTGCCTAATTTCATATGCTTAACAAGCAAATGAGTTAGTATTTAAATCCTTGCCTGTGTAGCACAATATGTAAGCCAAATTTGCTCTACCTATAGTCAGGAATCATTCTAAAGCTGCCTTTTTGGCAAAAATTGATAAGCTGACCCTAACATTCATACAGAGATGCAAAGGGTTCAGAATAGCCAAAGTAATATTGAAAAAGAACAAAGTTTGTGGACTCATACTTCCTTTTTTCAGAACTTACTACAAAGTTACAGTAACCAAGACTGTGAAGTATTGACATTAAGGATAGAAAAAGAGACCAATGGAAAAGAATTGAAACGGAATAGAATAGAAATAAGCCAATACGCCTATGGCCAATTGATTTTCAACAAAGATGCTAACACTGTTTGATTGGAGAAAGAGTAGTTTCTTCAATAAATGATTTCCCACTCCCAAAAACCAATGCACCATTGAAAACCCTATGAATAGCAGAGAAGCACTGACAATAGAGTTTTGCCTGTTGTAGGTAGGGTCGCCATGAGTCGGATACCGTCACAGCACCTAACAACTGGATATTCAAGTCGAAGAGAATGACCTCTACCTTATGCTGTATTAAAAAATTAACTCAAAATTGATCAAAGACCTTAGTATAGGAGTTGAGAGCATTAAGCTCCTAGAAGAAAACATAAACATAACTCATCAAGACTTTGATTTAGGCAATGATTTCTTATGACAACGAGAATTCAAGCAGCAATAACAATAAAGAGATAAATTGGATATAAAAAAATATGTTTCAATTGATACCATCAATAAAATGAAAGGACAACTCATTATCAAGCACAAAACATGTCTACCTAAAAACCTGTACACCAATATTTATGGTAGCATTATTTATAACAGACAACAGTGAAGAAAAATGTTAATCATCAGGTAAATGGAAAAACAAAGTATATTCACAGATGAATACTTCAGCCATAAAAAGGAATAAAGTTCTGATCCATGCTACAGTATGGATACTCTCTGAAAACATGAAAGTGAAAGAAGTCAGATACAAAAGTTCACATATTATATGATTCTCTCTATATGAAATGTCCAGAATATGTAAATCAATTGAAACAGAAAGTCAGATTAGTGAGGACTGGGGCTGAGGAGATTGGGGTATGATTAGTAATGAGGATGGGATTTCTTTGGGGAAATGAAAATGTTCTAAAATTAGGCAATAGTTGTAGTTGCCCAACATTAAAAGTATACTAAAACCTACTGAATTGTACACTTTAAGAGGATGAATTTTATGGATTATATCTCAATGAAGCTGTTATAAAACAAAAAGAAACTCATCCTACATGGCACAAAAAATATGTTAAGTAAATGAAGAAATAAATGGATTTATTCACATTGTATGTACTTGAAAATATGTCTCAGTTCCTTGTTGGTACCTCTAAAGTACTCATATGTCTATAATTCTTTATTTTAAATATATGTTACTGGATGTTTAAGATATTTTCAACATTTGCTATTACAGACAATGTTTCCCTGAATATCCTCATTTGACAAAAGCCTGGGTATTTATAAGAGAAATATCTAGAAGACAAATGGATAGGTCAAAGAATGCATTTTAAAGTATGACTGGTAGTGCCAAATAAAGAAGTTGTGCCAATTCACCCTCCTGTCAGCCATGTGCCAGCAGTTTATTGTATCACACCCACATCTCCACAGTGAGGCATTCAACCTTTTGATCTCTGCCAATCTGATTGGCAAACCACGCTGTTCAAGCTCATCTGAGTTTGCATTTCTCTCTTCAGGAGAAAGGACCGTTTCCATCCTTTGTCTTCTCTGAAGCTCTTGCAGCTGGTCTAGGCTTGCGAGTTGAGGAGCAGAATCAGGGCTCAACCCACCATAGAAGTGCCTGGAACCTCCAGAATAGGGCATGAGTCGTGTGGAAAAGCTGTATTATCATTCATCACCAATGTCTGCTGGGCACCTCCTCTGTGTGGGATGCCCTTCCAGGATCATAAGAGAACTGGTTAAATAGGGCCCGAAAGGGCATAAAACAGCACAAGGGCAGTTCTTCCATTACTCATGCCTGCACTTGGATTTTTTTTTTTTAGGTGCCATAGAGTGAGATCCAACTCATAGCTATCCCATGTACAACAGAATGAAACACTCCCTGACACTGTGCCATGCCCAGCACTATGTCAATGCTTCTCTGCTATTCACAGGGCTTTCAGTGGCTGATTGTTTTAGGAGTGGGCTGCAAGGTCCTTTTCCCAGGCCTACAGTGCCCAGTATTCCCAGGTGGTCTCCCATTTAGAGACTAACCAGGCCCAATCCTGCTTAGCTTCCAAGATCTGATGAGATCAAGTGCCAGGGTAGTATGGCTATAAGCATATATCAAGAAACTCAGGGAAAGTAGCAGTTGAAATGCATGGAATAGACACTGGTCCAACTCACACCAACCAGATTTAGGTAAAATCACTAGAAGACTATAAGAAAAGCCTGCAGTTTTATGTGTGTGTGTATGTTTGTGTTTTTTTCTAGGAACTGTCTACCTTGACCATGCTGGAGCCACTTTGTTCCCACAGAGCCAGCTCACAAGCTTCACTAAGGATCTCCTGGAAAATGTTTATGGTAAAGAAAAACCCATCTATACTGACTTTTGCCAATTATATGCAGCTAATAAGTCTGTGTTTTATAATGTTAGACTAATAGATGAAGGCCTGCAGCTGTAGTACTGTGGCATCTGATCCTGTCAGATCTCAGAAGCTAAGCAGGGTCAAGACTGGTTAGTACTTACATGGGAGACCACCTGGGAACACCAGGAGCTGTAGGCTTGGGAGATGGACCTGGCAACCCACTCCCAAAAATCAATCCACCATTGAAAACCCTATGAATAGCAGAGAAGCACTGACAATAGAGTTTTGCCTGTTGTAGGTAGGGTTGCCATGAGTCGGATACCATCTCGGCACCTAACAACAACAACAATAGATGAAGAGCAAGCTGAGCTTCTTCACAAAGCTGAAGAAGCCTCTGTCAGGTGGAGAGTTAGGTGGGCACACAGGGTCATTCTGTATTATTTACCCATGACTGAGATGGAAAGTTCTAATTACTTCCAGATGAAGGGGTCATTGTCAGGAAGGGCACAAAAATTCAAAAATGCTGTGTTTGGTCATTGTGAGTCATTGTCCAGGGCAAAGGATGGGGCAACAGAAAGAACATATTCATTCATTCACTTCATTTACTCTATAAGTGCTTATTGAGGTACTATGCTGTGTAGGGCATGGTGATACAATGGCAACACAATAAACAGTTCCTTTATGGAGATTATGATCTATTTTTGGAAAAAAAGATACTAATCAAATGATCTAAAAATAAATTTAATTACCAACTATATGAGATCTATGAACAAAACATTCCTGGCATCATAGGAGTCATTGGGACAGGAGAAGAAGGCATACAGGCAGTGGTAACAGCATAAGCCAAGATCCAGCAGGATTTCAGGAAGTAGCCCAGGATCATAGATGGGAGGAGTGTGGCAGAGGTCTGCATGGAAAGGGAGGTAGAGGCAGCCCCATGCAGGGCATCATAGATGCTCTAAAGAGCTTAATTGTTTTCTTAGGAAGGATGGGCAGTCATTGAGGGCATTCATCAGGAGCACAACATGCTCAGGAGATAACCTGGGAAAGGGAGTTTGAAATGATAGTAGCAGTGGCAGTTGTGATATTTGTGATGATAATAGAGATTAATACCAGTCACAGAGTACTTCTATGTGTCAGGTACTATCTCAAATGCTTTACATGTATTATTGCTTCCCTATTCATTTCACAAAAACTCAAGAGCAATAGATTCTATTATTACCCTTGATTTGCAGGTGAACAAACAGGGCCACAGAGAGGGCAGGAAACTACCCTGAGACTACACAGCTGGGAAGTACTGGAGCTAGGGGAATTACGGGCTGAATCTCCAGGCAGTTTGCCCATAGAGCCTAAGCTCTTATTCCCCCCAAACCCAGCTGCCTCAGTTCATTAGAATCCTGTTATACCACATTTAGGGGCTTGAATCTTGGCTCTGGGCAGCCAACAGGTCTTTAAATCTGGGGAAGCCCTCAGGGAAGGTGCCACTGAGGGACTTTATCTTGATTTTAGTCTATAACTTGAAAAGAGCCTTGCAATTCTCCTATAACCTTTACAAAACCTGTATCTTTGGAAAGGGTGTTAGCCTGAGAGATAGCTGCATTGAGATTCAGGTGGTTCTAATGATATAATGCTTAAAAACTAAGGGAGGAAAGGCAATGAGGACAAGTATCAAGTCCCACAGGTTCCTAGCTGGAGTAGAAAAGGATTATCTGGCAGGAGCACTGACCAAAAGTCCAGTGTGATCCTTTAGTGTAGTTTAAGGAAAAATAATTTAAAGCAAAAAAGGCCAAGACTGCATTAAAGTACACATGTAGTTCTTCCCCTAGAAATCCCAGTGTCCAGCCCCTGGAGGCCAGGCCTTTCCAGAGTGTGTGCTCATTGTCTGAGAACTGAGTTTCAAGGGAGATCCTAACACTCTGGGACACATGATGGGATACCAGGAAGGGGAAAACTCTGTAAGTCGACAAGGGGAAGGGTGAAATTGGGGGAGCCTTTGGTCTGGAGAGTGGGTGGTGAAGGAGAATCATGCTGACCCCTTTCACTTATTGGGAGAAGAGGTCAGTGTGTTTCTGTAGGGACACTGCTAGCAGCAATGGTGAGAACATCAGGGCAACATTTGGGGACTAATTAAATGGTGCTGGTGGCTCTGTCTCTAGGTTGGAGGAGAAGATGCCTCCTGAGGCTGTGTCCTCGGTTCTGTGGCATTAATGGACAGAGGCACTGGTAACCTGTCAGGGAGCTTGTAGAAGAGGCTCTTATACTGGTCTGGCTGCTTCTCAGCTGACTTTCAGCTCCAAAACCTCTTCCCAGGTTCCATCTTGTTTTATAAGTAAGAGGAAGGTTTTTTGTTGTTGTTTGTGTGGATGTCTTAACAGCTTTCTTGAGTTATGTTTTACATATAAGATTTACTTGTTTTATATACACAATTCAATGGTCTTCAGTACTTTCACCAAGTGATGCAGCCATCACTATAAGCTACTCGGGACATTTTTATTCCCCATGTGACCCCCCATGCCCAGTTACAAGTTCTGTAAAGATTACAGTTAATTCCTGTGGCCACCCAACTCCAGGTACCCACTAATCTACTACTTTCCATAAGTCTAGATAATGCCTTGCTGGACATTTCATATAAATGGAGACATACGACATGTGCCTTCTTGTGTCCGTAGTGTTTCACTTAGCATGTTTCTGAAGTTCATTCATGACAGACCCAGTAATTTATTTCTTTTAATTTGTCCATTGTCTTGTTGTTGTTGTTGTTGTTAGGTGCCATCGAGTTGTGTCCGACTCATAGCAACCCTCGTAGGGTTTTCAATGGCTGATTGTTTCGGGATTGCCTTGGGAGTGGGTTGCCACATCCTTCTGCCATTTTTGCGGTGCTGGGAATCGAACCTGGGACCTCAGAGACTGCAGCGCAGCACTCTACCAACTGAGCCATATCCCAGCCATCCATTGTCTAGATATACCATATTTTGTCCATCTGTTCACCAGTTAATCTTGTTTCCAGAATTTGCCTTTTTGAATAGAGCCAGTAGGAATGTTCATATACAAGCTTTTGTGTGAACCTAAGTTTTTATCTCATTTGGTATAGATACCTGCAAGTGTTCTTGCTGGGTCACATGGAAATTTTATGGTTAGCTTTTTGAAAAATTAGGGGAGAGGGTTTTGAAGGAACATGAAAGGAGAGACCACAGTATGACTCTGAGGCTTTGTCTTTGTAACCTGCCAGGTAATCCTCACAGCCAGAACATCACCAGCAAACTCACCTATGACACTGTGGAACAGGTGCGCTACAGGTGAGCAACAGGGACGTGTGCCTGAGCTGGCCAACTAGGTGGACAGACCTCCTTCCTAGCACCTGCCTGCATCCCACAGAGGTTCTGAGTAGGTTTCAAGGAGATCACATTAGGCTAGAAAGGGACATATATGTGATAATAGCCATCAGGGTCTGAGGACCAGAAGATGAGACTAAGTACGGAATGGGACTGACAAGATGCAGAGGGGGGTGGCTGTGAGGTCACACAATGGTTTGATATGGTCATGAGTGGGTGCCAGAGTAACAAGGAGTGACCCAGGTTCTGAGGTCTTGTTTTCAGAAAGGAAAATAGTACTATTTCTCTGATGTTCTTTTTTGTAAGATGTTTTACTAGGCATCTCATTTTATTCACCTCTTCCCCTATACACTTTTTTTAAAACTAGTTTTTGCATGTTAATTACTTTTTATACTTTTCCACATATAATAATTGGTTTCTGGTAAATAACTTCTGAGTGGTGCCTAAGGTCACTTAAATCAACAAAATTTCAAATTATTTCAAATGTGAAAATGGTAAAAGTCTTCCAATGGGGTTGCCAATGTTAAAAACAATGTAAAACAGATGAATGATTGAAAACTCATGATAGAACTGGTGAAGAACCAGCCAGGAGAATGGATTTTCAACTAACATTAAGGTCATTATAGACTTTTGTCCTGTAGGAGCGACCATAGGACTAGGGAGCAACATGATTGTGCAAATTTGGGTCTGATTTCTTCCCATGGCTTCCTCTGCCCCAGTCCTAACTTCACAATTGTGGCAAAGCCTATCTGGATTTTTCCACCCTTGGCTGGGATTTAGCTCAGTTGGTAGAGCACTGCTCTGCAGTCTCTGAGGTCCCAAGTTCGATTCCGAGCAGTGCAAAAATGGGAGAAGGACATGGCAATCCATTCCTGAGGCAATCCTGAAACAACCAGCCATTGAAAAACCCCATGAGGGTCGCTATGAGTCAGACACGACTCCACGGCACCTAACAACAACAACAACATCAGCTGTTAAGGTAGAAATACCCTATGTAGTAGATCTATAACAATCTCCAAACATTCAGTGTGGAGTTGAGACCCAGGCATTAGTGACGCTGTTATTCTTGCAGGATTGTGGCTCACTTCCATACCACTCTGGAGGACTACAGTGTGATCTTCACAGCCGGGAGCACAGCTGCACTCAGGCTGGTGGCAGAGGCCTTTCCGTGGGTGTCCCGAGGCCCAGAGAGCAGTGGGAGTCAGTTCTGTTACCTAACTGACAACCACACCTCTGTGGTGGGTATGAGGAAGGTGGCAGCAGCCATGAATGTCACATCCACCCCCATCAGGCCAGAGGACATGTGGTCAGCAGAGGAACGAGGCACAGTAGCCTGTGGCCCTGACAGCCAGCTTCCGCATCTCTTCTGTTACCCAGCTCAGAGTAACTTTTCTGGAACCAGATACCCCCTGTCCTGGATAGGAGAGGTCAAGTCCGGGCGGATGAGCCCTGTGAGCGTGCCTGGGAAGTGGTTCGTCTTGCTTGATGCAGCCTCCTACGTGAGCACCTCGCCTTTGGACCTGTCAGTTCACCAGGCTGACTTTGTTCCCATCTCCTTCTATAAGATCTTTGGATTCCCCACAGGCCTGGGTGCTCTGCTGGTCAATAATCGCGTGGTTCCTCTACTGAGGAAAAGCTACTTTGGAGGAGGAACTGCTGCTGCCTACCTTGCAGGAGAGGACTTTTACATACCCAGGTCGGAGGTGACTGAAAGGTAACCTTGGCGTGGGGGTGGCCGATAGTCTTCACCAAGGCAGGTCTCTCAGGGGCCACCTTTGGGATTGTGTGCAAGGGGCAGGCCAAGGCTGCAGGGCCAGGGTAGTTGGACATGGCTGGCAGGGACAGGCTGGTAGCAGGGTTCAGATCTGGGAGGCAGAGGTCAGCTGGAGCTCACCCCGGGTGGTTTGGTGGACTCTGCCCTTGGGTATGGGCTGCTGCATAGTGGTAGAGGAGCAGGCTAGCAGATTAAAGCTAAAAGGTCTGCAGGAAGTCAGGAGGATCACCTCTAGGCATTGGCCCCACGGCTCTGACAAGAAGCAGCAACTGAAACGATAATTTCAAAAGGTGATACTCTTTGCAATAAGTGTGCACAGCTGACAGCACACTCACTTCTTCAGCAGCTGGAATGAGCTGTGCTTGGCAAGAAGAATCAGCTAAACCGGGCATAGTGGCTCATGCCCACAATCCCAGTGACTCAGGAGGAAGAGCCAGGAGGACCACAAGGTTGAGTCGAGGGACAATGTGCACAATTTAGCAGGACCCTGACTCAAAACAAAAATTGAAAAGTGGACTGGGGTCATAGCCCAGTGGTAGAGCACTTGTAAAGTATGTGTGAGGCCATGGGTTCAATACCCAAGCACCACAAAAAAAGGAGATGGAGAAGAAAAAGAAAAGGAAAGAATAATCATCTAGGTTAGAGGCTGCCAGACCTGTGGGGGCAACACTGGCAGCAGCCTCTGTGAGCCCTGCTGAGAGTGTTTACTAAATGAGCTGGAAGGCAGCCTGCCATTGGCCCTAATTAGATGGAGGCTTCA
This sequence comes from Pedetes capensis, assembly GCA_007922755.1. NCBI lineage: Eukaryota > Metazoa > Chordata > Mammalia > Rodentia > Pedetidae > Pedetes > Pedetes capensis. Next base: position 307,636 of record VMDO01000240.1, on the reverse strand, counting down.
CCATCTCCATGGGCTTGGGCCATTCTCTCAGGCTGCCAGGCAGGCTTTGTGAGTCATGTGGAGGAACCTCCCTGATAGCAATGGCAAGACCTATGAGGTTGAAAGTGTGAGAGGTGAAGTTGGTCACTGACGCAGAGGATAAACTTGGAGTTGAGGTGGGGAACTAACCACGCCCCTGATTCCTAGGAAGGCTTGGGTCTGTGAGGAAGTCCCAGGGATAATGTCTCATGGACAGGCCCATGCCTGGCAGCAGAGTCAGGGTTAATAATGTGGCCTTGCAGTGGGGCTGCTGGGGATTGGATCTAGGTCTACCACACAGCAGCTGGGCCACATATGGCTTAATCTCTCTATACCTCATGCTTCGTCTGTAAAATGGAGGTGATAAATGACATCTTCCTTTTTGAGCTAAGGTAGGTGAAGCTCCAGGATGCCTCTGTATTTCTAGAACTGTTCTGGGATTCTCAGACAGGAATGCTAATATAAAGCCTTTTGAATCCAAGTATGATAATTTACCATGTGGGATAACCAAGTGAGAACAAAATGACAGACACAACATCATGTAAGTTAAAAGAAGGACAAAGAAGCGCCACAAACTTAATTTAGCCAATAAGGACACCTGAAGGCCAGAAAAAGTAGGCAGCTCATTGGGGTCATGGCATGTGTAGTGCTGGCTAGACCAGACCTCTTTCTTTTGATTTGAGTGGATTACTTTCCAGCAGAGGTCACAAGAAGATTTCCAGAGAGCAGAATGTATTCACTTTTCATTAGAAGGCTTTGTCCATGAACTCCCAGCTACAACTCAAGATGTAATACTCCACCCAAATAGGTATGGAACATGTCCCAGGGTCATGTTCTTAACCTTCTGCCTTTTATAATTCAATAAAATGTAACTTGTGATAGAAATAAACTCCCCTTTTATCCTAAGAGAGAGTCTATTAATTATTGATTATCAAATAATTATTTACTGTTGATCAAGCAACTTTGGTCATTAGCTAATAATGTTTAGTTTATTAGTGTTCACTAATTCATTAATGATTTATCAATTGCTGATTGATCCATTATTTGTTATGAATTCTGTATGTAGATCACCACTCGTTTAAGAGGTTTTGCTTGTTTGTTTGTTCTGTTTTTTGGGGACAGAATTTCTCTGGATATCCCAAGCTGGCCTGGAACTCACTATGTAGACCAGGCTGACCTCAAACTTACATTGATCCTCCTGCTTCAGCCTCCCAAATTCTGGGATTACAGGCATGTGCCATGATGCCTAGCTCTAGTTACCATTAGTTTTTAAAATAACATTTATTTTTATTAGCATATATTATGTTTTAAATAATAGGTTTTCATTCACGTATACATTGTACTTCAATAATCATCTCCCTGTCATATTATCTTGTCCTCCTCCCCCTCCCACTGCCCACTCCCAAATAGTCCCCTTTCAGCTTTCATGTCTGTCTTTTTTAAAATCTAGCTTCCACAAATGAGAGAAAACATGCTATAGTTATTGTTCTGAGTCTCTATAATTTTACTTAACATGATGATCTCCAGTTCCATCCATCTTCCTGCAAATGACATAATTTTGTTCCTATTTATGACTGAATAATACTTCATTGTCTGTACATGCTACATTTTCTTTATTCATTCATCTGTTAATGGGTAATACTGGCTTTGTTGGATGAGTTTGGAAGTATTCCTTCGCCTTCTATTTTATGGAATAGTTTGCATTATTGTTAGTTCTTTAAAGCCTGGTAGAATTCAACAGTGAATTTGTTGGGTTCTGGGCTTTTCTTTGTTGGCAGACTCTATTACTGCATCAATTTAATTGCTCATTATAGATCTGTTTAAGTTGTTTATATCCTCTTGGTTCAGTTTTGGTAGATTGTATGTGTATAGAAATTTATCCATTTCTTTCGGAATTTCCAATTTCTTAGGATATAAATTTTCAAAATATTCTCTAATGATCTTCTGGATTTCATTGGTATAAGTATAAAATACCCCGTTTTTCCTCAAAATTTGTTCATTTGGGTCTTCTCTCTCTTTTGGTTAGTTTGAGTAAGGGTTTTTGAATCTTGTTTTTCTTTTCAAAGAACCAACTCTTTGTTTCATAGATCCTTTCTATTGTTCTTTTGGTCTCCATTAATTTCTTCCCTAAGTTTTATTAGTTCTTTCCATCTACTAATTTGGGGCTTGGCTTGTTTTTTTCCTAAGACATTGAGGTGAATTATTAGATTATTTATGTGAGATTTCTCTTTTTTTTTTTTAACGTAGTGCTTATACCTATAAACTTCTCTCTTAGGCCAAGCACTGTGGCGCACACCTGTAATCCCAAAGGCTTGGGAGGCGGAGGCAAGAGGATCGCCAAGTTGGAGACCAGAGGCAGTCTGTGTAACTTAGCAAGACCCTGTCTCAAAAAGTAAAAAAAAAAAAAAAAAAAAAAAAAAAAAGGGCTGGGGGTGCAGTTCAGTGGTCCAGCACTTGCCAAATGTGCAGGCGAAGGCCCTGGGTTCAACCCCCAGTAATACAAAAAACAAAACAAACAAACAAACAAAAAACCCTCTCTCTTAGGACTGACCTTATTAAATCTCCAAGGTTCTGATAAGTAGTGTTTTTATTTGATTTGATTCTAGAAATTTTGAAATTTTCTCTCCTGATTTCTTTAATGACCCACCGATCATTCAAAAGTTTATTGTTTAATCTCTACATGTTTGTATAGTTCCTGTATTTTCTTTTGTTATTTCTAATATTCCATTATGATCTGATAAGGTACAAGAAATTATTTGAATTTTTTTTGTATTTGTTAAGATGTACATTGTGGCATGAAATGTAATCTATTTTGGAGAAAGTTGCATGGGCTGCTGAAAAGAATGTGTTTCAAAGCTACTATATGGAACATTGTGTAGATATCTGTTAAGTCCATTTGAGCTATAATACAGTTTAATTTTGAAGTTTCTTTGTTGATTTTAAAATTTGGATGGTATTTGTATTGATGAGAGTAGAGTATTGAAGTCACTTGCTATTATTGTATCTGAACACGCCTGTTAAATCCATTTGATCAATGGTCCATACCTTTCCCAGATGTGGGGAAATTTCTGCTATAATTACATTGAATAGGTTTTTTATGTCTTCAGTTTGTATCTGTGCTCTTCAGTTTACCCTATGGATTCTTAAATTTGGTCTCTTGATCATGGCCAGAGTTCTTGTAAGTTGAGGTCATGCTTATTTATTTTTTCTTTATTATGGTCTGAATGTAGTATTTTATCAACCTTGTCTTCAATCTTCTGCTTGATAGAGTCATTTGTAATACTTTCCACTGTTTTTAATTTTCTTTATTCATTTTTTCATTTGGAGCATTTCCATTTCTTTTCCTGAAGAAGCTCAATTTCCTTGCTAAATTTCTCATCCAGGTCTTGAATTGACTTTCTTACTTCATTTTTATGTTTGTTTCAATCTTTTATGACTCTGTTTAATGTGGACTGGGCTGCAACCTCAGCCCACTTTTTAGTTTTTATTTTGAACAAGGTCTAACTCAGTGACACAGGCTGCCTCTGACCTCAAAGTTGTGATCCTCCTGCCTCCATCTCCAGAGTTACTAGGGTTGTAGGTGTGCACCACTGCACTCAGATTTTCACTGAATATTTTTGAAACTAGACTTTTGAATTCCTTGCCAGGGATTTCAACCATTTGGTATATTTGGATTCAGTTATTGAAGAGTTATTAGCTTTGGGGGGAGTTATATTGCCTTGCTGTTTTCTTTCTTTCTTTCTTTCTTTCTTTCTTTCTTTCTTTCTTTCTCTCTTTCTTTCTTTTTCTTTCTTGGTGGTATGTGGGAGTCAAACCCAAGGCCTTTCACACACTTTTGCCAGTGCCCTACCACTGGGCCTGCACCCCAGCCATTTATTTATTTGTTTGTTTGTTTGTTTAATTAATTAATTTTGATTCAGAGTCTTGCCAAGTTATGCAGGCTGCCTCTGCCTCCCAACTTGCTGGGATTACAGGCATGTGCCCCCATGCCCAGTCTATTTATTGTGTTTCTACATTGCAATTTTCACATCTGTGGGGATAAATATCTCTGTTTTTTTTTTAATGAAAGTCTTCTTAGTGGGTAGACTTCTCTTAGAGTTATGATCCCTACTAATGCTCAAAGGACAGAAAATGTAGTATTATAAACTACAATTCAGACACAAACCAGACATTCAAATGTAATAAAAAGCAATTAGAAATATTAAGTCCACCCCCAATAACGTTAGAAAAGAAAAGAATATATGATACTTGTAGAATAAACCAAGAGTTTAAAAATTATTCAAGCTAAGGTATTATTATTCAAATAATAAAAAGAAAGGGCATGGGAGAAAGGAAAAAGAGGGGAGCAACAAGATAGGAAAGAGGAAAAGTATATGAGATGAAAATACAGTGGTACCTTGGCAATGGACCACACTCCTGGAGGGCAGGTTGAGGGCTGAGCACTTTTTTCCCATAAGAAGTAATGTAAATGTGTTTATTGGTTCCAGCACTATACCGAATGACTAATTCAGACACATTTATGCCACTCACATACTTAGCAATAGGTTCTTTTTTAAACTCAATTAAATTGTTTTTCTGACTGTTTTCTTCCTTCCTTCACTAGAAGCATCTTCCTTCACTTTTAGCACTAGAAAGCTTCCTGGGTGCTATGATTATTATATGGCATGCATATATATGAAATCCATGAGGCTATGAGCATAGCACCAAGACAGATCTTTATTTCTTGAAATAGATACACAAAGAGACAGAGCCACTTGGAACTCCTGAGGAGACAGTGACTGGAGACCTAGCATTAGTTTTATAGGGAAATTAACATTGCCATAACAATGTTTTAAGGAAATTTTATTCCTAGAGTACTAAAATACAAAATACTAGGTTTCCATTGAAAGCTTCAACTTGCATAAGGCTTCTGTTGGTTACCATTCTTCACCAAGATGCTATGAAAACCTCCTCTCTGTCTTACCCTGAGGTCTTTCCTTTCCCAGTGGCCCAGGGGTCTTGTTAAAGCCTAGGTTACTTCACATCATGTCACTCCTCTGTGCAGAGCCCTCCCGCATTCTGTGTTGCATGCCACTTCTGCTTCTCTGACTCTGTCTCCTGCCACTGTCCCCTAGCTCCCTTGAGCACGGTCCCGCCAGTCTCCTACTGTCCCTGAAATGTGCCATACTTCTGCTCAGGGCCTTAGCTATACCTTCTTTCTATAGAGTGCTGTTTCCCTTAGAAACTATCAACTTAGCTATTTCAAAAATTGCTCTTTCCCTTGCTCCTGATTTCCACTCAGTCTCTGACTAAATGATTTTCCTCAGAGAGAACTCACTCTAAGCAGACCTTCTCTGATTATACATCTTCACTGAACTTATTAACCCCTGACATGTTGCTTCTTTGGTTTCTTCGGGTGTTTTTTGTTTTGTTTTTTTCTTGTACTGGGAATCGAACCCAGAGCCTTGCACATGCTAGGCAGGGCTTTACCACTGAGCCACATCCTCAGCCCTCTTTGCTGGATTTTATGCCTTATTTCACAAGCCTGTGAAGTCAGGGATTTTGCCTACCTTGTTCACTGCTATATTCTTAGCACTTAGAACAGTGTCTGCCCCCCAGTGGGTAGACAAAGATTTGATGAAAATTCTACACTTATCCAAAACACTGAGAAAAAATGAGATTTGATAAAAATTCTGATGAAATGAATAATTATGAAATGCAAACACAACAAACTATTTTTAAGTTGGGTTCTCATTAAATTTCACAGGCTGTCTCTGGCCTTGAATTTGTAATCTTCTTGCCTCTGCCTCTTGAGTCACTGAAATTACAACAAACACACTGATAACAAAAAAAGTGGACATCTATGGTATTAATGAAAGCCTTGTATTTTTAACCCAAACCTGTGATTCTATACATTTTGGAACCATAGGTTCATGTCAAGAACCTCATAGCCACTCTGTGGATCACCCTGCATTGAGGCCCTTTAGTATGTGCCCTCTTGTGGTCATAGGGCAGTATTTCAACAGTGTGTGGCACTTGGGTTTTATCAAATCCAAATTCTTCCTGGGGGCAGCAAAGGATTTCTTATCTCATAGCATCCCAAGATTTTGACCGCCTTTTAACACATTTTATCACCACTTCCAGTCCACCCTAGGAAGTCTGAAGTAGTTCAAGAAAACCACAGAGCCTGTCAGAACCAGAGGCAGCAAGGTGTGTCTTAGTGTGCAAAGCCCTTCTCCTGGGAGGACTAGCACAGTTTTATAAGGCAGCAGAGGAAAGTTATCAATCAGCCTACAACCAAAGCTTCATTACATACCAGAAAATGCACTTGGATTATGTTAGACACAGCTTTCTCTTATTCCCTCATTCCTTGTTATAGGTTTGAAGATGGCACCATCTCATTCTTTGACATTATAGCATTAAAACATGGATTTGATGCCTTAGAGCGCCTTACAGGTCAGTGTCCTTTTTATCCATGTGGAATTAGCTTTTCTTGCCCACGTCCTAGGTAGAGCCTAGGCACAAGTGTGGTTCTGATGAAGGAGACAATGTCAATGGAAGTGAGTAGCACATAGTAGCTGGACACTGAGTGGAGTTACATATAAGTCTAAATATCTTCAAAATCACTTTGAAAGCAAGTAAACCAGGAGGGCTTTTTTGGGGGGTTGTTATTGCTTTGCTAGTTAAAGTAATGCTTTAACAGATGGGAAATATTCCAGATCAGGGGATTAATTGCTGTGCAAGATGGAAGTGCTGTCATTGGTTTCTGGATGGGGAATGGTTACAGATTCTGAGGTCTTTCTCAGCTGTCTCTTTGCTGGATCCTTTCTGTTGTTGTTGTTAAGTGCCATCAAGTTGTGTCCAACTCATAGCAACCCTCATTGGGTTTTCAATGGCTGATTGTTTCAAGATTGCTTCAGGAGTGGATCTTCAAGTCCTCACATTTTTGCGGTGTTGGGGATTGAACACTAGTCCTCAGAGATTGCAGCAGAGCACTCTACCAACTGAGCTAAACCCCAGCCTGGATCCTCTCTATGAGAGTTTAAATGCCTTCCTGCACCAGTGAGCTGTTAACTGGGAGGGCTAGGATTGAAACCCCAGCCAAACTAATGCCTGACCCCAAACTCTCAACCACTGTCAGCCACTGGGCTTTGCATAATGAATGTCTTCTTTCCTGACAAGTCCTCAGGGGTGTAGGCAAATGGGAGCAAGGGGTACTTATCAGAGACTGAAACACAGATGGAAGCCACTTTCTAGCTTGTGGGGATGGACACACAGGCACATGACTGGAAGAGCTTGTCTGGTATGCCAGACATCACCCATGGTGCTGCATTCTTGGGTGTTTGTTCCAGAGGTTGAGCTTCTAGAACTGGGTGGTGTGGCCTGTACCATTCATTCAGAATGGGATTGTGGTGAATTAGGGCTGTGGCTTAGTGGGTAGGAAGCCCTTCCTCTCTCTCTCTAGTCACATTAATGGGATTCTTTGGGTCCTCAGTCTCACCCCAACACTGGGGCAGATGGGAATCATGGAAGGAAGGTTGTCCTGATGGAAATTCAGAGAGGCGAGTGGATGTCATCCAGGCAACGGGAGAATAAAATCCAGACAGGCATTGAAAAGTGAGCACTTTCCAAAGTATATTAACTTTCCAAATATATTAACATGCACCCAACTACAGGTGTTAGTATCTAATGGGGCTGGGGACACCTCTGTAAGCAAAGGTTAGCAATGTTAGTCCATAATAAGGGAAACTGATTTTTCCTACTAAACTGCTCTTTTTTTTTTTTTTTTTTTAAGAAAAAGTTATAGTTGGGATGGAGGTGTGGCTCAGTGGTAGAGTGCTTGCCTAGCATTCATGAGGCCTTGGTCTTAATCCCCTAGCACTGAAAAATAAATTGTGGTAAAATATACATAACATAAAATTTATATTTTAACTTTTTTTTTTTTTTAAGCAGTACTGGGGATTGATCGCAGGGCCTTGTGCTTGGGTGCTTTGCAAGTGCTATACCACCAAGCTGCCCCCTCAGCCCACTTTTTTACTTTTTGAGACAGGGTCTCGCTGAATTATGCAGACTGCCTCTGGTCTTCAACTTGCAATCCTCCTGCCTCTGCCTCCCGAACCACTGGTATTACAGGTGTGTGCCACTGCACCTGGCTCTATTTTAACCATTTTTAAGTGTACAGTGCAGTGGTTTTAAGTACATTCACATTGTTATGCAATCATTACCACTATCCATGGCCAGAACTTTTTCATCATCTCAATTGAAACTCTACCCATTAAATGTTGTTGTTGTTGTTAGATGCTGTCGAGTCGGTATCCGACTCATAGCGACCCTCTTAGGGTTTTCAATGGCTGGCTGTTTTGGGATTGCCTTGGGAGTGGATTGCCAGGCCCTTCTCCCATTTTTACGGTGCTGGGACTTGAACTCAGGACCTCAGAGACTGCAGCGCAGCACTCTACCAACTGAGCTAAATCCCAGCACCCATTAGATAGTAACTCCTTATTCTCTTCTCCCACACCCTCTGGTAACCACTAATCTACTTTCTGTCTCCATGTCTCCTATTCTAGGTACTTTATATCTGTAGCCATAGCCCCTTGGCATACGATGATCTCATCAGACCTTGGAAGCTAAACAGGGTCAGGCCTGATTAGTACTTGAATGAGAGACTGCCTGGGAATACCAGGTGCTGAAGGCTTGGGAGAAGGACCTGGTAGCCTACTCCCGAAACAATCAGCCATTGAAAGCCCTATGAATGACAGAGAAGCACTGACAATAGTGCCAGGCACAGCACAGTGTCAGGTAGTGTTTCATTCTGTTATACATAGGGTCACTATTAGTCAGACTCGACTCGATGGCACCGAACAATAACAACAACAGGTACTTTATATATAAAGCTGAATAATAGAACATTTGTCCTTTTAATGTCCAGCTTGTTTTACTTAGCATGTTTTCAAGGTCCTTCCATAATTTAAACATTACCAAAGCCAAACAACAAAAACTGATAAGAAAACTGCACATTTTTTGCCACCCACTACCAAAGGATCTCTCCCGCAGCTGTACCACTGTGGCATCCGATCCCATCAGATCTCTGAAACTGAGCAGGGTCAGGCCTGGTTAGTACTTGAATGGGAGACCTCCTGGGAACACCAGGTGCTATAAGCTTGGGAGAAGGACTCGGCAACCCACTCCCAAAAAAACAATCAGCCATTGAAAACCCTATGAATAGCAGAGAAGCACAACAATAGTGTTTCACCTGTTTGTACATAGAGTCACTATGAGTGGCACACCAACTCGATGATACCTAACAAACAACCAAAGGATCTAAATTATCTGAATGTTTAAGGGACCATGTATGTGACTATGAATATATTTATATAAATATGTATACATGTGTATGAGTTTACATATACATTTATATTTTAAAAAGAGGGTGACAAGCATTCCTATGAAAAAAATTCCACAGAAATAGCACCAGCAAACTCATTTAGTACCTTTGTCATAAGGGCAACACCATATCATATTTGTAAGCATTTAAAATAATTAATATGAGGTCCAGGTTGACCAGTTGTAATGATGTTGTTTTCTCTAAAAATGAACTAGTGAAATTCATGATTCTCTTTGCATTTGAACTTGGTTTTGAGGTGGCATGGAGAATATAAAGCAGCATACCTTCATGTTGGCGCGGTACACCTATGTTGCCCTGTCCTCACTCCACTACACCAACGGAGCCCCAGTGGTACGGATTTACAGTGATTCTGACTTCAGCAGCCCTGATGTCCAGGGTCCAATCATCAATTTTAATGTGCTAGATGACACTGGCAACATTATTGGTTACTCCCAGGTGAGTATTCTTTCCATCTTGCTGAACTTTCACAACAGAATTGCTCTTGTCTGGAACTTGGGAGCCTTACTGAGTCCCAAAATTTGCAGTGAAGGTGTCTGGCCCTAGAAGTAGCTGTGATGCAGCTGCTACACTGCTGGTGAGGCCACCCGGCGATCACTCAGAGGCTTTTAAATTCTCATATACACTTCGTTCTACCAAGCTTGGCTATGTCTTTTTTAAATCTTCTTTACTTAGGCAAGTGGGAAGAGAGAGGATGGTTCTTCTGATAGCACAGGAAGGAGACAAATGACAGCTTGCCAGCAAGAGAAGACACCCAAAAATAGTGTGGACAGAACCCCACATCCAAGGGCACTTCATGTACAGACAGCGTGGTAGGTCAGTGATACATTAGACCGAATTATAACATCATTTGGTAGGCATGTTGCTTGGAACTCAGAGCTCCTTTATATGAGAAGTAGAAATGATTCACTTAGTATCACAAAGCCCTTATTTCTGCCTTAGTTTATGCATATGATGAGTTCAACTGGATTGATGGGTTGGTTAAAGTTTCTCCAGATGTACCATCTGCATGTATTTTCCCATAAAAAAATGGAAACTATGGCTTGCAGGTTGGGAACTGCTTGAGGAGCAGATTCCATCATCAGCTAGATTTGGAAGATGGCATTCATTTTCCCCTGAAAACCACAATCCCCATGTACCTTGGTTAAACTTTGGGTTTCCCAAACAAAATCTACATCCCAGCTTGGCACCATGGCATGGGCCTATAGTCCCAGCTACTCAGCAGTCTGGGGCAGGAGGATCCTTTGAGCCCAGGAGTTTGGAGCCAGCCTGGACAACATAGTAAGACCTTCCCTATCTTAAAAAAATCAAAAACATAAACATCTACTTCCCAAGGACCATCTCCCATCCTTGCCTAATATCTTGCTTTCCTAAATAGCCATAAACCTTCCAAAAAATAAAATTGGGTAACATTCTTCAGGGGAAAATGTTGGTCCCCACTGGCATTCAGGGAGGCCTCTCTACAGCCACAGTTGATCTCTCAACAAGCTGACAGTGAGACTTCCCACTCTGACAGCCCTCAGCCATCTCACCTCCCACAGAATTGGCCCCAAATAACTGTGAAGCATGCAATTTAAGTGCTTTGTGTATGTGTTGTGATAGAATATGCATGGGGGCCAAAAGGGGCCTCCTTAAACATGCTATTTTAAGTAATCAATAAAATAAATTTTGTTCTTGAATTGAAAGTAAATTTGCATTTCGCAAGGGAGTAGGGGAGGGCAACGGGTGACCATGAAGTGTCCTGTGGCACGTGTGACTGGCGGACAAACCTCGAAGGGATAGAGTCATCTGGGTGGGAAGTCTGTCTGTCCAGGAGTCTAGGTGAGTTGGTAGGGACTTGCATTCTCCTAAGCTGGCTCGGTTTCTCGCCCTGTGCATGGAGAGAGGAAGCTCACTGCTTGAGTGGATTCATGGCTGGGATGTGGTCAACTGAGCCAGATCAGAAAAGTCCAATAAATGCTCTCCTGGGCTCATGGAACTGTAGGATGTGAGACTGCCACAGGAATTTGGTGACTTTCAGAGAGATCAGATGGCTTCAAGGTTGGCTTTGGCTTGGTGTTTTTCAGGGGTAGAGTAAGAGTTCTGTGTTAAGGTCCTGAGTTCTTGTTTTTGATAACTGGGCCCCCTATTTTGTTCTCCCCACTGTTAGGAGTCACTGTGCATGTTGGCAAAGGTATGAGGTCAGATTCTGACAGTCCTCTCCTGGCATAGTGAGCCTGGGAAAATTAAGCTCAGCTCTCCATGATGCTATGAAATGGGGGTAACCATGAGCCCTGCGTATAGTGTAGTTGAGAATTAAATGAGATACAATATGTATATGCCTTACCATAGGACCCAGGATAAAGTAAGTGCTCAATAAACATTAAGTACCAAGGCTCCTGGGCTGGGAGGCCCTTGTGCGCTGCAGCTGGGCCAGTTTCTTGCCCCTTCCTGAATTTAGTGCTCATCCTGTCACATTGATCAGTCTGACAACATAGATGCATATGGAGTCTGCTGAACCCAGTAGTGCTGCCAGTTCTCACTTCACAGGCCAGGGACGTCCTGATTACACTGCAAGTGTCTGTGCCACTGGGATGTCAGCCAAGGGTGAAGGAATGAAGTTGTGTTCCTGAGCCCCCTGAGTTCAACTGAGAGGAATGGCTTCTCATTCTGACAGAGCAGGGGAGATGGCCAGAGGGAGGACAGCCTTGGTCCTGGCAAGGGCCTACAAGAGATAGTCTTGCCCAGTCAGGAGCCCATGCTGCCTGCATGGTGACTGTATTCTGCTGGGGGACACTGTACTCCTTGTGGCTGTCTCTGACTACTCCATGGGTGACTTCCCTGGGAGGAAAGTTCAAAGGCTCACCCAACTGGGCAAGACATGTATGTTTTCTTGGATACAGATAGGTGGCCTTCTCCTCGGGCTCAGCCTGAGTCTTCAGGAATGAGGACCCACACTGCGCCCCCAGGCCCTGGGGGAGTGCAGCAGTTGGGAAAAGCATTCCTGGGGCCTCCACCTCCCTGGAGTCTCCAGAGGGGGCAGGAAAGAGCTGTGGGAACTTCCCATGTCAGCAGCAATTCTAATTGAACCTAGAGTTGGAGAAATTAACAGAAAAGCTAATAGATGCCACACAGCGTCAACAGTGATGCTGTGGTCCCAGCCATGAGCTGAGGTGGTTCTACCCACAATACCACCTGGCTGCAGCTGGCTCTGTGATCAAACTCTGTGGCAGCCAATGCCAGGGAACTGTTCTGGTCCCTAGCCTTGCTGAATGTTACTCTAGTGAACCTCCCTAGAAACACAGGAACTCTTAACTTGGAATTTGGCCTGAATTTGGTATTTTCACCTTTCTCAAGAATAGCTTTATAATTCAATTGGATGAACTTTAGTTTCTAATGACATTTTATAAAATGTTTATTTAGCCCATGATAGAACATGGCATTTTAGAGCAAACTCCTAGGCTCAGGTTCCAATTTATTGTTAGGAAAAAGATATCAAAACCCTGATCAGAAACTCTCTCAGGCAGTCAAACTGGACATTTCTAACCCTTTCTCCATGTCATATTTAATCCCAGGTGGACAAAATGGCCAGCCTATACAATATCTACCTGCGAACTGGCTGCGTCTGTAACACAGGAGCCTGCCAGAGGCACCTGGGGATAAGTGATGCCATGGTCAAGAAGCATCTTCAGGTTGGTACAGGATCATAGCCCAAACGCTGTGACTCCCATCAGCAATACGACATGGTGGCAAAGGGTCAGCTATCCGTGTGGCTGAATAAGCATCTGGTAGGAGCTGGTTCCTTGGGCTCATTTCTCCAGGCCTATTTTGTGGATGGACAAAGGAAAAAGGGAGTCAATGAGAACAGAAATACTTCAAGATATTCTCTCTTGATGTGTGCCATGGTGCATACCTCTAAGTCTGGTAAGCTGAGAAGCTGAGGCAGGAGGACTGAGGGAGAGCTGAGTTCAAGGCCAGAGGCAGCCTGTGCAACTTAGTGAGACTTTGACTCAAGAAGAGAATATAAAAGGCACTGGAGGTGCAACTCCATGGTAGAATGTTTCCCTTGCATGCTCAAGGCTCTGGATTCAACCCCCAATTATTACAAAAGACAGAGAGAGAGAGAGACAGAGAGAGAGAGAGAGAGAGAGAGAGAGAGAGAGAGAGAGAGAGAGAGAGAGAGAGAGCACAAGAGGGAGAGATTATCTCTTTGGCAATATTTTCTGATTTATTTTTTACTTTGAGGGTAAAAATTTAAAGGCAGAGATGGCTGTTAACAGGAGATGTTCTGGTACATTCTGTAACTAGTCCAGTCCTCTTGGGTACAGCCTCCCAGCTGCAGTTTGCCTCTCTCCTTTGGGTGGGGGTAGAGTGGAACTCCTCCTCAGTTCCAGGGATTTTGTGTCTCCCAGAATCCTCACCCTCCCTGTCTTTCCCTAGGGCTGAGGCTTTTTACTCTAGGGTATAGTATGTTTTCAACCATTTCATGAGAATGATTTGAGTGGTAATGAACCCTTATGCATTTTGGAATAGTTTCTAATTTGAGTGTCCTCTGGTTGCCAGTGAATATAGTGTGTTCCAGATCCCATGAACTGGATTTCATTTAAAAAGACAGAGTGATGAGAGAGAGAGAGTATAGGTATGAGAGGGAGAAGGGGAGAGAAAGTGAGGTTCAGAACACAAATAAATGCAGTTCTAGATACTGTGTTTGATGGGGTAGATGCTGTGGTCCCATGTCTCTGGACCAACCTGGATTGGGCACTGGGAAGGTGTCCTTGGCAGCCTAGTGTACCACACCAACCAGTGACCAACACCCAATAGCCAGGACTGGAGACTGAGATCCTCTTGCCTTTTCCCCTGCATGCAGGGGCACTCAGGCTGGCTTGGGCCTTCCCAAGTTTCGGGCTGGGCATCCACAGGTGCAGCATCTCTGCTGTTCCTCCCTTTCCAGGGCAGCTCTTAGGGATGCAGGCCTCCCCCTGGTGCTGAGAGAGGCTGAAGGGGTTGTAAGCAAGTGTTTTTCCCTCCTCAGCCCTGGGTAGACCCCTCAGTGCTTCAGAAACTTTGGTCTTTTGACCCTTCTGGGTAAATGGTTTACATGAAGTATTTCTGTTAAACTCTTCAATGGCTCTTATGCTTGGCACTGGCCCTGATTCCCAGTAGAAGAAGGCAAGATCCAGGAGGTGGGCCCCTGAGCGTGCAGAGCTGAACTGGGTCTCTGACACATAGCACATCAGTGTTGCCAGTCTCTTTTCCTGCAGTAATTTATAAATTAGCAAAAGTTTTCTACAAAACTTTTCCCAATTTACCCATGAGACTTGAGTGTTCCTGGCTGATTTACCTCCTTTTTAATCTAGGCTGGCCATGTCTGTGGAGATAATGTTGACCTCATAGACGGGCAGCCTACAGGCTCTGTGAGGATTTCCTTTGGATACATGTCTACGCTTGAGGATGCCCAGGCCTTTCTCCAGTTCATCATGGCCACCTGGCTTCGCTCCTCAGGTGGCCAACCTGCCCCTCAGGTGGGCACTGGGGAGGCTGGTGCCCTAGCCACAGAGGGTGAGGCCCAGGGTATGTCTGCTATCACCAGCAGACACCTCTCACCTCATGAAAGTGTCGACGCCGACTTGGAGACTTGGAATGACTCGCACCCTGCTGTAAATGCTGTTGGTTTGCAGCCACCTCTGAGTGAGGCCACTGGCACTCAGCACACCCCTGCAGAGAAAGCAGTAGACATCCTGCGTGGAGATCTTGGGCCACATGTTGTCACCAACCTTTACCTCTACCCCATCAAATCCTGTGCTGCATTTGAGGTAAGGGCTTTCACTGTAGAGCAGAAATAGCTTCTTTTTGTTTTCTCCATAGCATGTTTAAAATAAGTGAAGAAGTGTGCAAAAACCAAAATTAAACATCAGAGTGTTTGTGATATGAGAAGCTATCTTCCTTCTGCCTTTTTAAATATAAGCTAACTTAGAATATAACCCTGCTTGCCCGGACCACTGAGAGAATCCTATTTCTAAGTGGTGAACACCTAGTCCCTATTAATTACAGTACTACTTTGACCAAATGTATGAGCTAGCTCCCTGATGAAGCATTTGATATGCTTTGACTCATTTGATCCTTAAAGCGATCACATGAGGCAAATGGTAACATTATCCCTATTTCATAGACAATGAGCCTGAGGGTATTGCTTTATCCAGGTCACCTGATAATAAATGACAGAGCAAGAATTTGAACCTTGGTCTCCTGACCCTTGGGCCCATGCTCTTCTATGATTGTTCTTTTCAGTCCTCCTTGAGGAACTAAACTATAGATGATCCTCCATATTCATGGGTTTTATATCCATGGACTCAACCATCCATGGATCAAAAATATTAGAATGGAAAAAAATTGCATCTGTATCTAACATATGCATGCTTTTTTCCCATTATTCCCTAAACAATAAAGTATGATGACTATTTATATACCATTTACATTGCATTAGGTAGTATAAGTAATCTAGAGATGGAAAGTACATGGGAGGTAGAGCATAGGCTATATGCAAATATTAGACTGTTTAGTATAAAGGGTATTCACAGATTTTGGTACCTATGGGTGGCCATGGAACTAATCCCATGCAGATTTTGAAGGACAATGTACGTTATACCTGCAAACATGCTGTCTGGGTGACCCTTGAATCTGGGGGATCAGAGGCTTTCCTTGGCTGGCAGCCAACCTTAGTCTCCCAAAAGATGTCTTCCATGCAGGTAGAAAGACAGCCAACGTGAGGCCTCACGTTGGCTGTCTTTCTACAATCTCTGAGTGTCGCAAGTCCCAGGTAAAGGCCCTAGATGCCTGAGCCCGTAGGGCAGCAGTCTCTCTGGCTCCTCATTGGACATACCAAGTTCATGGCTATATGTCAGCCTGCATTTCAGAGTGGGTCCATAGGAGCCTGGCTTCCAGACTGAGACCATAAACAAATAAGTTCACCCCTCTCCTGAATGGAGGCAGGGGAGGACTCTGTCTTCTCCTTGCATGTAACAACTCTGTTTTTATAGATGGGTTGTGTTTGGTAGGATAATCACAAAGATGACACAGGCAGACATTGCTATCCCATTTTACAGATGAGGACACTGCGGTTCAGTAAGGGCCTGTTTTTTCTTGAACCAATGGTATTAGAAAGCAACACCAGGAAACTGGGTATAATTTGTATTTTAGTATTGTAGAAATATGAAGAATTCAGGAGAACTTGTTGTTGTTGTTAGGTGCCATCGAGTCGGTATCCGACTCATGGTGACCCTCTGTACAACAGGGGAAACACTATTGTCAGTGCTTCTCTGCCGTTCATAGGGTTTTCAATGGCAGATTGATTTTTGGGAGGGGGTTGCCAGGTCCTTCTCCCAAGCCTACAGCTTCTGGTGTTCCCAGGTGGTCTCCCATCCAGGTGCTAACCAGGCCTGGCCCTGCTTAGCTTCCGAGATCTGACGGGATCAGATGCCACAGGGCTACAGCTGCAGGCTCAAGGAGAACTTACACACTTAAAATAGACCAACTGAGTGATCATTTGAGCATAGCCACAATTTATGCAAAAGCCATGTCTGTAGTATTAGGGCATACCTGGACAGGCACTCACCATAGCAGAAAGTTGTACAAAAAGCAGGAACCATGAACAACTGGGGTGGGGGGAGCTGGAGATGGAGCAGGTCAAAGATTTACTTTTCACTGTAAATCCTTGTACTCTCTGAATGTCACACATGCACATGTCTTATCTGTCATATAAGAGAATTTCTAAGTACAAGTGTTGCTTAGGACACAGGCTGAAATGGGAAAGGGTGGAGGGAGGGTCTGGAGGCTGAAGGAAGGCACCTGGCTCCCTCATAGTCTCCTTTGCATTGCCCTCTTTGTTTTACCTTCCCTTCCTCCTCCTTTCTTCCTTCAAGAGTATGTGCTCAATTTGTGATGTGTATCTGTATTTGTAAAGTAATGTGAAGATCCTCTTTGAGGAGCCCTGTCCAAAAATACACCTACCTTTTGTTTAGGTTACCAAGTGGCCTGTAGGAAACCAAGGGCTGCTATATGATCGGAGCTGGATGGTTGTGAATCACAATGGCATTTGCCTGAGTCAGAAACAGGAGCCTCAGCTCTGCCTAATCCAGCCCTTCATTGACCTGCAGCAAAGGATCATGGTCATCAAAGCCAAAGGTGGGAAAACGGCTTATTTCCACAGAGCAGCAATTGAGGGTAGCTTTGACTCTCATATGACAGTAATATAAAGGCCTTTCACTACAAAATATTGAAGTTACCATAAGGCAGGGGAAATAGTATCTAGGAAAGGCAATAGAAAGTTTATTCTTTTCTTTTGGGAAATCTCTGGGGAAAGGTAAGAGTCTGACCATCCAAACAGAAAGTAAAGAGCTATAAACTTGGAGTTATTTACTATCCTCTACTCCAGAGGACCCCAACCCCAAGGCTATGGACCAGTACCCATGTGAGCCACAAGAAAGCAAGAAAAGTTTTATCTGCATTTACATAATAAATGTAATGTGCTTGAATCACCCAACCCCCCATCCCCCATCCATCAAAAACCTGTCTTCCAGAAAACTTTTCCCTAATGCCAAAAAGATTGGGGATTGCTGCATTAAAATTACATTCCTTTCTGCCCCTTCACTCATCATAATATGTATTATAGGCTATAATTCGTCCTTGTTGATTTTTGTCATGAACTATCTAACTATAGAAAAGTATAGATTAGCTCGATAGAAACTTCTGTGATAATGGGAATGTTCAAGAACTATGTTGTTCAATTTGGTAGCCATGGTCTCATGTGGCCATTGAGAACTTGAAGTGTCTTTGGTGTATCTCCAGAGACATCTCAGTTTATTTAAGCTGATATGAACAAGTAGATCCAAACCAGATCTGCAACCACCAACAGACTGAAAAGCAAGCCCTTGTGGGGTTTTGGATGACTAGCAGACTCCAGGGCAAATAGGCATCATGCCACACAAATAAGCTACATCTCCTTGGGCTCTGGCTACAGGGCTACAGAGTTATAAATCCCAGAGAGCCACTGCTTTTCCCTTCCCCCACAGCCATCCCAGACACCACTCTTCAATTTTCAGCAATTATGAATAGAACTAATATAAGGATTCATGTGCAGGTTTTAGGGTGACCAGAAGTTATTATTCCTCTAGAAAAAATATCTAGGAATAGATTGCTGGGTCAGATGGCAAGTATATGTTTACCTTTAAAAGAAACTGCTGAACTGTTTTCTGAAGTTGTACCATTTTGCATTCCCATCAGTAATACCTGAGAGTTCTAGTTCTGCATCCTGCCAGCCCTTGTCATTGTCAGTATTTTTTATTCATTTTAATAGTTTTATCATAGTATCCCTTCCTGCTTTTAACTTGTATTTCCCTATGGCTAATGATGCCAAGATCCTTTTGGGTACCTTTTATTTTCTTTAGACATAGTGGGTGAACCCAGGGACTCAACATATTAAGCAAGTGCTCAACCACTGAGCTGACCCTCCAGGCCCTTAAAATTTGTGTGTGTGTGTGTGTGTGTGTGTGTGTGTGTGTGTGTGTGTGTGTGTTGTGATAGGTCTCAGTACATTGTGCAGGCTGCCTTTGGCTTTGAACTTGTAATTCTCCTGCCTCAGCTTCCTGAGTCACTGGGATGGCAGCCGTGCATCATAGCACCTGACTCCTTACATCCTTTGGATATATGGTATACTTAGAAATATGGTATAAGTTCCAAATGTTTGGAGGTTTTCTTATCTTTCTTTTTTTATTCATTTTTATTGGTATATATTTCAACATTCTTTCTCTTTGACTTGACAATTATTTGTGTGTTGGTGTGGATCTCTTGGGTCATTTTGTTTGATATAAAGTATGAATTGTAATTAATATATAAGAAAAATTGTATGCAATTTTGGGTTATAGTCTCATTGATTTTTTTCCTTTCCTCATTTTTCCCATGTATTCCCATAGTTGTATTACTTATTTTCAGATTTTCTTCTCCTCCTTTATCCTCTACATGATTTCCCCTGTCCATCCCCCTTTGCCCAACCTTCACTAGCACCCACTAATCCCTCTCCCTTTCTTTCTAGTCTGCTTATATTTTCCCTTCTTAGATAAATATAAGATTATTCATTTTTATTTATTGTTATTAGGGGCCATTGAGTTGGTGTTCAACTCATAGCAACCCTACTTACAACAGGCAAAACACTATTGTCAGTGCTTCTCTGCTATTTATGGGGTTTTCAATAGCAGATTGATTTGGGGGAGTGGTTTGCTGGATCCTTCTCCCAAGCCTACAGTATCTGGTGTTCCCAGGCAGTCTCCCATCCAAGTACTAACCAGGCCTAACCCTGCTTAGCTTCTGACATCTGATGGGATTGGATGCCACAGTGCTATGGCTTCAGGCTTGTTTTTATATATCTACCTATATATTGGGCTGGGGCTGGGATTTAGCTCAGTTGGTAGAGTGCTGCGCTGTGGTCTCTGAAGTCCCGAGTTCAATTCCCAGCACCCCAAAAATGGGAGAAAGGCCTGGCAATCCACTCCCAAGGCAATCCCAAAACAGTCAGCCATTGAAAAGCCTGTGAGGGTCGCTATGAGTCAGATACTGACTTGACGGCACCTAACAACAAAAACAATATATTGGGCTAGAGTTTAACTCAGTTGGTAGAGCACTTGCTCTGCCCACCCTCTCTGAAGACCCAGGCTCCATCCCCAGCAATGGAAAATTGGAGAAGGATGTGTCAGTCCACTCCCCAAAACAGCCATTGAAAACCCTATGAAGGTCTCTATGAGTTGGACCTGACTCCATGGCACCTAACAACAAACCTATATATGGGGTCTAGGGTTTAGCTCAATTGGTAGATTGCTTCTCTACAATCTCTGAGGACCTGGGTTTGATCCATAGCACCACAAAAATGGGAAAAGGACATGGCAATCCACTCCCAAAGAAATCCCAAAATAATCAGCTATTGAAAACTCTGTGAGGGTCTCTATGAGTTGGATCTGACTCGAGGACACCTAACCACAACAACCTATGTATAGTTTTTTTTTTTTTAAGTTGGATTTATCTCCCACATATTTTCAGTTATCACTAAATGGATATCTAATTTTCCCATTTGTTGAACAGCCTATCTTTTCTCTAATGGATGTCTTTAGGCTCTTTGTCAATAATCAGGTGGTTGTAGTTGTGTGGATGTATCTCTGGGTCTTTAATTCTGTTCCATTGATCTTCACGTCTACTTTTGTGCCAGTAGCAAGCTGTTTTTGCCACTATGACCCTGTAGTATAGTCAGGGTTTGTGATACCTCCTACACTGTTTTTGCTGCTTAGGATTGTTTTTGCCGTATATGGTATTTTGTGCTTCCATATAAATTTTAGGATTGTTTTTTCTATTTCTCCAAAGTCAGTCATTGGAATTTTGATGGGTATTACATTAAGAGTGTAAATTTCTTTTGGTAGTATAGCCATTTTCATAATCTTAATTCTCCTGATCCATGAGCAAGGGAGGTCCTTCTATCTTCTATTATCTTCTACTATTACTTTCTTTAATGTTTTGAAGTTTTCCTTGTAGAGGTCTTTAGAGTCTTTGGTTAGTTTGATTCCTAAATATTTAATTTTTTGGTAAGCTATTGTGAATGGAATTGTTGTCTTCATTTCCATGTCTTCCTGTTCACTATTGGTATAAACAATGGCTACTGATTTTTGAGGGCTGGGATTTAGCTCAGTTGGTAGAGCGCTGCTCTGCAGTCTCTGAGGTCCCAAGTTCAATTCCCAGCACCGCAAAATGGGAGAAGGACCTGGCAATCCACTCCCAAGGCAATACCGAAACAGTCAGCCATTGAAAACCCTATGAGGGTCACTATGAGTCAGATACCGACTCAACAGCACCTAACAACAACAACAACAACAACTGATTTTTGAGTGTTAATTTTGAATCTTGCTAATTTGCTGAAGGAGCTAATTAGCTCTAACAGTGTTCTAATGGAATTTTGGAGGTCTTTTAGGTAGAGGATCATGTCATCTGTGAATAAGGATAATTTGATTTCTTCTTTCCCTTCAGCATTCATTTAATATCTTTCTCTTGACTGCTTTATCTGGTTAGGACTTCAATCTCAACATTGAATAAGAGAAAAGAAAGTAGACATCCTTGTCTTCTTTTTGATCTTAGAGAGAATAGTTTCCATTTTTCCCCATTTGATATGATGTTGCCTGCAGCTGTACCACTGTGATATCTGATCCCATCAGATCTTGGAAGCTAAGCAAAGTTGGACCTAGTCAGGACTTGGATGGGAGACTGCCCAGGAACACCAGGTGCTGTAGGCTTGGGAGAAGAATCCAGCAACCTACCCCCCAAAAATCAATCATCCATTTAAAACCCTATGAATAGCAGAGAAGCATGACAATAGTGTTTTGTCTGTTATACATAGGGTTGCTAAGAGTCAGATACTGACTCGATGGCACCTAACAACAACAACTATATGATGTTGGATGGTTTGTCATAAATGGCCTTTACGATTTTGAGGTAAGTTCCTACTGTCCCCAGTTTGTTTGGCACTTTTTTTTATCATGAAAAGATGTCGCACTTTGTCGAAGGCCAGTTCAGTACCAGCTGAGATGATCATGTGATTTCTGTTCGAAAGTCTCTTGATATGTTGAATTACATTAATTTTCATATGTTGAATTACATCATTTTCATATATTGAACCTGCTTTGCATTTGTGTAATGAAGCCCACCTGATTGTGGTGTATGATCTTTTTTATGTGTTGCTGAATTTGGTTTGCCAGAATCTTATGAAGGATTTTTGCATCAATGTTCATCAGGGAAACTGGTCTATAGTTCTCTTTCCTTGTAGAGTCCTTATCCAGTTTTGGTATCAGGGTGATACTAGCTTTGTAGAATGAGTTTGGCAATATACCTTCCTTTTCTATTTTATGAAATAATTTGAGGAGAATAGGTATTAATTCTTCCTTGAAGGTTTGATAGAATTCAGCTGTGAACCCATCAGGACCTGGGCTTTTCTTTGGTGGGAGGTTTTTTATTACTGTCTTTAATTTGGTGGATATAATGGGTCTATTTAATTTCATTGTTTTCTTTGGGCTTTGTTTTGGTCATTTATGTGTGTTTAGGGATTTACCTATTTCTTCTGTATTTTTGTTTTTTTAGGAGTATAGTTTCTCAACTGTACAGTCTCTTATGTTTTTCTGGATTTCATTGATATCCATTGTTATGTCCCCTTTGTCATCTCTGAGTTTTTAAATTTTGGCCTTTTGTCTCTTTCTTTTGGTGAGTCTGGCTAAGGAAGTGTCAATTTTGTTGACTTCTCAAAGAACTAGCTCTTGGTTTCATTAATTTTTTGTATTGTTCATTTAGTTTCTCCTTTGGTAATTTCTGCCTTGATCTTAATAATTTCTTCCTGTGTACTCCTTTTGGAGTTGGCTTGTTGTTGGCCTTCTAGTGTCTTAAAGTGTGGCATTAAGTTATTTAATTGGCCCTTCCCTATTTTATTGATGAAGACACCCATGGCTATGAATTTCCCTCTTAGAACTGTCTTTGCTGTATCCTATAAATTTTGATAGAATATGGTTTCATCCTTAGTTGATTGCAGGAACTTTTTAATTTCCTCTCTAATTTCTTTGATGACACATTGATCATTCAGAATTGTGTTGGTCTCCATGTATTTTTAACATTTCTGAAAATTTTCTTGATTTGAGTTCTAGTTTTATTCTATTATGATCTGATCAGGTATAAAAGATGATTTAATTTTTTTTGTATTTGTTGAGGCCATTTCTGTTGACTAAAATGTGGTCTGTTTTAGAAAAAGTTCTATGTGATGCTGAGAAGAACATGTATTCTGCTTCTGATGGATGTAATATTCTGTAGGCATCTGTTAGGTCCAGTTGGTCTATGGTGCTGCTTAAGTCCATTGTTTCTGTGCTAATATTTTTGCTTTGATGACCTGCTTCCTGAAGAAAGTGGAGTATTAGAATATCCCATAATTATTGTATCTGAACCAATGTGTTCCTTAATTGCCAATAAAGTTTGTTTTGTGAGCTTGTTGTTGTTGTTAGGTGCCATCGAGTCGGTATCTGACTCATAGTGACCCTCATAGGGTTTTCAATGGCCGACTGTTTCGGGATTGCCTTGGGAGTGGATTGCCAGGCCCTTCTCCAATTTTTGCGGTGCTGGGAATTGAACTCAGGACCTCAGAGACTGCAGCACAGTGCTCTACCAACTGAGCTAAATCCCAGCCGTTTTATGAGCTAGGTGCTCCTATATTTGGTGAATAAATATTGAGAATCATTATGAGTTCCGATTGACTGTTCCTTTTACTAATATGCAGTGGGCATCTTTGTCTCTTCTGATTAGTTTGGACTTGAAATCTAAATTGTCAAAAATTAGTATCGCTATTTCTGTTTTGTTGTTGTGGTGGTTTTTTGATGTTGTTGTTGTTGTTTTTATTCCAATATGCATGGCATATTTTTTTCCAGCCTTTAGTTTTCAGACTTTTATGGTCTTTGTGGGTGATATGAGTGAGTCTCTTGAATCTCACATATCAAAGATTTTTGTTTTTTTAATCCAGTTGGCAAGTTGGTGCCTCTTGATTGGTGACTTGAAAATATTTACATTTAAGGTACTTATTGAGAGGAACTTATTATTCTGCATCAGTTTGGTGTTTCTTTCTATTTTTGATTCATATTTAGCCTGTTGTATTCATGAATTCCTCTCCTATTATTCATTTCTTTGATCTTGTCTTTAGGGTTGTCTTATTTCTCCCATATGCAGTGTTTTATTAAGGATCTTCTTTAGTGCTGGCTTAGTAGTCACAAATTGCTTACACTTGTCCATATCATGAAATGTCTTGAATTCTCCATCTCTTTTGAAAAGTAGCTTTGCTGGGTAAAGTAATGTTGGTTGGCAGTTATTCCTTTTTAGGACTTGAATGATGTCTGACCATGCTTTCCTTGCCTTTAAAGTTGTTGATAAGTCAGCTGTTTTTTTGAGTTGATGTTTCTCCCTTGCAGCTTTTTAAATAGCTTCTTTGCCCTCTAGATTTGTTGTTGTTGTTAGGTGCCGTCAAGTCGGTATCCGACTCATAGCGACCCTCATAGGGTTTTCAATGGCTGACTGTTTCGTTATTGCCTTGGGAGTGGATTGCCAGGTCCTTCTCCCATTTTTGTGGTGCTGGGAATTGAACTTGGGACCTCAGAGACTGCAGCGTAGCACTCTACCAACTGAGCTAAATCCCAGCCCCTCTAGATTTAGCATTCCAATTATAATGTGTCATGGAGAGGATCTGTTCTGTTCTACTCTATTTGGAGTTCTGAATGCTTCTAGTTCCTCCCTAAGGTTTGGGAAGTGTTCAGCTATCATCTCATTCAATAGATTTCCTATCTCCCTACTGTCATTTTCAGCTCCTTTGTGAACCCCTTGAATTCATAGGTTGCAACTCTTCATTTTATTAAAGACCTCTTGAAAGTATTGATCATAGTGGCTCATCTTTTTATCTTTTTTAGCATCTAAACAGATAAGATCTTCAACTTTTTCTTCAGTATCTGAAATCCTGTTTTTGGCTTTGTCCAGTCTGGATACTAAAGATTGTACTGTAATTTTAAGTTGATGTACTTCATTTTATAAGTCTAGCATTTCTGTTTGATTCTTCTTCAGGATTGCAATTTATTTGCTGAATTTTTCATCTCAGTTAGATACTCTTTTGTCTAGTGTTTCAATTGTTCTCATTTGTTTGGTGTCTTTGAGGTCTTTCAACATATTTATAAGCAGACTTCTAAATTCTTTTTCTGGAATCTCTATAATTTGAGTTATTTAAAATAATCTATTGAAAGGCTTTGGTCCATTGGCAGTTCCCCTCCATCCTGATTTTTCATGTTTCACGTATTTTTATGTTGAGCCTTATCCATTGCTTAGTCTGGGTACAAGGCCTAGCCAATGCAAGGGGGGAAGAAGTCCTATTTTTAGTTTTGGCAAGTTAATTTGGGAGATATTGATTAACTAGTGTAACGTAAGCCAACTGCTAGCTGGAAATTATAGTTAGTCAGGTTGGTAGAAAAAGGTTTCAAAGAGTGGATGTAGAGGGAGAGGTAAGGTGGTGGGGAGAAGCTAGTAAGAGACCATCAGAATTAACCAACTCATCAGAGACTTACACAAAATTAATAATAATAATAATAATAACAACAACAACAACAACAACAACAACAACAACAGACAGCCCCCCAAAACAACCCATAGCCCTTTAACACACACAAACAAAGGGGAAAAAAAAGAAAACAACCCAGAGCCATTCAACTCACACTGATTCATTCAGACTATGTGACAGTCACTCAGTTCCTTAAGACTTCCACTTGTTTTCTGGATGTTATCAAAAAGCTGTCCCAGCCCTTCCTTCCCACCTCTGTTTCACCTCAGATCTCAGAAAGTGTGTGTTCCCTCCAGATCCCTCTACCAGTTTGTAAGGTGATGCAGTTCTAGTCCTCTGACTGTCAGGATCCCTGCTGTGCCCTCAGGTTTAGTGCCCTTGGTGGCGGCTCCCTCCATTGTTGCATGCTGCCTCCACTCAGGTACTAATGGTAGTTGGATTTTGCTATCCTCCACAGTACCCCAGCTGAACAGGAACCTCGTGAGGGTTCCAAGTTGTTACAGTATGCTCAGCAGACCCCAAATTCTCAGGGATTCTTCCTGCTCACCTCCAGGATTATTTAATGAAATGTTCATATTCTGGAGCACTTTGTCCTCTGGGAACTTCTCAGTGTTACAGTAGCCGCAGACTCCACACTCTTGTCCACATATCCCATGTCTAGGCTCAGGGGTTGTTTACTTAAGTGGGCAATGTCCCAGATGTCCCCCAGAGCTTATGGCCATAGCTCCTTAATTGCCCAAGGCTATTAAGAAGGGCAGGGGGAAAAAGAGGGGGTGGGAAATGGAATCCCTTTGTTTCTCAGCTCTGGATTGTGACTGCTCTGCCTCATGGTTTAGCTGAATGTTCCTGTAGCACTCTTTCAAGGTCAGCCTTGGACTTTTGCTAGCCTGCTCTGCCTTTCTGGGGGGGCCCAATTACCTGCACTAAGTCTCAGTATTGTCCCATTGAGGCTGGCTTTGTGAGACTCCATTCTTGTTTATGGCAATACATCTCATCGAGAGCTCTCACGGAGGCTGCTGTCCACGTCAGCTGAAATAGGTACATGAATTAGTTCTTAGGGTGTGTGTGTGTGTGTGTGTGTGTGTGTGTTGGGCTCCATGCCCCACCTCCTCTGACTGGATAGAGTTGTTGTTGTTGTTAGGTGCCGTCAAGTCGGTATCCGACTCATAGCGACCCTCATAGGGTTTTCAATGGCTGACTGCTTCGGGATTGCCTTGGGAGTGGATTGCCAGGTCCTTCTCCCATTTTTGCGGTGCTGGGAATTGAACTGGGGACCTCAGAGACTGCAGCGCAGCACTCTACCCACTGAGCCAAATCCCAGCCCCTGACTGGATAGAGGTTCACCCTCATCTCACTGTTGCTTATTCTAGGTGGGAGACTCAGAAGTTGTACCCCACCATTTCCACCTCTTCTCTGTCATTTTATTTTCATTCATTTTGGTCTGGTGCCTTTGCACGGTCCTTTTTCCCACTAGTTAAAGCTGCTCTCCAATATTTCTCTGTTCTGAGTAGAGACCTTTGCATCTGTTCCTAACTGTTTTCTTCCCTGGTTAAAGTGTGGCTGTTCATAGTCTGCCATCTTAACCAGAACTAGCTTCTTGGATCTTGATGTCCATTTCCTTCCTCAGAGTTGGGAAGTTTTCAGCCATTATTTCTTTGAATAAGATTTCTTTCATTTCTCTTTTCTCCTTTTTGGACTCTCATAATATGTATATTAATCCATTGGATGCTATCTTATAAATCCCTGAAACTTTCTTCACCCTTTTTGTTCTTTTCCTTTTCTCCTCTGAATTATTTCCAGTGAACTGCCCTTGAGTTAGCTCATTCTTTCTTCTGCTGATCTGGTTTGCTGTTTGAAAATATTTAATTCAGTTATGATGCTCTTCAGCTCCATGACTTCTGTTTGGCATTGAAAAATATTTTTTAACCTCTGTTTTGAAATACTAATTTGTTCATGAATTGTTCTCTTGACCTTGATGAGTATCTTTATGAGAGTTTAAAGAGCTATCAGCTTTTGAAAATTTATCTTGTTGCTTTGTTTGTAACATCTTTTCCTGATTATTTTCCTTAACCCTCTGTATTAGTTTCTGTGCATTAGGCAAAACAAGAATTTCTCCCAGTCTTCATGGATATACTCCATGCAGGAGAATCCCCTCAATCATGAGGGTGGCCAGATTTGGGGGTCTCTACAAACTTTTTTCCTCAATTAAGAAAAGCCAGCAGTTATATTTGTGTCTGCTGCTCTGGGCAGGGGAAAAATCAATGGCATTTGCCAGCCCAAACTTTCTTACCTCTATTCTCCCACAGGTAGCTTACCTGTGCCAGAATTGTACACTTCCAAGGCTGTGAAGGCAGAAGCTAGTCCTCTGGAGACCTCCTGCAGAAAAGTTGGGGTGCTGAACACATGGACCAAACATTTCCTTTCACTAGGTTGAACTGAGAGTTAGGGGAGTTTCTTCCTAACTGTATGGCTCTGTTCTGAGGGCATGGTCTCAGGAAGAAGGGGTTGTGAATCTCCCTTCTGGCTTTAAGGAATCTGGTTTCTCATTGTTTCAGGATGCAGAAACCTTTTGATTAGTTTCTGATTTCCCATACCTTCTTCTAATAGTGAAATTTTGTATCTTCCTTTCTAATTTTTATTCCTCTGTTTTCTTTTTCTTATCTTAGCTCATCTCCTAATCTTTATTATGTAACATTGAGTGGAACAATGATGGAAGAAATCATTATTACTGACTTGAGTGAAATGCTTCCAAAGTTTCAAAAATAAGAATGATATTTACTTTATATTTTTGATAAATTTATTTTGTCAGGCTAAAATAGTTTTTCTTATTTTATTAAAAGGTTATCATGACTAATATGTAATTTTTAATGCTTCTGCATCTGTTGGTTATCACATTTTTCTCCTATATTAATGTGATTACATTAGTGGGTGGTCTAGTACTGAACTATTCCTTTTCTTGTGAGAAAAGCAATACTACTTAGCAATAGTTTTTTATACATCGCTGTGTTTGGCTTGATAATATTATGTTTAGTATTTTTCTATCTATTTTTACTAACAAATTCGATATATAGCCTTCATTTATCGTACTCCTCTTGTTCAAGTACCCAGGATTTTGTTAATTATTATTTTAAACTATTACATGGATATGTTATACATTCCTTTATATATATGATGTATATAGCAAAGAAGAAACAATAGTTTTCTAATCTCATGAGCATAGTAGGTTTTATTCCTGATCATTGATGCAGGAATCCAATTTGATTCTAAAAATTCATACTTTATGCTGATATGTTTACAGCATGAGCCTTCATCCCTGCCTGTCTGTTTCTAAAGGATTTAAATTAGCTTAGAGAAAAATGATTTCAGAATATGGAGTACAGAGATCTTTCAAGGTCATTTATAAAGTGTCTCAGGACTGTGAATATGATTGTCCCATTGTGAGATCTTCCCCTGGAAAGCTACTTGAAGCACACACTGTTGGTGGTATTGATAATGTGAAAAAAATCTCTGTTTTATAAATTTCTAATACCAAGCCACTTTCTTGATCTAACCCAATTCCAGTTGTCATTAAATTTCTAGTATATTTCATGATAATGGTGTTTTACTTACATAGTCACTCATTTTGTTCACTTGTTTCTACCCTTTGTTCATTAGGGATGGAGCCTATAGAGGTACCTCTTGAGGAAGACAGTGAGTGTGCTCACATCAGCCAAAGCAAAGTCTGTGCAGACAGGTGAGATTCTGAAACAGGTGTCAATTTCAGCTCCATGGGCAGGGTGGTCTAGAGGGAGAAGAGAGCATCGCCCTATACAGTCATTCCTCTGCCATATCTTCTACCCAGTCTGCTGCACTCCCCAGTCTAACCACATGGAGTCCTTGGTATTCTTCACACCTAACAAGCATGCTCCATTGTCAAGTCTTTGCACTTGCAAGTCCTTTATCTGAGAATGTTGTTCTCTATTTGTAAGTCCATGGGGCTCATTCCTTCCCCTCTATCAGTTTCCTTTTCATCAGGACTCTGTTCAAAAGCCCCTTTCTCAGAAGGCCATCTGACCTCTCACCCAAGTTGGCTCCTTCTTCCCAATTTATCCTGATGTATTCATCTTCTTCACATTTATTACTCCTAACATATTATGTTTATTTATTTTCAGTCCCCCACTAGTATACCTGTGTTTTCCTTGCAGAGGGTGGAAAAGTGCTGGGTACAGAGTGTGGAATGGTAGGACAGAGGGTAGCAGGGGAACAGTTTGGAGGCCCCTGCAGTAGTCCAGAGAAGCCTGATCGTGAGGGAAGAGATCTGGTTCACATTTTGCAGAGTCTGGTTGGTGGATGTAGAATAGTTGGAAGTCAGTAAGGATGTGAGCAGGATGGCCAACTAAGCACCTATGTTAGTAACACAGTTGAGATGAGATGGAGGCTTGGAATAGGGTCAGAGATATATTCTGGAAATAGAATTACCTGAACTGATGGGTCAGATGAGGAGCCTGAGGGTGAGAGGAATGTCAAGATGTCCCTCAGTTTTCTAAAATGGAGCATTCAGGTGATAACACATAAGTTATGTACAATATAGTTGTGAAGTATTACTTAATCTTGTCTGTTGATAAATCATCTGTTAAATCTAGGAAATGTATCATGGGATTGAATATGATGTTACTTCTATTTTATTTGTCAATAGTATGTGTTTACAATATTTTTAATGCATTAAATGTCTGCATCCCTTGTGACCTACATCGGATCTATATACAGAAATGTGGAATAGGAAGTTTTCCAATCATAGAAAACCTATATCATTGAATACCAACCAATTCCCCCCAATACTAACACTGTAATCTGACTGTACTAATACTAATCTGACTGTAAAACAATTCGCTAGGGCTGGGGATGTAGCTCAGCAGAAGAGCATGTGCTTTGCATGTGTGAGGCCCTGGGTTTGATCCCCTACACCATGGGGAAAAAAATTTACTAAAGATTTAAATATAAAGCATCTAAAATACTAAAAGGTTACCTAATCAAAGCAATAAAATCAGTTCAGTAGAGGGTGATACCTCATGGGTGTCAAATCGTTTGGATTTCTTTCTGTACTTCTGTGAACATACACAATCATATAAGTCATGACATGATATGTTAGATACTAAAGCTGTATCCAAATTGGATCCAAGTAATTGGTGGCCATGGGTGCCAGGCAGAGGATCTATCTGAAGGACTATACTTGCAGGAAAGGGCAGAAGAATGCTAGAGGGAAGGTTGTGCTCAACTCCATTGAGCACCCTGGGCACTGGTCTCTACCCCAGAGGTCGAAAAATTGAGCAACTCTAATATCGTCTTGTTGGTACTTGTGCCAACTTAACTGCATTTGCCAATTTAAATATTCATTACAACACATTTTCAATTGGGACAATGAATTTTGGATGAACACTTCTGCAAATTGCTATAGCAAACCCTGTGATACAGAGAAATATAGCCATCTAGGGATATGCACAATTATGAGGCTCATCTTTGGTGGTACATTTTACTTGGCCACATCTGGAATGAATTTGATGTTCTGGTTAATAAAGTTTTGCAGATAGCTAGATGTTAGATGTATTTCTCTTTGGAACCGTGGGGACTCAACACAATGAACACAGACTGGGTACAGCCTGTCAAAGCACAGGAAAGAGTGCTGCAAAGAGATTTCCTGTTCCCTTCCAGAACAGGAGGCAGCTATATTGCCCAGTAAAAAGTAAGATAGGTTTTCAATAATACCTGTCTTGTAATTGCAAGATAAAATGTTAGATATTATCCAAAGATAAGATTTTACAATACAAGTTCTTGTGACATACATTTTTAAAGATTCTTGAAGATTTGAGAATTTTAAAACAATGACTCAATAAAAGTACTTACATGGGCACTATAGAGGCACAGCATTCATTTTGCAAAGCAAACATGTTGACTCATGATTTGGCTGTGAGGGAAAATATTTCAGTCAGGCCCATTGTAAAACTCGGGGTGCATTTCTAAGTTTAAGGCTTTCTTAAGGGAAACTATCACTATGGAAGGTCTCAAATGTTAAGC
The DNA here is from genome assembly GCA_007922755.1 of Pedetes capensis. Taxonomy (NCBI): domain Eukaryota; kingdom Metazoa; phylum Chordata; class Mammalia; order Rodentia; family Pedetidae; genus Pedetes; species Pedetes capensis. The sequence continues at coordinate 276,053 of VMDO01000240.1, read as the reverse complement.
CTTGTGCCTCTCAGTGTCAATAATTAATATAAACAAGGTCTTTCGGGAGGAATTTGTAAAGCTTTTGATCTAGTCTGAAAGCTTCTCATAAGCCCCACATCACGAGATTTCTGGTGCCATGGAGATCCCTGCAGCTTCCCCAGCCACCTGTGGCTGCTGGTTGCCTTCTCCCCGAGGGCTATGCAATGTTTTATTATATGCTGTTTTATTTTAATATGACTTTGTGAAGTTTAAATTATTATTTGAAAAAATACTACATAAAATTTCTTCTCCTCCTCCTCCTCCCTCTCCCCCCTCCTCCTCCTCCTCCTCCTCCTCCTCCTCCTCCTCCTCTTCTTCTTCTTCTTCTTTTTTATGGCCAGGGTAAATACTTATAATTGTGGAGAAAAAATTTCAAGCTGGTTGTCAAAGTTTTTCGGCCGTCCATGTCATCTGATCAAGCAAAGTTCTAACTTCCAACGAAATGCAAAGAAGAAACATGGAGAAGGTATTACATTTGGGATGGGTTTTTAGAGGATGAGAACCTTGGCTTACTGCATGCATCAAAAATAGTCCATGAAGTCAGCTTGTAGGGCAACTTGCAGAAGAAGTCAGGCTTTCTCAAAGTTCTATAGTGGCCCCTGTCAGCAAAAGGAGTGGGCTCCAGGATTCCAAAGAAGGCAGAGGAGAAGATGGGCACTGTGGCTCTTGCCCGTAATCCTAGTGACTCAGGAGGTGGAAGCAGGAGGGTCATGAGTTTGAAGTCAGAGGCAACCTATATAACTGAGCCAGACCCTGACTCAAAATTAATAAAAATTAAAAAAGGGCTGAGGGTACAGCCTTGTGGTAGAGCACTTGCAAAGTATGTGTGAAGCCCTAGGTTCAACTCCTAAGTACTGAAAAACACGAAACAAAACAAAGAAACAAGACGGTAGAGAATAGCATTAAGCCAGCTGCCTCACCTCTGCTCAAACCCTCGGCCTCAGTCCTGTGTTTAGAAGCACAATTGAGCTTTGTTAAAAGAAAATATTGGTAGTTTGCTATGTCCCCAGATCAAATCTGGAAAGAAGGAAAGTTGGGTTTCTGTGTTTCAGTTCTGTCGCCACACAGAGGTGAATGTTTGGCAAATCCTGGAACCGCCTGGTGCTTCAACTTGTTGATCTCAACTATGGAGACTTTTAAGATTTTTGCTATTTCCTCATCATAAGCCATTGTCAGACTCCAGTGTGACAGTACAGGATCTGGGCAGAAGGGATTCATGTGCCACTCAGGAATTAGGACTCCATGGAAAATTCTAAACGGGGGAGTTTTGTGACATCACATGTGTCCTGATGTCACAGGTACATCAGCCTGAGACTTGAAAGCAAAGGAGCCAGGCAGGAGGCAGCTGCAATAGTTCTAGCCAGAGACTGGAAGCCTGGATGTAGCAAAGGTAGTGGGCATAAAGGAAAGAAGTCTGTGGCCAGTGTAATACAGGGTCAGGGATTGTTCGCTTGTGACTATACTTCAAGAGTGCCACTTATGGCACAGAGCTCTCTGCGTCTCGTCTGCTGGTCACAGGGTCTCACTAAGTTACACAGGCTGCCTTTGGACTAGAAATTGAGATCTTCCTGCCTCAGTCTCTTGAGTTGCTGGGATGACAGGTATATGCTGTGGCGCCCACCTCATATTTGTGTTTGTACACCTTACAAGAATTTTTAAAAGCCACTTTCACCTTTGATACATTTTTACATTTACATCTAAATTTTTAAATACTTTAAATAGTTGCCAAAGATGCAATTTCCAACACACTGTAAATATTGTCATTTTGAATTAAAACTTGTAAAGTGCCCTTTATAACATAGCCAGTGGAATCTCAGTGCCATAGCAATTTGAATCTTATGACTATTCATTTTTGAAAGTATATTAACTGTGTTTTAATGATAACAGATTTTCTTTCTTTCCTTTTCTTTCTGTAATTTGTATTTCCTTTCTACTTCCTCAATAGAATTTTTATTTTAGGATTATATATTTAATGCTTGGACATTGTTCATTACTCACCCTACCATACTTCTATAAAACTAAAATATAAATTGAGTATATAAAAAGGTTCTGAAGTTTGCTTGAACCAATGAAGATATAAGTATTAGGAAATTTCTTCTGGATTGAGTTCTTATTAACAGTACTTAAATGATCAAAGTGACATAAGTATATTATACATTGTGAAAAATAATTATGGAACATAAAGAGCAAATATTATTTAAAATGAATCTCTTACTGAACTGCCCGGGCTCCCAGCATTGGTTCCCACATCAGTAAATGACTGTCACTTGTGGCCAGACTTGCAGCTGCTCAGCATCACTAGTTTCTGAGAAATCTTGTTTAAGTAATAAAGAGCTGGGGAAGGAAGGAGTTTGGCTAAAACAATGTCACTCAAACCTTTCTTCTGAGGTCCATGACCAAAGCATAGAGATCTAACATTAAAATGCCTTTCATCATCTGTCACTTGACAACTTAATTAGGTTCTGCAGTTTTGTGGGAATGAAGAACTGGAATCCATCTGACCCATAGGAGGATCATTTGCCCAAGCTTTGGAGACTTAATTTTTCAGCCCCAGCTCCAGGGTTTGAATGGGACTTTTGTTTGTCTTCTTGGAGGTTGTCAGCCCCCAGGGGCACTGTGCCTTAGGAGACCAGTGGCCTTTCCTCTCTGACAGGGGAACAAGCCCTTTGTGGAGGGGCTGGGCTTGCACCTCCCTTCTCAGGCAGAACCATTTTCATAAAGAAGGCAGATGGAAGTGGAGGGACTGGACATTTTCCCTGTTCTCTTTCCTTTTTCTTTCCTTCCTTCTTTCCTTCTTCCCTTCCTTCTCTCTCTTTTTTCTTTTCTTTTTTCTTTCTTTCTTTTTCTTTCTTTTTCTTTTGCACAGTATTTGACGGTTAAACCTAGTGCTGTGTATGTACTTTGCAAGTGCTCTACCACTGGGCAGCATCCCAGCCCATTTTTTATTTTTCTCATTTTGAGTCAGTGTCTTGATAAATTGTGCAGGCTGCCTCTGACCTTGAACTTGTGAGCCTCCTGCCAGTGCCTCACATTTAGCTGGGATTACAAGTGTGCACCACTTCACCTGGTTAAGGGTCTAGACATTTGCATGTACTTGGAGGCCCTCAGTCCCTATTTGGAAATGCTCACTAGGCCCTGGCCCAGCTAACCCACTTTACCAACAGTTTGGATAAAGAAAATGAAAGGTATTTGCATGTCCCTCAAATGAAGCTGATGAGAGACTGCCAGGAGTTCTGAACTGATTTAATATTTTCTTTCATTTTTCCCCTTTCAGTAGTTTTAAACCTCCTGTTAGTTACTGATAAAGTCAGTATCTTTTTCCTGATTAGATTCAGAAGCTTTTCTTGGGCCTGCCACCCTCATCAAGACCCCTGCCTTGCCTTGTCTTGGGGAAAGGCCACCTGCTCCACCCATCCACCATCCCTCCTCTTCTAAGAATTGCCTTCAAGTCTTCTTTGCTGGCATAATTGCACTTCAGCATTTTATTTATTGATATTTTCTCCAGATTATTTTAGAAAGGTTATTCTAGGAACTCATTTTCTTTTCTATTTTTTTGAGAGGTTTAAACCATGTTTAGTTTTGTTTTTGTCAGCACACCATTATTCCCTTTGTAGAAATAGTGCCTTCCTTTAAAAACTGCAAATCCACCAGATACATTGACATATGCCTACAATCCCAGCAACTCAGAAAGCTGAGGCAGGAGGATTGCAAATTCAAGGCTGGAGGCAGCTTGCATAACTTAGTGAGACCCTGTCTCAAAATTTAAAAAAAATTAAAACAAGTTCTGCAAACCAACCAACCTCAAAACAACAACAGCAACAACAAAACCCCTGTAAGTCCATGGAAACAAGATTCTTTACCTTTCCAAGAAAGAAACTCTTCTTTTCAATGCTCCATCGTTCTTAGATCGCTATCCTGGAACAAAAGCTACTCTTTCTCTGGTGAATGAGGCACAGTATCTTCTGATAAACACATCAAGTGTTCTGGAACTTCAGCAGCAATTAAATGCCAGGTAAGATCTCTTCCCCAGGATTGGAAGACAAGTGTAAACATTTGACCCTGGGAGTGGGCCTTGCATCTACCTGGGAAGGAAAGATCTGAGAATCAATGAGTTCAGACCCTTTAAGTACGGGTAAGAAACTGAGGCCCAGGGAAGTCAGCAAGTCCTTTGGACCAGTTACCAAGAATCTTTCTTAGAGTTTTCTTTTATTGTGTGTTAGTCACCCTACCATTACTATAACAAATACCTGGGATGACCAACTTATGAAGAGAAAAGGCTTATTTTGACACATCATTTTAGAGGCTTCTGTTCATGAATGGTTAGCCATGTTGCTGTGGGCCTGTGGTGGCACAACACAGCAGGAGAGTGTGGCCCAGCAAAACTGCTCATCTCATTTTGGGGGAATGAAAAGAAGAGAAAGAAGTGGGAGTCCCACAATCCCCTTCGAGGGTAGGTCCCCCAGTGGCCCAAAGACCTCCCCCTATGCCGTATCTCTTAAAGTTTCCACCACCTCCTAATAGTACCATGTTGGGCCCAAGCCTTTACCCCATGGACTCTGAGGAAATTTAAGATCCAGTCTATAGAATCTTCCAATGATCTTCCCCCCACCTCCTTTTTTTATCCAGTACTGGAGGTTGAACCCAGGGCCTCACACTTGTATACTTTGCAAGTGCTGTACCACTGAGCTGCACGCCTAGCCCTTTTTTTTTTTTTTTTTTTTTTTTTTTTTTTTTTTTTTTTTTTTTTTTACTTTTTGAGACAGGGTCTCACTAAATCACACAGACTGTCTCTGGCCTTGAACTTGCGATCTTCCTGCCTCTGCCTCCCGAGTCACTGGGATTACAGGCTTGCCCAATGATCTTTCTTAACACCCTCAAGATTCTTAATGGAAAACCACTTGCTCTCATTTTCAAATCATTCTATTTCTTAACCTTGTTTTCTTTATTTTTTATAAATAATTTTCTCTAGCTTTTTAAATCTTTAGAAATTTTTTATTTAATTAGTATATGGTATATGTACAGCATGATGAGTTTCATTATGAGATTGTCATAGTTGTGTCATGTACTTTGTGCTTGTTCTCTCCTTCTTTACCCCATGTGTTGCTCCCATCCCCCTCGGACTCTTCTCCTCCCCACTTTAGATACCTCCCCTGTGTTTTCTGATCTTGTATACATATACTTTTCACTTTTAGGTAAATCTAGCTTCCACATGTGAATGAGAACATGTGGTATTTGTCTTTCTGAGTCTGGCTTATTTCACTTAAACTGATGATCTCCAGATCATCCATTCATTTTCTTGGAAATGGCATAATTTCATTCTTTTTTAAGGCTGAAAAAAATTCCATTATATACATATATATATAGATATATATATAGATAGATATAGATAGATATAGATAGATATATCTATAATGTCATATATATATATATATATATATATACATATATATATCACATTTTTAAAAATCCATTCCTCTGTTGATGGACATAAGGAATGATTCCAGATATTTGTCATTGTGAATAGCAGTTCCGTGAACACGGAAGAGCAAGAGTCTCTATGGTAGATGTCTTAGATTCCTTTGGGTTTATGTCCAAGAGTGGTATAGCAGGATCATATGGTAGTTCTATTTTTCATTTTCTGAGGAAACTCCATACTGATTTCCACAATGGCTGTGCCAGTTTACAATCCCACCAGTAAGGCATAAGAGTTCTTTTCTTCTTACCAGTACTTGGTTTTTATTTTGCTGATGCTAACCATTCTGACTGAGATGAGATGGAATGTCAGTGTAGTTTTGATTTACATTTTTCTAATGGCTAAAGATGTTGAATACTTTTAAATGTTTATTGGCCATTTATATTTCTTTGAGAACCATCTGTTTAGTTTCATTGCCTACATATTGATTAGATTATTTAGTCTTTTGGTATTCATTTTTGAATTCTTTATATATCCTAGATATTATTCCTCGGTTAGTGTATATTTGGTAAAGATTTTTCTCCCATTTCGTGGGCTCTCTTTTTACTCTGTTGACTATTTCCTTGGCTATGCAGAAACTTTTTAATTTCATGTAGTCCCATTTCTCAATTCTGACTACTATTTCCAATGCTATTGGAGTTCTTTTAAGAAAGTGCTTGCCTATGCCTATGTGTTAAAATGTTTTCCATACATTTTCTGCCAAGGTTTCAAAGTTTCTAGTTTTCTGTTAAGATCTATGATACATTTTGAATTGATTTTCTGTACAGAGTGCGAGATAGGGATTTACTTTCATTCTTCTACCTGCGGATACCTGTTTTCCTAGCACCATTTGTTTAAAAGGCTGTTCTTTTACCAATGTATGTTTCTGGCTACATTATAAAAAAATCAAGTGACTATAGCTGTATGGGTATATTTCTGAGTCATCTGTTCTGTGTCTATTCCATCTTCATATCTATTTTTGTGCCAGTGCCAAGCTGTTTTTGTTACTATGGCCCTATAATATAATGTCATGTCAGATACTGTGATTCCCTCCAGCATTGCTTTTTGCTCAGGGTTGGTTTGGCTATTTGGGGTCTTTTGTGTTTCCATGTGAACTTTAGGATTGTTTCCTATTTCTATAAGATATGTCATTGGAATTTTGATAGGGATTGCATTGAATCTGTAGATTGCTTTGGGTAGTATAGCCATTTTTATAATACTAATTCTGCTGATCCATGAGCAAGGAAGGTCTTTCTATCTTCTAGTGTCTTCTTCAATTTTTTCTTTAGTGTTTTGAAGTTTTGGTTCCTTGGTTAGAGTTATTTACTGATATTTTATTTTATTTATTTTTGAGGCTATTTTATATAGGATTGTTGTTTTGATTTCTTTTTCATTTTGTTTGTTAGTATTTAGAAATGCTACTGATTTTTGAATATTGATTTTGTATCCTGCAACTCTGCTAAAAGTACTTATCAGATCTAAGAGTTTTCTGGTGGAGTCTTTAGGGTCTTTTGAGAATCACATCATCTGCAAATAGGGATAATTTGACTTCTTCATTCTCTATTTGTATCCCTTTGATTTCTTTCTCTTGCCTTATTGCTCTGGCTAGAACTTTAATCACTATATTGAATAAGAGTGTAAAGAGTGGCATCCTTGTGTCCTTTTTAATTTTATAGGAAATGCTTTTAGTTTCTCCTCATTTAGTGTAACATTGCCTATACATTTGTTGTATATAAATTTCACAATTTGAGGAATGTTCTTTCTATCCTCAGTTTCTTCGAGGCTTTTATCATGAAGGGATGTTGAACTTTGTCAAAGGCATTTTCTGTATCTGTTGAGATAATGTGATTTCTGTCTCTGAGTCTATTTATGTTCTGAATCACATTTATTGATTTGTCTATGTTGAGCCATCCTTGCCTTTATAGAATGAAACCTACTTAGTCATGGTGTATGATCTTTTCTAGGTATTGCTACATTGGGTTTGCAAATATTTTGTTGAGAAGTTTTGCATCTATGTTCATCAGAAACTTTGGTGTATAATTTTCTTTTTTGTTGTGTGTTATCTGGTTTTACTGTCAGAGTGTTACTGGCTTCACAAGATGAGCTTGGGAGTATTCCTTCCTTTTCTTTTTTATGGAATAATTTGAGGAAGAAAAGTATCAATTCTTCTTTTAAAGGCTTGGTAGATTTCAGCTGTGGACCCATCAGGACATGGGCTTCTTTTAGTTGAGAGATTCTTTATTACTGCTTTAGTTTCCTTATTTGTTATTTGTCTGCTTAAATTATTTATATCCTCTTGACTTAATTTTGGTGTGTCATATGTGTTAAGGAATTTGTCCATTTCTTCTGTATTTTCCTTTTTCTGGGAGTACAAGTACTTGAGGTAATCTTTGGTGATCCTCTGTATTTTGTTGGTATCTGTTGTAGTGACCCTCTTTTCATTCTAATTTTATTAATTTGGATCTTCTCTTTCTTTCTTTTGGTTAGTTTGGCTAAGAGTTTATCTTATTTATCTTTTTAAGAAAAAACTTTTCATTTTGTTGGTTCTTGATATTATTCTTTCCATTTCACTGATTTCTGTCCTGATATTAATTATTTCCTTCCCTCAAATGCTTTTTGGTGTAACTTGTTTTTCTAATACCCTAATGTGTATCATTAAGTTATTTAGTTGGGCTTTTCTGATTTTCTAATATAAGCACTCATAGCTATATATCTATCTGCCTTGTAGAACTGCCTATGAAGTATCCCAAAGGTTCCAGTAGGTTGTGTTTTCATTTTTGTTTGATTATGGGAATTGTAAAATTTCCTCTCTTTCTTTAACCTACTCATCATGCAACAGTGTGTTATTCAATCTCCATGTGTTTTTAGTTTCTATTGATATTAATTTATAGTTTTATTCTGTTGTGATCTGATAGGATACAAAGAATGATTTAATTTTTCTTGTATTTATTAAGACTTATTTTGTGACCTAAAATATGGTCTATTTTAGAAAAACTTCCAGGTGTGCTGAGAAGAATGTATATTCTGCATCGATTTAATGAAATGTTCTATAAATGTTTTTAAAATCCATTTGATCTGTGGTGTTGTTTAAGGTTTCTCTGTTGATTTTTTGTTTGGATGATCTGTCCATTGATGATGAGCATAGAGTATTGAAGCCACTAGTTATTGTTGTATCAAGATCTATCTATTCTTTTATGGCTAGCAGTATTCATTTTATGAAATTAGGTGCACCATTGTTCAGTGCATAAGTATTTATAATCGTTATGTCTTCTTGCTTGATTATTCCCTTTATTAAATTGTAGTGACCCTTTTTGTCTTTTCTATAATTTAGGAGTGAATCTACTCTGTCAGGTATCAGTATAGCTACTCCTGCTTTTTCTTTATTGTTCTTGTTCCCCATGCTTGATAAATTGTTTTCCATCCTTTCATTTTCAGTCTCTCTGTATCCCTTCCAGTGAGATTTGTCTCCTGAAAGGAATATATAACTGGCTTTTGTTCTTTAATCCAATTAGCTAGTCTGAGTCCTTTATGTGAAATGTTAAAACCATTTATATTTAGAGAGTTATTGAGAGGAATTTGGTATTTAGGTGATTTTGTTGGTTGTTTTCATAGTTGGATTGTTGATGGTTCTTTTCTTCCTCCCTAGTTGTATTAGGGGTTTTCTGATTTACTACTTTGGACATACTTCTCATAGCTCTTAGTTGTTCATGTATTCTTCTCATTGGATTTATTCTTTCATGGGTTCTTATGTTTATGTCTGTATTTCTTATTCCTCTGTGTGTAGTATTCCTTTCACTATCTTCTGCAATCTTAGCTTAGTGGTTATGAATTGATTTTGTGCTTGTTTTGAAATGTCTTTATTTCTCCATCAATTTTAAAGGATAGCTTTGATGAATATAGTAATCTTGGCTAGAAATTGTTAATTTTCAGTGCTTCAAATATGTCATTCCATGCTTTCCTGGCTTTTAGAGTGCTGCTGAGAGGTCTGATATTATTTTGATGTGTTTGCCATTGTAAGTGAATTGACGTTTTTCTCTTGTAGCTTTTAGAATCATTACTTTCTAGTCTTAGCATTTTAGCTATATTGTGATGTAGAAATGAGCTCTTCTTGTCATGTCATTTTGGGGTTCTAAATGCTGCTTGTTTAGGTGTCCATTTCTTTCCCTAGCTTTGGGAAATTTTCTGCTATCATTTTGTTGAGCAGATTTTGTATACATTTTTTAAAAATCTCAGCTCCTCCTTCTATCCCATGGATTCTTAGATTTGGTGTCTTTGTAATGTCCCACAGTTCTTGAAAGTCATGATCATATTCCTTTATTTTCTTTTTTATTTTGGTATCTGAATATAGTATGTCTTCCACTTTGTCTTCCATCCCTGATATTCTTTCTTCTGTTTGATCTATTCTTCTGGTGTTACTTTCTACTGTGTTTTTTATTTGACTTATTGTGTTTTTAATTTCCAACATATTCATTTATTTTTCATATTTTCAATTTCTGTGAAGGATTTCTCATCTAGAACTTGGATTGACTTTCTCAGTTTGCTCATTTGCTTGGCTGTGTCTTCTTTGAAAATATTAAAGATTTTTATGATTTGACCATTGAATTCTATGGCATTTCAACTGTTCAGTGTCTTTGGCTTAGTTTGTTGGGGAGTCATGATCTTTTGGAGATGTTGTGGTGTCTTGCTTTTTCATGTTTCTTGTATTTCTTTGTTGTGATTTGCTCATATTTGGGGGTGGAAGTTTCTTTAGGTTTTATTTGGAAGTCTTCTTTATTAGCAGCCTTCTCTTGAGGGCTCAGTTCCTAATGCCCACTCTGAAATTGGAAATTAAACTTCTGTTACAATAGCATCACCTACAAAAACCACATATAAAATTACTGTAGAATTAAAATTGTTTTAAGTTACCTAGTATATCACCAACGAGTTTAAGAAGAAGATACCTTGAATATGTAGTATCAGTTATAAGAGGAGAAGTGTTAAGGGTGGAGGTAAAAATTGTAGATGCATAAGATTACAGAATGTAGTAGAGAAAAGGTTGTAAGAAATAAGCATCAGGGTTGAGTGAGAAGAAGGGATAAGATGATGAAGAATAGAGAGGATTGTTACATAGAGAAGGAAAGGAGAGCAAGGGACTTTAAATTTTCTGTTACTCACAAAACAAAAAAAGTTAATAAATAGAATTACTTTAAGTTAAGACCAGAGTAACAACTGACATTAAATTTTGTTTGGAAATAAAAAGTACTAAGAACAAGTATTGGAAACAGGTAGTAGAGAGGGCCTTTCAGTGTTGTAGTCTGTCAGGATCTCCTGCTAGCTATATTGCTCAGGCCTGGCGTCTTGTTCAGCAGCTTGGTTATGTGGGTGGCTCCTATTTGCACCAGAGGGGAAGCAATGAGCCCCAGTGCTTCAGTCTGTCAGGTGCAGTGTCACTAGCCTACCTTTGTACAGATGGCTCTATCTGTGCCAGAGGAGGAGCAAAAAGCTCTCATGCTGCAGATCCACCAGGCACAGTGTCCCTAGCTTTCCCAGGCCTGGAGTCTTGTTCGTTAGCTCAGTTGTATGGGTGACTTTTTCTGTACCACAGGTAGAACAATGAGTCCCAGTGCCATAGGTCTTCCAGATATAGTATCTGTATCCCATCCAGGCTTGGAATCTGGTTCAGCAGCTCAGTTGGCTTTCCCTATGTCAGAGATGGATGGGAGGAATGAGCTTCTGTGCTGCAGATCTACCAGGCACAGTATCTCTAGCTGTGGTGCACAGAGTTCAATTTGTGACTCAGTGGATTGGGAAGTTTGCACGTCTAGGGGTACCTGTCTGTGGTTTATTCATCTGATCAGGGTCTGTGGCATGCCAATTTGGTTACATGGTGGTTGAGACTCTGGGTGTGGCTGGGAGACTGCCTAGGCAAGTGAGACTCTTTCTGGTTTTCCCATAGTCTAGCAATTGTCTTGCACATCTGCTTCATACCAAAGGTGCTGTCTTGATGCATTCCTTAGGGTCCCTGTTCAGTGATTTCTTTTTGTTAACTGCCAGACTGTTTAGCAGGGCAAGGGGTATCTGGCTAACATTTCTGGTGGTATTTTACCTCCCCCACACCCCGGTCGGGTACTGCATGGCTAAGATTGGTTCTGCCTGCTCCTTCCCATTGTGTGGGTCTCCTGTTTTCTGCATATTGAGGCTGTCCTACCACCTCCTTTGTGATTTCTGTGCTTTTCTTGTTTTTCTCTGTTTGGATAAACTCTGTTCTTTCCTATCCTCCCTGCTTTGTTTTACCGTGTCACATGGAGGTTGCTTCTAATCCACAATCTCACCTCGAAGTCCAATAAACAATTTTTATTTACTTATATGTTCAAAATAGGATAACTTTTCTTAGTGTTATAGAATAAAGGGTTGCTGCAAAAAATCAAATATTAAAAAATTACATTAAATATAAATGAAAATTCCCTAATAATCACACCCTTCAAAGCTACTTACTGCCTATAAATTTGGGGCATATCCTTTTAAACTGGAAGGAATTTTCACTGTTTTATAACCAGCTGATTTAACATTACATTATAGATATCATTCCATGTCAATATCTAAAATTTATCCTTCTTTTTAATGACTGCATTGTATACTGTATAAATATGATAAAATTTTTAAAAATAATACTCTTAGAAAAACACATTCTGTTTTTCTCCTACTATACCTTCATGGCACTTCTGACACCAAACTTGGGTTTTATTTTTCCACATCAAGAAGTTCTCTAGCAGACACCAACTAGGTGTCCTATAATTCAATTTAATTCTGATATTATCTACCTGGAGAGAGCTTATTATAAGGGGTATCATAGAAGTTAGGCATGGTGTTAATCTTGTTTTAACTGAATTACTATCAACTTGACCTAATTTCATTGCCCACCCTCTCACTGTTCCCTGCACCTAGGAGCCCTGCCCTACTTCACACAATCATTTAAGGGCTGAAAAGAGTGATTCTAAAAAGGTTTAAAGTGTAATTGCAAGCTCACTTTATTGCTAAGATGCACCATTAGACAGAGCTAGCACCCCTTCCTGTTCATTCCCACCTTATGCTCTCTGAAGGGCCCTGATGATGTCAGGAGGTCATCTCATCCCTAGAAAGGGTCTGATTGGACCAACTGTCTCATTGCTCTTTCAAGGAAACTGAAGTCTGCAGGTTGCCAGGAAAATAGAGAAAATCACCAAGCAATTATGACAAAGTTGTCATGGGCACAGGCTCCTCGTTCCTAGCCCACAAGTCAGAGAGGTGGGTGCACACCCCTAGGAGCACAGATACCCACGGGTCCTGTGTCTCTCATGTGCTATGTGGACATGTGCGTGTATGTGCACACTCACATGGACAAATACAGCTTTTTAAAAGTGGCCACAGTCTTGACCTTTATAAACATAGGCTGTTTGTAGTAATTCTCATTTATAGTCTTTGATGAAAATACACAATAATGTTCCCTGGCCATGGACCGCTTTGTCCACCATGGGAGCAGAATTGTTATATGGCTGCAGGGTCTCCAGTGTTGACTGAATTTTCCTGGCACTGAGGGACTTTTCCCCTCAGGTACCCAGACCATGAGAGGCTGCAGTCCAGCTGCTACAGGATCCAGGGTACCCCGAAGGCAGGCAGAGAGTCGGTGATGGGAGACAGAAACACAGCAACTCGGAGGCAGTGTGATTCTGTTCTGTTTACTGAACAACAATCAAGAGTTTCTATACTTTCTCTTTTAGCTAACAATTATGCTGTACGGTTACAAGAGTAGAAAGTGCTGAGTCACACAGATGAACGAGTATGATAAAACAGCAGTTTCCTTAGAAAGGTCAGAGTGAACTTTTGATTGTCCTGGGTTAATCGCCCAGGTGTTTTATTTTAAGCAAGAGGTAGACAATCTACTTTGAGAATTTAAAACCTAAAAGCTATAATTTTAAGTGGGCAACATTATTTATTATATCTATTGATACCCTGTAGAATGGCTTTCTTATTCTCCTAGGACTTAATGCATCATGGTGTCCCTGATCTTGTTAAGCATTCCATAAACATTAAGCTGTTGTATGAAACATGTACTCTGTCCTTATTCACCATCCTGATACCATCTTCTTTATATGCTCTAGTGTATGGTAGGGGAGGATCAGGTACTCTCTGCATACCTTGGCCCTGAGGTGGATACCATAACCTTTCACTAATCAGATAAGCAACATAAGGAGGCCCTTGTACCATGGGAACAGGCCTACGTATTCTTTTGATTGTTCTCTACTTTCCTTGTAAACCTTAGCTACCATAGGCAGGGGAGCTTCAGTCCAAGTAGGTACTAATAACTCAGGTTGCTGCAGCTGAAGCATAAATTGCTTAATGTCTGAGTTCCAGGGTGGAAATTGCTGACCAGCTTTAACTAGAATATTGTCCACACAACCCTTACAACTGGTGGTCGTTACCTCTGATTCATTTACAAATTCCCCCAGTCGTGCCATTCTTTCAGTATCTGTTTCATTAGAATTTAATACAATATTAATTATGAGCATTAATCCTAAACATGAAGTAATTATGTACATAATAATTAGAAGCAGTAATCCTATTCCCAGAAGGCAAAAAGTGCATATTCCTTTTCCCATCCCCATCCATTTCTTGGAAGATGAGTTCCTTGAACCCCACTTCCCCATATCCAGAACTTGTCAGACAATATGGTTAGAAATGGCTGTGGCAATGAGAGAGTGAGTTTTGGAGGGTTTATGGTATAGAATGATAGGAGATAGGGACAGGGTTATTGCAACCCTGGTTCCTACCAGGTGGGGGCGACATTTCCTACCAGGTGGTTTAGAGGAAATTGATGGGTAGGGTAGATGGGTGAAAGTAAGTGGCACATGACTATTGCTCATTGAGAAGTCCCTAGGGTACCTGCCTGGTGTCTCTCTGGGCTTCATTTGCAAATTGATGGATTGTTTCATTTGGATGCTAACCACAATAGCTTTCAGGCATAAAACTTCCTCTTTTGTAAAACATAGAGAAGCATGTACAACCTGGAGAATAAATCAGGAATCAAAGGATTTGAGACTATAGAGCGTTGACCCTATCATTTCAGATGAGAAAACTGCAGTCTTCTTTGGTTATGAGAGCTGCACATAGCTCATGGCAAAGCTAGAACAGTTGTCCCTGTCCCTGGCTTTCACACACCATTTGCCATTTGGAAGGGTTTTGGATATAAATGAGACAACTCTTCTCCCCCAACCCATGGCCTTTCATTGCCTCCAGGGCAAATTCCACCACGCTCAAGGAACTACTTCCTCTAACCAATTTAAAAATTTCAGAAATTTATTGAAATATTAAAAGTGCAAAGCTGGGAATGGTGGTGCATGCCTGTGATCCCAGTGAGTTGGGAGGCGGAGGCAGGAGGATTGCAAGTTCGAGACCAGGGGCAGTCTGCGTAATTTAGCGAGACCCTGTCTCAAAAAAGTTTTTAAAAAATGGACTGGGGGTACAGCTTAGTGGTACAGCACTTGCAAAGCATGCAAGTGTGAGGCCCTGGGTTCAACCCCTAGTACCACAAAAGAAAAAAGAAAGAAAGAGAAAGAAAGAATGAAAAGAAAAGAAAAGAAAAGAAAAGAAAAGAAAAGAAAGGAAATATTAAAAGTGCAAAAAAGTATAAGTATACAGCTCAGTGAATTTTTACAGATAAATGTATCCAGATCAATTACAGAACGTACTCTAGAAATGACACCTCTTAGTCAATCCCACTGAAGGTTTTCCCTATTCTGACTGCTTTCACTCTAGATTGTGTCACAGTTTTTGGACTTAACATCATGGGTTGCAGAGTATGCTCTTTTGTTGGGAAAGTTTTAAGACCTGTTTACAGTGTATCCTTCTACATGGAGTTGAGGATTGCATGGAGGTGCAGAGGGCCATTTTGTGGAACCTCCTGGCAATGAACAAAAATTTATTAAAAAAATGATAAAAATATCAAATAGTTAAAACTAAAAATATGTTAGAAGTTAAGAATATTATCCTCTAGTTGGGCATGGTGGCACATGCCTGTGATCCCAATACCTGGGATGCTAAGGCAGGATGATTTTGAGTTTGGGGCCAGACTGGGCTACATAGTGATACCCTGTCTCAAAATAAGTAAGTAAGCAAATAAATAGAAACAAAAGAAAAGAAAAAAAGAAAGAAGCTAGAATCCTTCATATTTCCATATGATATTTAAACAATATGTGGTTGAGGTGCTTTGTAGGTCCTTGATAATTCAGCCTGTTCACAGCTCTTTAAATGTCTTGTCACATCCCACTGTATAGAACTGATATTTTCGCCAGGTGCAGTGGTGCATGTCTGTAATCCCAGCGGCTCGGGAGACGGAGGCAGGAGGATCGCAAGTTCGAGACCAGAGGCGGTCTGCATAATTTAGCGAGACCCTGTCTCAAAAAGTAAAAAAAAATGGGCTGGGCATGCAGCTCAGTGGTCCAGCACTTGCAAAGCATGCAAGCACAAGGCCCTGGGTTCAATCCCCCACTACTGCAATATATATATATATATATAATATTTTTCTCAGAAGCTTGTTCACTTCATTCCTGTTCATCTTGTTTCCAATGTCCTTCATCATTTCAGCTAAGATCTATTCACCATTTTCCTGCCTCTCACAGGCTTTTCCTTGGAGATGGGATGATATCCTCAGGGGATCCTGCTGGTGTGTCTTTAACAGATGGGTATCTCCACCCTTACATTCATGGTAGAAGTCTGGTATGACCATCCAGGCCTCAGGCCAGAGTGGAGTTGATATCATCAGGCATCGTATGGCAGGCCTGTTAAATGATCATGGCAATGTA
Organism: Pedetes capensis; assembly: GCA_007922755.1. Lineage (NCBI taxonomy): Eukaryota > Metazoa > Chordata > Mammalia > Rodentia > Pedetidae > Pedetes > Pedetes capensis. The sequence continues at coordinate 259,763 of VMDO01000240.1, read as the reverse complement.
CTTATCTGCAACCCTCCCTCCACTTACCTTTCTTGGTATGTCTACAACAGTGATGAAAATGGAAAGGAGACATTATTTCCAATGAAAGATCTCATCTCCCGTTTCCGTGCCAATATTATTATCAATGGAACAAAGGCTTTTGAAGAAGAGAAATGGAATGAAATTTCAGTTGGTCCCTTGCATTTCCAGGTGAGTTCCAGGAAGTTCTATCATCCTTCCTCAAGGGTTGCCAATGACAATGGACCTCAACCCCAGATCTGGATGGAAACTTGGATGGTGGCAGGTGGGAATCTGCCCCTCTCCCGTCCTTGTCTATTACTCACAAAATCTCAGCAGGAAGGTATGTGAACTCAGCATTCTGGTTCATCTTTTGGACTGACCCATCCCTTATGTTTCTTTAGGGTGGCAGTGGTCAGTTTCACATGAGGAAAATGAATGTGCACCATATTGATTATCAGATGGCTTGGGGCCACCTCTATGTACCATCATGTGTAGGCTTAAACCTCTATTCTTGGAATGCTTGCGAGAGTGCATCCTCCTCAAACATGTTGGGCTTTCTGGCAGTGTGGAGTAAGACCTAGAAGCCTGGTTTGGTGCTCATGGCTGCTCCATCTCCCCTACCTCCTCACATTCTGGCTTCTGCCCTTGCTGGCCTCTGAGGCGGAAATGGCAGTCAAAGGCAAAGCCACTGATGTCATCTCTCCAAGGTTTTGGGCTCCTTAGACTTTTGCTGTGGGCTTCAAAGTTGTGAGCAAGGGAAGAAAACTTTTTTTTTTTTTTTTTTTTTTGTGGTACTGGGGTTGAACCCAGGCCCTCGCGTTTGCATGCTTTGCAAGTGCTGGACCACTGAGCTGCACCTTCAGCCCATTTCTTTTACTTTTGGAGACAGGGTCTTGCTAAATTATGCAGACTGCCTCTGGTCTCGAACTTGAGATCCTCCTGCCTCCACCTCCCAAGTCTCTGGGATTACAGGTGTGCGCCACCGGGCCAAGCACAGGAAGAAAAGTCTTAGGCTAGCCTCTGGACTTCTCACAGTAGACAAAAGCCCCTGTTGATTTCTCTGAGCTCATCAGTCTTTGGCTCTCTGCCTCTGACACTGACCTTCTTTCCATCCCCTAAATAAGCCAACTTTCCTGACTCAATGCGTTTGCCCTCACTGTCCTTGTGTTTGGCCTGTTGCTCCAAGGTCTAGACTCAGACACATAGTACTTGCATATCCTTCCAGAGCATACAATGGCAGGGACCAAGTCTGTTTTGTTCCCTGCTATACCTCCAGGGCCTAGAACAGCCTGGCTGAGCCAGAACCCAATCAGTAATTGTTGAGGGAATGAATGGATAGGAAAGAGAAGGATTAACTGGGATAGCAGGCTCTCTGTAGATGGGCTCAACTCTTCAGTTGGGATGAAATTATTTTAATAATAGCAGTGTATTAGTCTGGAATATAAACTGGCTGTAAGGTGGCTACCTTGTGTCCAGGCCCTGTGCTCCAAAGGGACATCACTTTAACATCCAGAACAGCAGTAATCTAAATCACTATTAAAAGATTTCAGGTCTGGAGGGTATAAATTACAATGATCCCAACGATCTTTCTTATCCATTTAACTATGCAAACTTCCACTTATGTTGGGAGCTACTCCACCTAGAAAAAAACAATGTCTTTTCTTTCACAGATTCTCTCCCATAAACCTGGTTTTGGTACCAGCCCTCCTGCCATTTCCCCTCACCTCTTCTTTTCTCTATTCTCTACCATATTGTATCTGCTGTTTTTAAAATGCCTGCTCTTCAAAATAAATGAGAATATAACCCATGCTTACATATGATTTTCATTACATATTATTAATTAAAATTCTAAAAAATATAAAAGACTAAAAATGCCTGCTCTTGCACATCCTACCTGGCACAATGGTAGGCACAAAATATACCTTGTTAGGTATATGGAGAGAGGGAGGAAGGAAAAATGGAAGAAAAGAAAGAGAAGGAGGGAGAGAGAACTTAACTAGATTAGGATCACTATCAGAAACTTACCTGGCAACAGCAACACCTAGGTATCTGGGGCCATAAATACAAGAGACTTGTAAATGATCCTTTCTGAGATGGTATCTCAACATGCTTTGCTTTCATGATGTCACTGTTCCTAAATTACACCAACTAATAAAATTAAAATATGCTTTCTTTTTGGCTCAATAATTTCACTTGTAGAAGTGTATCCCATAAAAAACTCATACAAATATGCAAGCATATATTACCAGATTACTTATTGAAATATTGTTATAATTATGAAAAATTAGAGAATACTCTAAATATATATTATAGGGAGATTGGTAAAAAAAAAATTATGCTACATCTACATGGTATAGTCCCCGGCAGGCATTAAATAGTATAACATATAGCTAATACCATACCTTTCAAAAAGTAAATGCATAAGAAATGTTTATTGATGATAGTGTGCAGTCCTGCAGCAGTTGAAATGAGAATGGAACCTCTCTTTTGGAAAGCAGTTTTTACTGGATATCATCAAGTCAGTTACATTTATGCCGGTTGTTATCATCTCAATTGAGGAGACTGATCTTTAAACAAAATTCCAGATAAGAAAGAGAGTTGTGTGAATTAAGACTTTTGCTGCAAAATTATTAACAATTGCAAAGCATTAGAAACTATTTCCGTGGCTTCAAAAGAGGAGGGTTAAGCACGAACTTCAACTCATGGGAATGCCAAGCTGTCTAACCTAAAAATTGCAAAACATGAGGATGAGGTGGCTGTCCATGCACTGACATGGAAAGATGTCCGTTATGTATTGTGGAGTGACTGAAAGAGACCCAAGTGGTCTCTCAGATGTCAGTGTGTATTCTACACTACTGCCTAGGATAATTCCCAACCTCTTAGCAGCACTTGTCTGTGTGGATGGGGAGGGAAGACCCCTGCTGAATACTTTTTCTTTTAATTCTTCAAGCTTCTGTCTTGTTTGGCTTACTGTTTGGCAATGAGCACATATGAACAGGTTTTTAAGATACTAATTGAAAGGAATACCAAAATAGCTGCAAAAGGCCAAGGTTTTAAGAAAGTTGTTTTCTTTGTATTGGTATTTGAAAAGAGTTTCTGGAAAATGTCCCTCCTTCTGCCAGTTTGAGAAGCAGTTTTACGAAGTCCTTTTCAACAAAATGATGGGACTTTCACCTAAGGTATAGTCTGTTGGATGGCTGGAGTGTGGGCCTATGGCTGGTGGGTGCAGCTAGGCCCAGAGATCCCTTTTGCAGGTGCCAGGCCCATCATTTTCTGGGCAGAAAAGCCAACAGGGTTCTGGACACCAAGAGCCACCCTGACTCTTATTCCATCTCAGGGATCCTCATGTAGAACAGTGACAGTTTCCACTTTTCAGCGTGACTGTGTGCCAGGCCTGGGCTTGGCATCCCAGAAATGGTGTCTGGAATCCTCATCAAATCTAGCTAAGCTGCCAGATGAGGAAATGGGGCCTGGAGAGGTCACAGATTTGCCAAGTGTCACAGACAAGTACTGGGCAGAGCTCTGTTGTGGCACACTGTGCTGCTTATGTGGCCTGGAATCTTGCTTTGGTGCCAATATTCTGCTGGTTGAATGCCCACCAGCCTGAATGTGAATGACAGGGGCAGACCAAGACACAACTACATAAGGTGAGTGTTCCTAATTTCTTTTTCTTTTTAAAAATTTCTTCCCCTGGTGCTGGGCATCAAACCCAGGGCCTTGCCAATACTAGGCAAATGCTGTCCCACTTGCCTATACCCCCAGCCCAAATATTTCTAATTTCAGTGCACAATTTGTATTCACGTATGAGTGAGCAGAGGAGAAAATAATTATAAGAAAATAAGGTAGCTGGGCATGGTGACATGTATCTCTGTGGTCCTAGCTACTTGAGAGGCTGAGAAATGAGGATCACTTGAGTCCAGGAGTTTGGAGCTAGCTTGAGCAACATAACAAGACTCTTTCTCAAAACAAAACACCAAGTACCTTTGCATCTTTTATGTGTTAGTAAAATAATTTTCTCATTATAGCTGAACTATAACTTACTTTTTAAATTTTAACATTTATGAGGGATTTTCCTGCTCTAAAGTAATAAAAGCTCATGGCAGACCACTGAATATAGAAGTTCTACCATACTATAGGGCTGGGATTTAGCTCAGTGGGTAGAGCATTGCGCTGCAGTCTCTGAGGTCCCGAGTTCAGTTCCCAGCACCGCAAAAATGGGAGAAGGACCTGGCAATCCACTCCCAAGGCAATCCCGAAACAGTCTGCCATTGAAAACCCTATGAGGGTCACTATGAGTCGGATACCGACTCGACGGCACCTAACAACAACAACAACAACCATACTATATGTCCTGTCTCAAGCAGCTGTATATTATATATTTTATATATCGTGTGTATGTTATATATGAGTGTACATATGTGTGTATATGTGTATATACACACAAATACACATGATTTTATTCCCTACTTATTTCAATTATAAAAATAATATTCATTTTATTTAAAGGCCTTTATAGATTAATTTTAGTGCCTAAATTATGTTATATAGCTGTAGCATACTTTGCTTAACCATTCTCCTCTACCATAGGATATCTAAGAAAGATATTACCAAGTTTTCCCTACTATCAATAACGGGAGGACAAATCCTTCCACCTAACTTTGTATTTGTACTTCTGGTTCCTCTCTTAGGTTTAATTCCTACATGTGAAGCTGGGTATGGTGGCTCATGCCTATAATCCCAGCACTCAGGGGGCAGAGGTGGGAGGATTGCCACAAGTTCAAGGCCAACCTGGTCTACACAGTGAATTCCAGGCCAGTTGGGGTTACAAAATGAGACCAGGTTTTAAAAACAAAACAAAACAAAACAAACATCAACAAAAAATCTGCATATGAAATTTCTGGTCAAGGGACATGGGCTCATAAAGGTTCTTTATGTTTTTTCTCACAGTAGCCCAAAGTGTTGGCTTGGTGGGGGTTTCTCTTCTCCGTTTGTTCTCTCAGTCTCTGAGTGCTTCCTTCTTCAGATTCCCCAACATTCCCTGAGAACTGTCAAGATTATCACCTATTCTTTTCTTCCTCTACACAGCCTTAAGCAGTAGCCATTCAGCTGATAAACACATTTGCAGATGGTTCCCAGCCCACACTGTGAGGAGGGCTGCTTTCTGGCTCTCTGTAGTTAGGGTACTGGGTATACATGTGTGATTCCTCCATGCAAAGTGTGAGAGTCTACTCACTTTTACAGCAACTTTCTCTTTTTCTTTGTCATGTGCCAGGTTCTGGGACCTTGCCACAGGTGCCAGATGATTTGTATCGACCAGCAAACTGGCCAACGAAACCAACATATTTTTCAAAAACTTTCTGAGAGTCGTGAGAGAAAGGTAAGCATGATGGCAAAATATGACACACTGTTTAAAGATCTTGATGCATTGCTGACAACAGAACTATATTGATAGTAATGCTGAGTAATTCTTAGCAGGGGCAAATTTGCTGCATATTTCAAAGCAGATATGCTGTAGTTAAGGACATGACCTTGTCTGTGACTCCATCTTTTTCATTTTCCATCTAATTTGTCACCTTTTTTTGTTTTATTACATGTATTTTTATGCTCTTAGATCTTGCTGAAGATATAAGGATTATAAAAATAAATCTATTGTCTTGACTATTCTCTTCATCACAGAGATCTCATGAAGAATAAAATGGCTTGGTGTGAATACAGTAGCTTCATAGAGATTCAGTGATTTTCACTATACTAACCCTGTCAGGTCATATTTTTCAGTTAAAATGACTAAATATTGCTGTTATGGATTCCAGATTATAAAAGCTGACCTATTAACACATTGATTCTTTAGAAACACTTAATTTTAGGCTTTCATGTTCATTAGGACTTTTTGTTTTTGAAGAATTCCAAGAAGCCAAGTAAGCAGTTAGGCTACATTTAAAAATTCTTGAAAATTAACAAAAATAATGCAAATAGTTAATCTTTGCCAACAATAAATTGGCAAGTTAATTCATGGTAAAATATTCTGCACTGTTTCTTACTTCTTCACAAGCAGGGTTTGGGGGATGAGGGTGTAGCTCAGTAGTAGAGCACTTGCCTAACATACAGAAAACCCTGGGTTCAATCCTCAGCATGGAAAAAAAAAGAAAAAGTAATAATCAGAGGATCTGATTCATACAGATTTCCTTACATAGATATAGCATAGGTATGATCTTCAGAGGTATTGCCTTAGACTGCTATGGCAACATGTCTGCCTTGTCAAGCAGACCACATCCATGGGGAGTAGGTATGGGGACTTATGCCTGTCCCTCAAGTGGTGCCTGGGAGATGGGTAGATAGAAATACTATGGTGTGTGGGAATGCTATTTCTCAGAACCACCATAATTCTCATGTGCACAACATTTCTGTTTTTAAATTTTAGAACCATTTTATGTTAAAACATTGCCAAGAAAGTACAGAGAGTCCTGTACCCTCTTCACCCATATGTGCACAAATCTTAAGGAATGTTCCAGCCTGGGGCTGGAACATGAAGGTGTCCACAAATGTGATCACAGGAACTATCTGATCTGGGAATGTGCTGTACCCTCCCAAGAGTTCTTAATGGCTCACTTGCTTTGATGGTAGACCTTGAGCAGATTTATAGATGTCTTCACTTTGGACCTTACATCCTTACTCTGGAGAAGTTGGAAAACTTATGTCACTTGTTCTCAAGGAAAGTGTAGAATTTTGCCATTACTCTCCCCAAATGGCTTTTACATCACGGTAGAGAGAAGAAATAGGCCTGGTAGAGGTCAGAGGCTAAAAGTAGGAAGAAAGTCCTCCTGCAGGAAGCTCAGGGTGTATGAGAAAGAGGTTGAAAAAATATGCCCAGCAAGAGTGAGATGTGGGAAAGGAGATCATAGAAAGAGAATATCTGGGGCCTGAAATTAGGATTCTCCCCATGTCTATTGTATTCTACTATGTGACAGATAGGCCCTTCCAAGAAACTTACACCCCGGTGACTTACATATTGCAGTACATGCTTTTAAAGATCTGACTTTGTTTTAGATGAACCTTAATGATTTACAGAATTATTTTAACTGCTAAAATAATCTAGCTTTTCTTATTGTCACCATTGCTTTGTTCACAGGTGAACTTTGGTGTGTACCTGATGCATAAGTCTTTGGATTTATCTTCTCCTTGTTTCCTCTCTGTGGGATCTCAGGTGCTCCCTGTATTGAAAGAAAATGTGGGATGCTGGGATTTATCTACACCACATCTGACCACTGCTACTGCAGTCTGCAGTTGAATCTGTCCAGGGCCCTAAAGCCCACTCTTTAAGGAAGTCACCTGTTCCATTGAGTTTCTAGGAAGCTCCTCCCCCTACCAGCTAGTATCTGCTTGCCCATGACTTCCTGCCCTGTCATTTGAAGCAACATAGAGCAAACATGTCTCCTCTGCATCCACTCTGTCAGTGTCCTTTGAAGCTTGTTGTCCACATGTGGCAATGTTGGCCACTTTAGTGCCTTCCACCTAGATTGCTCATTTGTCCAGTCACTTCTTTTCTGCAGACTCTCATGCAACATTGCCCATAGCACTTCCTAAGGCAGTGCCACCACATCTCACTGCTCCTGAATTATTTCCTGCACCAGTTTCAGGCTTCCCCGCCTCATTTGTTCAGAGCACCCAGGACGTGGAGTCAGTTTGTTTCATTAGTTCATTTGTAGGACCTTTTTTGTTTTGTTTTGTTTTGTTTTGTTTTGTTTGCGGTACTGGGGGTTGAACCCAGGGCCTTGCACTTGCATGCTCTGCAAGTGCTGGCCCACTGAGCTGCACCCCCAGGCCATTTTTTTTTGTTTTACTTTTTGAGACAAGGTCTCACTAAATTACACAGACTGCCTCTGGTCTCAAATTTGTAATCCTCCTGCCTCCGCCTCCTGAGCCGCTGGGATTACAGGCATACGCCACCGCACCCGGCTATTTGTAGGACTTTTTGTGACTCCTAGTGCTGTGTGGGATTTGAAGGATGAGGTGCGCTCTACCCTCCAGGATTGTTGAGGAGGAGCCCTGTGGTTGCACCTTCCTCTCATGTGCACAATTAAGAGTAAGACATGTACCTCTGATCCAGTGGTTCCTGAGATCAATGAAAAAGCAGACAAATGAACTGAGGTGGGGTTTTTATGATTTTGAACCACTTATTAAAAGTTCAATGTCTTCCAAGCCCCAGCACAACTACATCCTGCACATGGGTCTGTCTTCATCAGCAACTGGTGGAAGAGCAATGCATGATGTGCTGGGTTCACTCACCTGCTCAGGCCAGCTTCACACAGGAGGAAATTGTGTCCAGGTGGCACATTGTGGCATTTTCTAAGACCTTGTGTTGACAATGGAGCCCATTAAATGCAGCAGAAGCCAAGTATGAACACATGTTCTACAAAAATTTGATCACCCGCACCATCAATTTTTCAGGTGCTCAAGACAAGAACATTTTGTTCTGTTCCACACCTGTGTCACCTTTACAGTGATAACACCTGTGTCAACTTTTATGACTGATTTCAGACATTTTAATGTAAACTCTGTCCTGTACAGCACAGTTATTTAATTATCTACTTTTAATTATTGATTTAACATTGCTTTGTCTCCACTAGACTATAAGCTCAATGAGATCAGGACTTACTCCTGTTTGATTCAACAGCATATCCTCAGTATTGGCAAATAATAAGTACTCAATAAAATTTGTTGTTGATTGCCTGGCTTTATTTAATCTATTCACTGGGCAGTCACCAGTGACTTGAGAGGTAAAGACTGGAGGATCAAGAATTCAAGGCCAAAGGCAGCCTATGTAATTTAGGAAGACCCTGACTGAAAATAAAAAATAAATGGCCTGTGGGTACAGCCCAGTGGTAGAGCACTTGCAAAGCATGTATGAGGCCCTGGGTACAACTCCCAGTACCAAAAATAAAAATAAAATGTTGTTGTTATTGTTGTTAGGTACCGTGTAGTCGGTATCTGACTCATAGCGACCCTGCGTACAACAGGCAAAACACTATTGTCAGTGTTTCTCTGCTGTTCATAGGGTTTTCAATGGTGGACTGATTTTTGGGAGTGGGTTGCCGGGTCTGTCTCCCAAAAAACAAAATGGCACTAATCAATTCATCAATTGATTCATCAATTTATTTCATTAATTTTAAATTAGACTGATATAGTTCATATCTTCAATAACCCTCAAAGGTCCGTATGTTAAAGACTTGATTCCCAGTGTGAAAACTTTAAGAGGTGTGGCCTAGTGGGGGGACTTTATGTCATTGGGAGTGTGCCATTGAAGGGAATGGTGAGATCCAGCCTTCTTCCTCACTTTTTTCTACCAAAGATGAGCAGCTTTGCTCTGCCAGGTACTTCTGCTATGATGTGCTGCTCATCACAATGTAGCAGTTTGCCCAAAGTAACAGGGCAATCTAGTTGTGGAAGTTTTTCTCCTTATAAATTGATTATCTCAGGTATTTGTTATGGTAATGGAATCCTGACTAACACATAGGCCCACAAGGGATGGTTCTAAAAGGAAGTGATGCTAGACTTGGGAGGTCAGAAGAAGGTAATTTCAGAGGGAGGTGGCAAGTGCAAGGACAGGAGCCAAAAGCCTGGCTGTGAGAAGTGGTGCCTGAATAGACTAACACAATATGGGGCTTCCATGTGATGAGAAGGCTGGCTAAAACCCAACTGCTGAGAGTCAAAATTTTATGGGCAGAAGTTATCCATAAAGTAGTGAAATTATACCAAAGAGGAATCAAGAGCAAAAAGCAATGAAAACAATGAGAAGGATCATACAAGTTGATGATGGAGCAGACAAAACACAAGGTCAAGGAAGTTCACAAGAGACAGGTTCCTAAGCAGAAGATGCCATGGAGTTAACAGCAGCAAGAACTTTAACTGGATGTCACCAATGCAAAATGTGTGGTGTTTAGTGCAGGAGCAGAGCTCAGCTTTTACTTTTGCTTAACAATTTCTTTATTTTGTGAAAGACTATAGAAGCCAGCCTGCAGCCATACCACTGTGGCATCCAATCCAATTAGATCTTGGAAGCTAAGCAGAGTCGGACTTGGTTAGTACTTGGATAGGAGACCTCCTGGGAACACCAGGTGCTGCAGGCTTGGGAGAAGGACCCGGCAGCCCACTGCCAAAAAAACAATCTGCCATTGAAAACTCTATGAATAGCAAAGAAGCACTGACAATAGTGCTTCACTTGTTGCACATAGGGTCATTATGAGTCAGACACCAACTCAATGGCACCTATCAATGACAACATAGGAGCCAATTGTAACCTTGGGGTGACATGGAGTAATAGAGAAAATGATTAAATAATTGGGATGCCTCTTAATTTTTATCATGTTTCTACTCATTTTATCTCAGGTAGTCTGCACAAACCCTTAGGATTGCATTTTTAGCTCCATTTTCCAGAGAACACTGAGCTTCAGAAGGTTGAAATAATTTGCACAAACCCACCTACTTGGTTAGAGCACACTTATGCTCCTGACAGCCTGTACTTGTAAAATTATACTGCATGTTTCTAATTTTTCACTATTAGTATGTGGAATATGACTTGTTTTTGTGTGTTGATCTTATATCCTGCAACCTTGCTAAACTCACTAATTAGCTCAGTGAATTTTCTTTTTTTTTTTTTTAGATTTCTGCTGGGCTCATCCCTGCTTCAGAAATTTGGGAGGCTGAAGCAGGAGGACTATGAGCTTGAGGCTAGAGGCAGCCTGCATAAATTAGTGAGACCCTATCTCAAAATAAAAATTTCAAAAAAGGACTGAAAGTGCAGCTTAGTGATAGAGCACTTGCCTAGCATGTGTAGGACCTGGGTTCAACCTCATAGAACTGAAAAAAAGATTTCTTTGGATTTTTTTTTTACATAGTCAATAGTGTTATCTGTAACTATGGGTCGTTTTACTTTTTCCTTTCTGATCTCCATGGTTTATCTTACCCCTTCTTATTGCTCTGGCTAGAATTTTCATATCTATATTGCCTTTTCAGGTTGTGGGTAGAGTATTTCACCATTAAGTATGATTTAGCTGTAGAGTTCTTGTAGATGTATTTTATCAGGCTAAGAAAGTTCCCTTTTATTCCTGGGCTGCTGAGAATTTTTATTATGAATGGATTTGGGTTTTGTTAAAATTCCAAATTATTTACTGCATCAATTGATCATGTGGTTTTTCCTTTGTAGATGGTTATTATGGAGGATTGCATTGATTAATTGCATTCCTAGATAAACCCATTGGTGCTGAGGTGTTATTTTTGTAGTCTTGGAGTTGATTTCCAAATATTTTATTGAGAATATATTCGTAAGGGAGACTAGTCTAGAACTTTCTTTTCCTTTACTGTCTCTGATTGCAAAAATATCTATGTATGATGGTCTCATGCTCTTTTGCTCTGTTGGTTTTTGGTTTTTGTATTTTGAAGTTGCATTTTTTAGTGTATTCACACTTAAGGTTTCTATGTCTTAATAGCCTGGTTCTCTTACTGATATATAATATCCTTTTTCTCTAGTAATTTTCTTTGCTTGGGATTCCAATTTATGTCATATTAATACAGCCATTTCTGAGAATTATGGACCCCCTCTAGTGAACATAAATTCTGAAGTCTTTTAAAAAATATCAAATTTAATCTAGCAATATCTTAAAAGGTTATATAGCCAGCCATCATGTGCATGCCCATAGTCTCAGCAACTCAGGAGGCAGAGGCAGGAGGATCATGAGTTTGAGGCCAGAGATAACCTGTGCAACTTAGCAAGACTCTTGTCACAAAATAATCATGAAAGAAAGAAGGAAGGAAAAAAGAAAGAAAAAAAGAAGAAAAGAAGGAAGGCTGAGGGTGCACGTCAATAAGAGAGCAATTGCCTAGTACACATGAGGCCCTGGGATCAAACCCCAAGTACTGAGAGAGAGAGAGAGAAAGAGAGAAAGAGGGAGAGAGGGAGAGAGAGAGAGAGAAAGATTAATTATGTATTATGGCCTGTTAGATTTATTTCAAGTGTACCATGTCTTTACAATTTTAGAATTAAATAATAAGAGACTAAAAGAGCAAGTCAAATTATCTCAATAAATGAAGAGAACAATTTTGATAAAAACTCAACATTTAAATTTTGAAAAAGTCTCTTAGCAAGTAGAAGGAATATTAGAGTAAGTAACACTAACTGCTCTGACAAGTAAATCAAAAATCTCCATGGCTTAATGGCAATAGTGATGTTTACACGCATGGTATGATGATTTGAGATGCGCTTGGCATAGTCTACAGGGGTTTCTAACTTATGGTAGCTTTGCACCCTCCAAGGCTGGTTCTTTTGTCCTCTGGAGAGTCTGTGAGTGACTCAGTATCCTTCATTACACTTATTTTCTGCTTGATCTTGTAGGAATTAGTCTCCATTGTTTTCAACTAAGATACAAAATTTGGTATCTGATATGTACCCTTCTAAAATACTACCAAACAAGTCTTTTAGTTGTTAGATGCTGTCATATTGGGTCTGACTTATAGTGACCCTATGTACAGCAGAATGAAACAATCCCTGATTCTGTATCTTTTTATTAGCATATATTTATTGTACAAAGTAAGAAGCTTCATTATGACATTGACTTTTAATACATGGAGTTAACCAAAATAAAAGGCTTTTTATTTGTATTAGCAAAAGCACCACTAGCCTGGCTATTGGAACTGAGACTATTTGAGATATTAAGAAAACTTCTAGGCCCCCAGTTTCCTCTGAGAAGGAGGATGTCAAAGCTACTCAGCTACCAACAAGTGTGTATTCTCCAAAGCATTTTCCCTTTTCATTTGACTAAGGAGGGTTATAGGAAAGAACAGACCTTTCAGTAGGTGGATCCCAGCATCACAGGGAGTGATGAATTGCCACAGAAAGCAAGTTCTTTGTGGGAAAAGTAGAAAATGGAGATGAAGACAAATTACCTCTTACTCTGCCACTGTACCAGGTACACTTAATCTTGAATGCTTTGGTAAATAGAATTTCAGATTTTTCCGTGTGCAATGAATAATTTGTGTCTGTGCAGCCTTTCTTAATGCTCATGTTACTCTGCTCTTTGTATTGATGGAAAAGGCATGTGTGGCACCTCTCTCTCCAGGTCTCTGCAGTGGGCTCTCTGGTCAGCTCATTGGCTCATTGGGAGATAAGAGCACTCTTTTTTCTTTTTTTCTTTTTTCTTTTTCTTTTTTTTTTTTTTTTTTTTTTTTTTTTTTTTTTTTTTTTTTTTTTTTGTCCCATTGAGATCTTGGCTGGTTGCTACCTTGGGCTGCTTTCTGTCTTGCTGTCATTCTCTCCCAACCTCTTCGATAGCTCTGTTCAATGAACCTTAATTGGGCATAGTGCTGACCACTATGCATGGTGCTGGAGACATAAAAGTGCATTTTACATGTTCCCTGCCCTTAAGGACTGACTCAGGGTCTACAGGGGGCGCTAATGTGAGCTGAAACCACTAAAATAATCTAGTCGGTAATTATAACATGGTCCCTACAGGGAAAAACACCTTCTCTATGACTTAGTTGCCATTTCGAAATTAGAGTGAAGCTTTTAAAAATGCTTTCACACACTGAATTTGGTCCCTAATTTAAGAAAGAACTCATAAAACCTGTTGAAACATAGACTGTGCTAAGAAAAATCCTAATGGAATAAAAATGCTTATGTTGAATTTATATTAGTTGGCCCTTTTCTTTCAACATGTTTTGCTTGCAATTCAAATTGGCTGGTTCAAAAATAAAATTGCTTAATGATGCCAAGTCATTAATTCACTCAGCAATATTTAATTCTTCCCTGTGGAAGCATGGTGTCTTCCCAGTTTTTATCAAAAAATGCAGAAGAAAATGTATCACTTAGAGACAGCAATAGAGCAATATGTTGGAAATTTGACTGTGGTAACTAAAGATGATGCATACAAACATATATATTTTTCTTCATTAAAATGTGCTATTTTCTTAACCCCTGTTGATCTTTATAATATTTGCTAAGGTAATCCTGAAACAATCAGCCATTGAAAACCCTATGAAGGTTGCTATGAGTCACTCAACTCAATGGCACCCAACAACAACAACAATGAATATGAGCCAGGTACTCTGCTAAGAGCTTCACATGTTGTTGTTGTTGTTGTTGTTGTTGTTGTTAGAGTGAAGTCCAACTCATAGTGACCCTGCTACGTATAGCAAATAGAAAATTTTCTCAATTCTGTGCCAGGCACAGGATCTTATTTATATTTAAACCCATTGTTGCAGACACTGTGTCAATCCATCTAGTGGAGGGTTTTCCTAGTTTTCATTGACCTGCCACTCTCCCAAACATGATGTCTTTCTCCAGGCACTGATCTCTCCTGACTACATGTCCAAAATATTTAAGATGCAGTCTGGCCATTCTTGCTTCCAAGGAGCACTCTGAAAGAGCTTCACATAACTTACTTTAATTCTTTCAACAACCCTATAGGATAAGTATTGCTGACAACTAAAGGAAAAAATAGAAGCAATTCTTAAATAAGAGAGTGATTTATTCTGAGGTAACACAAAAGACCATGCCCTGGGAACACAAATTCAACTCAACAACAACCCAAGGACAAGGTTCCTCAAGGACATGGTTCCATCTGTAAAGGCACTTGTTGTTAGGTGCAGACGAGTTGGTATCCGACTCATAGCGACCCTCATATGGTTTTCACTGGCTTCCAGACTAAGACAGACTACGGAGTAGGCGGGTTGGGATTTAGCTCAGTTAGTAGAGCGCTGAGCTGCAGTCTCTGAGGTCCCTAGTTCAATTCCCAGCACCGCAAAAAAAAAAAAAAAAAAAGGAAAAAGAAAAAAGAAAAATGGGAGAAGAGCCTGGCAATCCACTCCCAAGGCAATCCCGAAACAGTAATGGCACTAACCAAACCTTTTATAGTAACCAAAAGAAAGTAAGCGGGGGTCATCATGTAGGCTAAGTACAGAAAAGGTGGGGAAATTCCTCCACAAAATTCAAGTGCCATCTCCTTTCCAGCCTTATTTAATAGAGGCAAAAATGTCCACCCAGCCCAATTTACACCTCAACATTTTAATCCAGTAGTTACACAGACTATGCTAACTCGATGATACATGGCAGTCAAAGGGGGCCTAAATAGCCCAATACAACTTTGTTATTGTTAGGTGCCGTTGAGTCAGTATCTGACTCATAGCAACCCTCATAGGGTTTTCAATGGCTGATTGTTTTGGGATTGCCAGGCCCTTCTCCCATTTTTGTGGTGCTGGGAATTGAACTTGGGACCTCAAAACTGCAGCGCAGTGCTCCACCAACTGAGTTAAATTCCAACAACTTAGGCTTCTTAATTTACAATGCATCATCTATCCACAGGGTCAAAACACTCTAGTGAAATTTAAACAAACTGGAAGCTTACATGTGCCTCTTTTGAGAAACTTCAGTTCACAGTAGAAATATCCACATTTTATAAATGAGAAAACTAAATCTTAGGTTAAGACCTACTTAAGATCAGAAAATTAGTATAAGCAGGGGTAAGATTTGGGTCTAGGTCTGTCTCTTCACTATTGTGGTGAATTCTTGAATCATAATTCTGGACACTGTTATAAGCATATCACATGAATTAAATAATTTGATCCTCTTTAGCAAGATTTTGAGAAATCTACTAACAGTATCATCTCCATTTGGAAATGAGACTAAGGCACAGAAGAGTATCTGTCCCTTACCCTAAGTCCCCGAGCTGGTAAGTGGTGGGGCTGGAATTTGCAGCATCCATGCTCTGCTTGTCTCATTCAAAGAAAATCTCTATTGTTTCATGGACAAACTGTTCTGCTTTTGGTATACATAGAAACATGATTTTTAAAAATGCATTGGTACATGATTTGCTGGTGAGCCTCTGAACTTAACTATTATACCAGATAGTGATCATGAGAAAAGGAAAAGCCAAAGTTCTTGTGTCTAGGGAGCCTTGTGATTCATCTTAGCTGATCATAAAATTATGGAGGTCCAGAGGGCAGGAGTGCATCTCGGAGTGATGGGGTCAGCCCTGAGGGAAAGAAATGAAAGTCCCACAGAAATGGACAAAACAATGCCACCTCCTCAGGGTGACAGGAAGCTATACAAGCTTAGGCTTCCAAGTCTACTCCCACCTGCAACTCTCTGTGGCTTCCAGGGCCTTTGGCAAGGGAGAGATGAAAGGGCCATTGTGGAGCATGCCCCAAATTTCCATCTGTGATGAGAGAGTTAGGTGCTGGAAATCTGGCTCCAGTGGGTGGCATTTGCTGCCTAGAATAACCCTGCCTTGATTAGAAGAACCTCCCAGGACTGACTGTGCCCTATCTTTCAAGCTTTCCTTTATCCATAGGGAGGTGGTGAGTTGCAAGGACAGCACAGACTACAGGGACTTAGCAGATATAGAGGTCCACTGACAGAACAGGACACTTACTGGCACTTGACAACTGTCCTGATACAAAGGGCCAGCCAGGGACCATAGGAGCAGTTGAAAGCTTCATGGGGCAGACAGCATTCTAAACAGCTTAAATCTTTGAGAAAGGCTGAGGCTTTTCCTGCCACAGTATCCCTGGAAGCAGCAGAGAAGCTGGGCTCCATCTAGTGGCCTATTTCAGCCTGTCGTCCCAATCCCCTCTTTTATGCTAACAGAATTAAGTATATGTATGTATGTATGTATGTATGTATGTAAGTATATGTATGTGTATACACATATACACATATGTGTGTGTTCAGATATATATATACACATATATATACAGTTTGTTAGGTGCCGTCAAGTCGGTATCAAACTCATAGCTACCCTCTGTACGACAGCGGAAACGCTATTGTCAGTGCTTCTCTGCTGTTCATAGGGTTTTCAATGGCAGATTGATTTTTGGGAGGGGGTTGCCCGGTCTTTCTCCCAAGCCTACAGCTTCTGGTGTTCCCAGGCAGTCTCTCATCCAGGTACTAACCAGGCCCGACCCTGCTTAGCTTCCGAGATCTGACGGGATTGGATGCCACAGGGCTATGGCTGCAGGCATATATATATATATATATATATATATATATATATATATATATATATGTGTGTGTGTGTGTGTGTGTGTGTGTGTGTGTGTGTGTGTACACAGACATATATTCCCAGCACTACAAAAAAATGGGAGGATGTGGCAATTCACTCCCGAAGCAATCCCAAAACAATCAACCATTGAAATCTTTATGAACAGCAGAGAAGCACCCACATAGTCCTAGGCATGGCAGTATCAGCGAGTGTTTCGTTCTGTGTACAAAGGGTCACTATGAGTCGGACTTCACGACATCTAATAACAAATATGTGTGTGAATGTGTGTGTGTGTAAACACACACACATTCACACATATATCCATATGCATATATATATATCCATATATATATATATCACCTCACAGATCCTCAGATTGAAATCATACCAAACACTACTCTATATGAGCAAGTTACTGACCAGCTCTAAATCTCTTCTGGTAAGTGAGGAAAACCACAGTTCTCATAAAATTGCTTGAGAATTAAATGAGACATTTTGTGTTTAGTATAGTGTCTTCCAGTTATTATGCGTGAGTAAGCCACATCTACCACCTGGTGGCAGCATTAGGCAAGTACAGACTGTTTCTTCAGGATGCTGAAAACTAGTTCAAATTGGGTCAGCAAATCTCAACAGCTGGATGGGAAAAACTATGGCGTTTCTGACTCTCCCTATTCCTAGATTTGAGAACAATTTCATTACTAATGTTGAAGTCCTTTTAAAGTTATATCTTGAATTATTTCTCTAACAGATTACTTTTCAACCCACCTTGTATCAACCATCTTTTGTCTCTTGTTTTTCTCAGGATTTTTTTTTAAGGATACTGCTTTGAATTGGTTATTTTGTCAGGTCTATTTCCCTCCCTCCTCACTGTGTATGTATGACTGTGTATACAGTGTGTGTGTGTGTATATACACAGAGAGAGAGAGTTTCGTACAGAGTTTATACATAACATTATGGTCAAAGTTCTATATGTGCATGTATGAAAATGTCCAAATGTATGACCCTTGGTGCTCTTCACAGGAACATGATAGAACAGAGAGGGCTGGCCCAGCCTCTTGTTCACCAGCCATTGCCTACACCATTTCTCTCACAATCCCTGAGCCATGAATCACAGATGTGCAGACACTTGAGCCTACACAGCCAAACTACATCTATGCTCTCCCTTGCAAATAACCAGCACTTATCTCCTTCTCAGCTTAGGGGTGCAGCAAGGTCCACCCTTAAGAAAATAGTCTGGAGAAGAGGCACAAAGACCTTGGAAATATGTTCAAAACCATGTGGGCAGGGAATTCTGTGGTCTCAGAGCCTTGGAGAACAGTCTAGAGGGAGTACTTGGGTTCCGCATAGACATGGCATCTCTGTCTTTTGGACTCCTTGTCCTTCAGGGAGGGATAGGCATGAATAGTACTAGAACAAGGCCCTCTAAAGCACAGGGCCCAAAGAAAGAGACCTTCTCACTCCGGGATAAGGGAAGAACTGGTAAGAACTTTTCTGGAAGCCAGATGTGGTGGTGCCCACCTGCAATCCTGGTGACTTGGAGAGAGAGGCAGGAGGACTGCAAGTTCGAGGCCAGAGGAAGCCTGTGTAACTTCACAAGATCCTGTATCATGATCAAAAATAAAAAGGTGTGGGGGCTGGGTGCCGTCCAGTGGTAGAGCCCTTGCAAAGTATGTACAAGGCCCTAGGTTCAACCTTCTAGTACAAGAAAGAGAAAGGAGAGAGAGAGAGAGAGAGAAGGAGAGAGAGAAAGAAAAGTGAGAAAAGTGAGAAAAGCAAGAGAAGGAAGGGCTGGGTGTAGTGGCACATGCCTGTAATCCCAGCAACTTTGGGGGCAAGGGAAGGAAGATTGCAAGTTCGAGACCAGAGGCAGTCTACATAATTTAGTGAGACCCTGCCTCAAAAAGTAAAACAAAGTAGGTTGGAGGTGCAGCTCAGTAGTATAGCACTTGCAAAGTATGCAAGTGCCAGGCCCTGGGTGTTCAACCCCCAGTTACTGCAAAAAAAGAAAAAAAAGGAAGGAAGGTGAAACAAAACCTTTTCTGGACAAAGAGAGAGGACCTAAAAACACTCAAGGAAAAATCCATTTTCTTACTGGATTGGTCTACAATGAAGGCCACTAGACAAAGTGCTTTGGTATACCTGAAATCTTCCAGTCAGCTGCCAGTGTGAATGAGCAAATGAGGGTCATATCATCTGAGGAAAACCTCTGCTATGAAGGGGAAACGACTGAAAGAAAGAGAAGAAAGAGCACAGAAACAGGGCAACAAAAGCAGACAATTTCAAAGAAAATGTAACTAATACTGTCAGAGAAATCCTGAAAACAAGAACAACATACATTAAAAAGAAAACAAAAAATTATCCAGGCTCAGTGGCAGACACCTGTAATCCCAGTGACTCAGGCACAGGTAGGAGGATTATAAATTGAAGGCTAGAGGCAGCCTGTGCAAATTAGACCCAAAATAAAAAATAAGAGAGGGGACTGGGGTGCAGTTCAGTGGTGGAGTACTTGCCTAGCATATATGAAGCCAAGTTCAACTTCCTTGTACTGCAAAACAAAAACCCAAACAAAAATCAAGAATTTTTCAGAATTAAAAATATAAATGCTACAATAAAAACTCAGTGTAAACCAAGTGCCATGGCACACAAATGTAAGCCCAGTGACTCAGAAGGCCAAGGCAGAAGGCTCATGCATTGGAGGCTAGAAGCAGCCTGTACAACTTAGTGAGACCTTGTCTCAAGATAAAACAGTAAAACTGTTCTGGGGCTACAGCTCAGTAATAAGAGTACTGGTCTAGCATGCAGGAGACCCTGGGTTCAAACTTTCAATACTGTGCTGAGCTATACCCCCAGTTCCTTTTATTTATTTGTTTATTTATTTATTGAGACAGAGTCTCATTAAGTCACACATGCTGCCTTTGGCCTTGACCTTGTGATCTTCTTGCCTTGGCCTCCTGAATTGGTGGGATAACAGTACAACCACATTTTAAAACTGATCTTTACCAAGGTCACTTTTACTTTGAGAATCCTTTGTTATCTGGAAAGACTGGGGGTGAGAAATTGTTTTATTTTACAACCCATGAAGTCTTAGCACTCTATATTTCCTCTAAATTATACTTGCAAATGGAATTCATTGCATTGCACACCTAGAAGTACCCAAGGGACACTTGCAACATCCTGCTTAGAGATCTCCTTAGCCAAGTCTGTGAGTTCATTAGATACTTTTTATATCTTTCAAATTATTGTAGGCAATTATCTTGCCAATTGTTTCACTGCTATATAGCACAGTAACCATTTTTCCATTTCCAGTAGCAATTTTCTTGCTACTTTTCCTAGGCTAGACCTGACTTCTTGGCATGGTAGTCCCAGACCAGTGTTCCAAGAGGGTGAGAGAAGATGCTCTAAGGTCTCTTGAGGCCTCATTTCAGAAGTCACACAGTATTTCTTTCTCCATTTTTTTTTTCTTTTTTTCGGGGGGGACAGAGCAAGTCACAAAGCCACCTCCATTCAAGGAATGGGGAAATAGGCTCCACCTTTTTTTTCCCCCAGTGC
Organism: Pedetes capensis; assembly: GCA_007922755.1. Lineage (NCBI taxonomy): Eukaryota > Metazoa > Chordata > Mammalia > Rodentia > Pedetidae > Pedetes > Pedetes capensis. Next base: position 239,187 of record VMDO01000240.1, on the reverse strand, counting down.
TGGGGGTAAGGGGTTGAATCCAAGGCCTTGTGCATGATAGGTAAGTCCTCTACCAATAAGCCACATCCCTAGCCCTAGGCTCCACTTTTTAATAGAGGTAGCAAAGTCATACCACAAAATGGTGAGGACATAAAGGGTAGAAAAAATTTTATCATTGTTATCTTTGTCAATAAAACTACCATACCAAGGTAAGTATGAGGACAAACAAAGATACTCTCAGACAGAAAATTTCCCCAAAATGTACCCTTTCTCAGCACAGTATATACTTACATTAAACAAGAGTACAAATCAAGGAAGAATAAGACAAGTGATCTGGGAACCAGATTTATACAAGAGAGAAACCAAGGTAGTCCCCAGCATAGGGCTAAGAGAGCCACGTGTTCTAAAGTGGAAGAGGAGAATAGAAGAGCTCCAAAAAGTATCTCTAAGAAGGCTAGAGAAAAACATAAAGTTGAGAGATTATTTGATGATATTAAAAGATGCATTTTCTGAGCTTTTGAAGGACACAAGAAGATTTAAGCAGCTGTTTAAAACAATCAGATTAAAACATTGACACAAACATTTAACTTCAGGGAAAACAAAAACTTGTACAAGGAAGGGCATATAAGCATGCACACCTCTTGCCACAAGTGTAAACAAATGAGCACAGTTTTAAAAATCACTGAATAAGGATTTAAATAAAATTATGATAAAACTACATAGGGAGGATAACAAAAAGGAAATAGACTATAAATAAGAAGCTAAAATTCTCATGTAGAAAGTGTATTATATAAAATTTATAGATCAAAATTTAGCAGTATACTCATGCTATTTAGAAATGAGTTTCTCTGGAGGGTGGATGAGTGAAGGTTATAAAACGGGGAGATGGCTTTTTGCTGTAACTCTATTATTTTTTATCCTTAAAACTAAGATAAAGCATTACATTACAAAAAGGAAATTACCTAAAAATTAGGCTCAGAAAAAGAACACTGGCTGATAATCAGAGGAAAAAAAATATTACTAACAGCAGTTTTAAGGGAGTTGTTGGGACAAAAATTTCTTGAAAGAATTAAGAATAGCCTATAAGATTAAAAATTTTATTAAAGATTGCATATCAGTTGCCAGTCACTTTTTGGGTATGTGTGGGGGGAGGGTGCTGGGGAATAAAACCCAGAGCCTCAATCATGGTAGGGGAGTGCTGTACCACTGAGCTATACCCTTAGCCTACTGTTCAATGTTTTAAGATTAAAATGGTTGTTGTTGTTGTTGTTAGGTGCCGTCAAGTCGGCATCCGACTCATAGTGACCCTCATAGGGTTTTTCAATGGCAGACTGTTTCGGGATTGACTTGGGAGTGGATTGCCAGGTCCTTCTCCCATTTTTGCGGTGCTGGGAACTGAACTCGGGACCTCAGAGATTGCAGCGCAGCGCTCTACCAACTGAGCTAAATCCCAGCCCCATTAAAATGGTTAGGTGCCATCAATTTGAGTTCAACTCACAGCAACCCTAAGTGCAACAGATAAACCACTCCCCAACACTGTGCCATGCCCAGCACTATTTCAGTGCTTCTCTGCTATTCATAGGGTTTTTAATTGCTGACTGTTTCGAGAGTGGGCTGCCAAGTCCTACTCCTACTTTTGCAGTGCTTGGGATCAAACCCATGGCCTCAGAGTGTGTAGAGCAGCACTCTACCAAATGAGCTAAATAAACCTCATCTTCCAAGGTCAGACAGGATCAGATGCCAGGATACTATGGCTACAATTGCTTAATACAAATTCCAATTCTAAAACTATAGCTTAGTGGGGTAGGCATATGGTAAGCAACATGAAAAGTGCTGTCATAGGGGTATATATAAAGTTATTTGAGACTGCAGAGGATGGGGAGACAATCCTTGTTTAGGGTGGAGTTGGAGATGGCTCTTCAGAAGAGCTGATGTTAGAAATGAGTTTTAAGGATAGGTGAGTTCACCTGGCTAAATAGATAGGAAGAGCAGTCTAGGTGGAGAAACTCACTGTGAATAGGCTCAGCAGGATTGGAAAAGGATAACATTCACTGTGGCTTAAAAGCAGGGTGTGAAGTGGGGAATGATTAGCAATGAGCCTGGAGTGGTAGACTGGAGCAGAACTCAAGGGACTCTTCAATCAGGCATGCAGGAGTTTTATGGTGAGGTGTGACACATCAAATACAATCTTAGAATGATCACTGGCTCTGTGAAGTCAGTGGAAGACCATATGCAGAAAGCAACACTGGGACAAGACTGGGGCAAGAAGGCCAGCATAGGAAATAGTTTATCAGACATTTATTGTGTGCCTTCTCTGTGCTAGGTATAGAGCTAAGTCTCATGACCCCTGCTCTAGAGGAACTTTTCTTTTTTGGAAAGCACAGAGAATACACTAACAGTAATAAAAGCTGTGATGCTCAGTGTTCCTAGGGCTTAAAAAGTATTGGCATCAATGGACAGGTAGGTGAAGCAGTCTGGCAGATTGCAGGGGAGGTTCTGGGTGGGCAGCTAGGTTAGGATGTTGGATTGAGGATGACATTTAGTATGGTGTGGTAACCAAGGCAGAGATATTGAGTTGTGCAGTGAAAATTGGGCTACAAATGATGAGAGGGGATCCCTCCATGGATATGGAATTTTATGTTATGTGCATACAAGTTGAAGGGTACTGAACCCCAGGGAATCCAGGGGGAAATGTGAAGAAGGCCAAGAGGAGCTCAGAGCCCAGAAAAACTCCAGAAGGAACTGACAAAAAAGAAGAAGGAGAACCCAAAGTGGATAGAGCTATGGAGACTGAGGGGAAGAGAGTTTGGGAAAGAAATGGTCATGGTGATAGATACTGCCAAGAAAATGGGCAGCAGTGTTGAGGGATCCCCAGGATTAGGCAAGTAGGCTGATATCAATGACCTTAGGACAGCAGAGAAGGGTTGCCTTCTGGATACAGTGGACTGTGCAGAAGAGGTAGTAAAGCTGTTGAGAAGAGAATATGGCTCTGTCTTCCAGAAGCTGGTTAGGAAGTGAATGAAAGGGAGACATTAGCTAGGGAACTAGAGTGAAAGTCTGCATAAAGATATAGCTAATTTTAAGGTGGAAAATTTGAGTGTTTATGTTCATCAGGACTGGCTGCATAACTTGTGGGGCCTAGTGCACAAAGAGAACACAGGGCCTCCTGCCATATATATATATATATATATATATATATATATATATATATATATATATATTTATATAATTTTGAAACCTCAGTAGCAGAGCATTAAACTGGCTTGGGGACCTTTCAAGTACGGGAGCCTGGGTGGCTGCAAAAGTTGCACATCAGGAAGCCAACCTTGATTCTCAGTGTAAGGAACTCAGGGAGGAAGGAAGAAAGGTGCTGGATCCTTGGCAGAGCCTGGTCCAAGTGGAAGAGGAAGCACCTAAGGTTCAGATGGAGGTAGAACCTTGCACGGGAGGACAAATAGGATGTTGGTCATCTCCAGAGATGGAGCAGATGGAGCATGGAGAGGAGAGGGTGCTGGAGGTTTGCACTTGCTAAGCTTCTTCAGAACATGCCGGAGAGATGATTTTCTTTACTGAATTATCCACAGGTGGAGAAAAGTGGCAGAAGGGGGAACCCACACTGAGCTGTGCTGAGGGCCTTTAGGGGTGAGATTGAATGGCTTGCAGAGATGGGGCAGGAACAAAGGCAAGGACTTAAAGGACAGGTGGGGCTGAGGGAGAGGGTGTGGCAAGGATGCCCTGAGAGATGGGCTGGGACCCACACTAGGACAGCTAGGAGATATAGGATGGCCAGAAGGACTGTGGGAGAGTGGGGATGCTCTCCCGGAGGAAGGCAGTGGACAATGAGAGTGGAGCCTAGGAGGCTGGTGTTAAAGGAGTAAGATTTGTGAGGTTAGAATTCTGGCCATGAGGACATGTGAGGTTGGTGTAGGGTGTGTCTAGAAGACTCAGACTTAAGCAGCGAAAGCACAGAGAACTAGAAGCTCTGCTGAAAGAAGCAGGATCATCAGGGGATGTTGTTTTAATGCCAGGCTTGGCTGGGTGCAGTGATCCAGACCTGTAATCCCTATGACTCGGGAGGCTGAGGCAGGAGGATCTTGAGTTCAAGTCCAGAGGCAGCCTGTGAAACTTAGTGAGACTCTTTCTCAAAGGAAAAAATAAAAAGGGGTGGGGTAGGGTGGAGGTGTGGCTCAGTGGTGGAGTGCTTGCCCAGCATGAGGGATCCCTGGGGTGAACGACCCCAGTAACACACACACACACACACACACACACACACACACACACACACCCCAAAAACAAAACCACCACCACCAACAGCAACAACAAAAACAGGCTTAAATGTGCGTATGTGGTGGGGAAAGAGTCCATGAAAAGGGAAACCTTAAAGATACAAGTGAAGCTACTAATGATGGAATGAGGATTTCTTTGCCCTTGAAACCAGAAGAAAGGGAGAGCAATTCGTTTTGGAGCCATCTGGTATCTATCTACTCCGTTGTTAAGAACGATTGGGTATTAGCAGGGAGACCTAAAAGAGGGATCAGGAACCTGGAAAGTGGCTTGGTGGTGCCCTGGTAATGGAGAGAGCCGAGAATTCTCTTCGGAAACTAAGGGGGTCGCCAATGAGCAGCGAGGAGAGCAGGAGAGCGGAGGGAAGCCGCACAGAGGCGCTGCTCCAGCCTAGAGAAGGCCTGTGGGCTGTAAAGCTTCCCTCCACGTCTCTCGGTTGCGTAGCGATCCCTGGTTCTCCCTTGCACCTTCGCAATTTGGTGACCTAGCCAGAAGCGTCTCCTTCCCCCCATCCTCAGAAGGTCCAGCTAGGGCTTTCAAGACCTAACTGGGGGCGAACGCCGTTGGGGATGAAGGGGTTCAACCAGTACCAGCCGGATACCCCCAGCGCCAGGCCTGGCGATGGGGTCCCCAAGCTTTCCCTCGCAGCCTACCACCCCTCTCTCCTAGTGCCCGCTTCTGGTTTGTCTCTTCAGAAGAGCTGCTGGGGCTCCCCCGCTCATCCTTCTAATCTTCTTTCTCCAGTCATCACCTGAGCGCCCAGTCGCTGCCACTCAATCATCCTGCTGCTAAGCTCTGGCTCCCTCACCTCTTGGTGCACAGCAGGGCTTTTCTGAAAGCGGACAGCAGGAGCTCAGCCACGGGCGCCTTACTCAGGAAAGGGTTGCGTCCTCTCCCAGGTGGAGAAAGAAGCCAGAGGACCGCCCTGCCTCCCCTTCCCTTCCCCAGCTTAGTCCCGGAGATCCAACGGGTGCAGCTGGGACCAGGGATACCGGTCGCACGTGCAGCTAGCCTGCGCGCGGGCCGTTCCTAGCCTGCAGCCGCCCCTGGGCTTGGCGCAGGGATGCAGAGGCCGTGCCGGTGGCTCTCTCTTGCCCTGTTCCGAACGCGGGTCCTGTAGGTCCGGGCAGCCCCAGCGGGTGCCCGGGGAACCGAAGAGGGGAGGAGCCGGAGCAAGACTGGAAGGAAGGGGCGCGCCGGCCCCGCCCCCGCCCCGCCCCGCCCCCCGCGGCCGGAGCCCGGGCTGCAGCCGGGCGCGCAGGAGCCTGCGAGCCCGCGAGCCAGCGAGCGGCGGCTGCGGCCTCCCCTGCTCGCAGCGACCCAGCGTCCCGGCCCGCGGGCCCGTTCACCTCGGGGCCCGCGCCCCCCGAGGCAGGGATGCATTATGGCCACGCTGGCTTGCCGGGTGCAGTTCTTGGACGACACAGATCCTTTCAATAGCACCAACTTCCCCGAGCCCAGTCGGCCGCCGCTGTTCACGTTCCGCGAGGACCTCGCGCTCGGCACCCAGCTGGCCGGGGTGCATCGGCTGCTGCGGGCGCCGCACAAGGTACGAACCAGCTGGGCGGGCCGGGTCCCCTGGACGCAGTCCCTTCCGCGGTGCGTGTGAAGGTGGGGGCGCCGCAGGCGGGCTTGGCGGGGCGCGGCCCCCGGGGACAAGCACCCAAGGGCAGATCCCCCTCCCCGTCACCCGCTGGCTGACGCGGGACCCTCCTGGGCGGGCGGGAAGGGCAGCCCAGCGCCCAGGCCAGGGCGGGGGGCGGGCGCGGCCGAGCAGGTGTCGCGCCGGCTGGAGGCGGGATGGAGTAGGTTCCTCCTGGGCGCAGCGCCGTTATCTCGGCGGAGTGGGCGGAGTGGGGGTCGGACGCAGGCGATGGGCCGGGGTTCCCTGGCGGGCTCCGATCCGGCAATGGGAAGCACTCGGGCGCAGTGGGACTGAGGTTTCTCGAGGAGAGCCCTGAGGGGTTCCCGGGACAAATCTCTACCGGGCCTCTGGGGAACCGCGGGCGGCCTCACGATCCTAGCTGCAAAAAAGAAAGAGAAAAAAAAAAGCATGTTTCCCAGGGACACCTCCCCCTCCTCACGGTGGGGGGGGGGGCACCGCCGAGGACGCTGACCGCGCACTCTTGGTGGCGCTTACCGTATCCCCCTTTTCTTCCGAGAAGCAGGTGGCCTTGGGAACCTTGGAGGAACAGTCCCTGTGGGAGGAGGGGCGGAGGCGCACGGGGGTGGGGCGGCGTGAGCACAAAGCTTCAGCCTCCTAGCCCGAAATGAGTGTCCTCTGGGAAGAATGGCTTCTCAGTCCACCCGTTAGTTTTTTGTTTTTTGTTTTTCTTTCCCCTTTGAAGGACAGGCGTCTTGCAAAGTGATTGGTGTAAAGAGCCCGACCCTCAGAGCTAATCATTTGGTTTCCCAAGAAAACCCCTTCTCCCACTTAAACAGATTGACTGTACCTTGGAGAATTACTTTTAGGTGTATTTTCTGCTTAGGGTTTATATCAAAGCCTGGAGATAATTTGACCCTTGAGGATCAACACTGACAACTGTTGGAACCCTTAATTCTAAGAACAAAATTGATTTGAGAAAGTTATTCAGACTTCTGTATGGTGTTCAACTGCCTTGGAAGTAGAGAAGGAAGCTATGTGTAAAAAGCAGTAGACTTTGACAGTACTACTTCACCCTTCTATCAGTATGTTGCAGATCCCTCCACCCCACTTAATTAGTAACCCATTTTCAGGAATGAGGAATGGGCAGTTCCATCTCATTCTTTTGGTATTGATGCGGGCAGTGTAGTTACAGTTACTGTTCATGGAAAAGCTTTCTGGTCTTAACAGCATGTTGGATTCCAACCCAGAGGGACAGGATGATGTATTATAGATTCAGCTTATCAGAATCACTTTAGCAAATTTTTTGCTTCTTCTCAATCAGTGGATTCAGTTAAAAGTTTTCAAAGAATTTCTTCCACATCATGATTATTCCATTCATTATGGTCTCTGATTACAGTGATCTTTTGTTGAAGCCACAGAAGACTAGTAATTGTGGCCCTGTGACCTTGAAGTGGTTTCCTTGGATTTCAAACCCTATATACATGGGTTGACCTTTCAAGCTGTGAGCTGAAATATGTTTTTATGTTTCCATGGAAGAGTCTTGATCCAGTGTGCCTAGTGTGGTAGGAGGAAATGCTGGTGCTCCAGCACTGCCACCTCCTGTCTACCACCAACCAGAAACCACAGCACAGCAGTTGCACCAATTCACAGAATTTTTCAAGGTGTTTCTTTTTTCTTTCTTTTTTTTTTTTTTTTTTTTTTTTTTTTTTTTTTTTTTTTTTTTTTTTTTTTTTTTTTTTTTTTTGCGGTACTGGGAGATTGAACCCAGGGCCTCACACATACTTTGCAAGCACTCAACTATTGAGCTGCACCCCTAGCCCCTTAAATTGTTGAGATTTTTTGTTTGTTTGTTTTATTGTTTTTAAATCTTGAGACAGAGTCTCACTAAGTTACCCAGGCTGCCTCTGTCCTTGAACTCTTGATCCTCCTGCCTCCATCTCTTGAGATGCTGGGATTACAGGCCATGGCACCCCGCTTTCTAAGCTATACTTTATGGAACAAACAGAACTTAAGGGTCTTAAGGGTTTAAGGGTCTCTGTTCTACAGAGACCCTTTAAGGCTTGTCTTGAGGACCAACCAGTCTCAGTCTCAGAATCTTTTGCCCAAAGACCCTTGCAGTATGTTCATATGTTTGGCATGATTTTGCCAGTGAAGAACAGAGTGAGTGGCTGACTCTATTTACCAGAGTTCTCTGAAAGCAGATTTCAGGACACTTATGTGCCTAAGTGCACATTTATAGCTTTAAGATGGTGGTCATTTTCCAGTAGAGAATCTTAAAATTGGCACCTATGATAGAAAGAACTAGTGAGTTTTGAGCACATGGCACGAAGTATGTGGGCTCCCAGGCCTTTCAATGCATGGTCTCATTTAATACTACACAGCTCTGTGAAATAGGGACTTTTATCATTCCTATTTTAGAGATGAAAAAACTGAGGCAGAGAGCAATTAAATAACTTTGTTTCTCTGCTAGGTATAGGGAGCTGAGAGTCTAACCAGGCTTGTGTGACTCAAGACCACAGTGTTGCTTTGTCTCCTGGACCAGCTGCATGAGTATGGGCAGAAGCTGAACCTCCTGTATTTTCTGATCATTACCTCAGGCAGTTTACCCAGTCACCTTTGTGCACCAGGTCTTTTTTGACCTGGGGGGGTGAATGTTACAAGTGTAAAAGCTTGCAGAATTCCTGGCCTGGTAGAGTTCCTACTCAGGGGTAGGAACTTATGGTTACCAACCCTGTTGTGAATTAGCTAATGTTGACGGAGTGGATTGTCATTCCAGGCCCTGCCACTAGTGAGCATTTCTGGGCCATAGGGAACACTTCTTCCAGGTCCACTGAGTCTGGTCTTGGCCAGAGTAGGGGTTCTTTGAGTAGAAGGCATTCTGGATGGTAGAAAGAGGGAAGAAGCATGAGTGTAGAAGGTGCACACGTTCCCAGGGTTCTCATTAATTGAAGTCGTTCACACATAGTGAAAAGTGTGGTCATGTGTACAGGTGGACAAGTTTTCATGAACACAGGTGAGTATACCTGTGTAACCAGCCCTGAGAAAGCCCCCTCAGAGTTCCCAGATGTTAAAAACCCACATAGGGATTCTCCTGTGCTGAGAACTTTTGAACTGGGCAACCTCTAAGGTCTCTCTGGCTGAAACTTGAGTGTGGACATTGTAACTAATATATTTATTTCCCCCATGCCTGCTGCCTCCATTAGAAGTTGTTAATTTAACAAAACTATTATCTTCAACCAAAACAAAATTATTATCTTTCTTCATTTCTTTACCACAAACCTCTAGGTTAAAGAAAAACAAACCAAGAAACAAACAAACAAACAAACAAAAAACCCACGCAAACAAACAAACCAACAACAACCACCTCTTCATAGTAGTTCCAGGGAGGTGATTTAAAAAGAATGATTAGTTTGGTAACAAAAATGGTCAAAAGAGGGAAGATGATCATTTTGGTGGTTATATGTTTGGTTGGGAGAAAGACCTGGCAATCCACTCCCAAAGCAATCCCAAAACAATCAGCCACTGAAAACCCTTTGAAGGTGGCTATGAGATGCACCTAACTCAACAGCACCTGACCACAACAACATGTTTGGTTGGGGCTAGGAGTTAGCTCAGTTGGTAGAGTGCTACTTTGCACTCTCTGAGGCCCTGGGTTCGATCTCCAGAACCACAAAACCGGAGATGGACCTGGCAGCCCAATCCTGAAACAATCTCGAAATAATCAGCTATTGAACACGCTGTGAGGTTACTCAGTGGCACCTAACAACAACAATGCTTTGGCTGGACTTAGGCCTTTTGTTTTTGTTTTCAAATAATGCATAACTATTTATTTATTTCTGACTTAATTATTTAAAGAAAAAATATAATTATAGTACTTCTACATTAGCAAACACTATACAGTAGAATTAATAGAATCATAGATACTTCAAAGCTTAAAATATATTTTGTATTGATTGATACTAAGGGCATTTAAGGATCTAGGCATTATTTTCCCCCTTTGATGAATGAAACTAGAGTTGTAGAATATTCTTATAAGAAAAGTGATGACTAGCGTATTTGTCAAAATGGTAATCATGACTTAGTGGGGTTTTTTAAGAGACTTAGTAATTTAATTCAGGAAATGCTTCATTGCCTGCTGTGGGCTGGAGACAGTGGAGCTATAATAGCTGCCATGTTCTAGGCACTTACCTGAGCTAGGGCCCATCCTAGACATGCATCACCTCACTAAACCTGTGACCTCCCTTGGGCCAGGTATGGATGCTATTGCATCTCATACTGGGAGAGACCAAGACTGGAAGGAAGACACCTAGTCACATGAGTTTGGAGTTTCCAAATTTGGCTTCTGACAGTGGACCTAAGCTCTTAATAACTCCACTTTTGAATGTTCCCCTTCCAGGAACCCTGTCCACATGTCCATCACATGTCCTCTCATTAAATTAGGCTTGAGTGAGTCATGTCTATTCCTTTCTCAGCACCTTTGTCTTGGTGGCTACCTCACTGCCTCAGCTATCCCATCTGTAAAAGAGCTGTTTGCCTCAAGGATTACATCCTTCCCACACCAAGCGTGGGCTGAGCATCATCTGGGCTCTTCTTAGAACTTCACACTGTCAGGCTTCCCATGCTCTGCTGAATCAGAACGTGCATCTTACCATAATGCTGTGGTGATTCCTGTGGAACTACAATCTGAGTGGCATGGGTAGCAGGTGGTGCACATCAGGCTGTAAGTCTATGGTGGTTCTCACTGTCTCTTCTCTTTGCAGATAACTTCCCCAGGGTGAAGACCTGCCTGCTCAGTTCTCTTTGTTGTCCTTAGAAGCTAAGTAGTGCTAAGACAGGGTGTGCAGTAAGTTGATTGATCACTGTTAGTTTTAGAACACAAATCCACTGGTATTATTGTACTAATGAATTTCCACCTTAATCCTCTTAAGGGACACATCTGTTTGCTACATTACATTAAGATTTTTAAAAGATGAGATCATTAGTAAAATTGGCAAGTGGATTGTGTCACAGCATCTTAGAGCAACACTGTTTAAGAATGTTGTATGAACGGCTGTAACTCTGTAGAAGTGGAGTTGAATCTGACTCCACTGTAATTAGCTCAGTTGGTTGGAGCCTTGCTATTGAGATCAGGATCATGGGATTGAACCCTTTATGGGTCAGTTGGCTTTGTTTCATGCATGGCCACAGAGCATGTCAGTAACCCAGCCAGACATCTAGCAGGTGCTGTCATGGCTCCTTGCAAGGATCTGGGTTGGAAGATTGGAAGCAGTCTTGGGGTGGCAGGTTAGGACTTCTATGTAGTGAGCTTCTGCTGGGGATGGCACTGTAGGCCACCATATAAAACTTCATTTATCTCCACAACTCTGGCAGGTAGATAGAAGAGGAACCCCCAGTTAACAAATAAGGAAACTGAGGTACAGGGAGGGTAAGCAGGTTGTCTAAGGCTCTATTGCTTTAAATGAAGGAGCTAGGGTTTAAGGTCAAGTCTTTTCTTACTCCAAAGCCTGTAACCGTGTCCCATTATTAGAAAACCAGCAGTGCACATGCTCTCGGTGCTGGGGGTGGGGCAGGGGTGGCTGCATTGCCTTTGCAGGCAGCTGCCTATCATTGGGCTGTGATTTAAATGGCTCCACTCTAGTAGGTCCTTCCAGGGTTGGTGTTCTGTGAGTATGTGCCTTTTGTCCTCAGAGTCCAACCTGGTCCTTCAGGAAAATAACAGGACCGCCTTGGCCCTCCCCCGCCAGACTGTGAAATGTTAGTTCTTACTGGTGGCAGCTTTAAAACTGATTAACATGCTGAGGCCTACTCAGGAACACCCCACACCCCTCCCCCACCCTCCTTTCCTCTCCATGGTTTATTTCTCTCTAGTGATGAAACTTCTGAGCACTTGGGAACTTTTCTTTCTTCAGGCCACTGCTCCTGGCCACCTCCACACCTCATCTGGAGGTGTTCTCTTGCAGCCTGTGGCTGGCCTAAGAATGTCCCTGATTGAAAACTGGCTTTCTAATCAGCATAGCTGGGTCCTCCTCTGCAGGTCATTTGCAGAATCTTGGGACTGTCAGCATCTACTCCTTTTCAGAGACATTCAGACTTTTGGGGGTTGGGAAGAAAGAGGGGTCGGGAGTATTTCTGGGTCTTTTTCTAACTAAGGAAGAATGAATGGGCAAAATTAAGGGTCCAGTGTATGTTAAGCTTCACCATAAGGATGCAACCAGCCAAATCCAGATTGTGGGAAATTAGTTTCTCCAACAAATAAATTGGAAAAAAAGTTGAGATCACTGTGGAAAGTTGAACAGTTACTGGCTATTAGGTATTAAAATTTAACTTTAAAGTAGGGTAATGGTATTGTGGTTATTTTAAAATAAGAATTGGTGTCTTTCAGAGAAATATACTAAAATATTTATAGTTGAAATTATATGATGTCCAGAATTTGCTTCAGAATAATCCAGGATGAGGGGCAAATAGGTGAGTTAGTGGGCCCGTGGAACACCGTAGATAGCGAGTTAAAGCCAAACTGTGGGTATATGAGGAAGAGGTATTATAGTATTTTCTATACTTTTATGTATGTTGAATTCTTTTTTAAATAGAAGAGTTAAAAAATACTACTTTATGAGTTTGTGCTCCCTTTGGGATCAGAGCTCTTTCATTAAGCTTCACTGTCCTGAACACATTTGCTGTGGCTGAGATGGCTAATCATTAGTAAATGTGGTGTGGTCACTGTTGTTTGTTTCTTTGTTTTGTTTTGTTTGAGATAGGGCCTCACTGTATAGCCCAGGCTGTCCTGGAACTCACTACGTAGACTAGACTGCCCTTCAACTTGCATAGATCCTCCTCGTTGTTGTTGTTAGGTGCCGTCAAATTGTGTCTGACACATAGCGACTCTTATAGGGTTTTCAATGGCAGATGTTTTCCAGGATTACCTAGGGAGTGGATTGCCACGTCCTTCTCCCATGTTTGTGGTGCTGGGAATTGAACTCAGGACCTCAGTGACAGCAGAGCAGCATGCTACCAACTAAGCTAAATCCCAGCCCAATCTTCCTCATTAGTGAATTTTAATTCTGTCTGTATTGATAATTTTCTTCTCATCCCAAGGGTTCTTCTTTAGGATCTTAGAAAACTGAGTGTGGGCATCAGTGTTTTGTTCTCAGATTATCTTTCCAGGCTCAGTCAATTCTCTTGATGAAGTCAAATCAGTTATATCAACTATTCGTTCAGTGAAGGAAACACTATGATAGCTATATATCTGTGGCTTTAGTATATACACCTGCATTTTTTTTTATTCACCAAATCAAGATGTGGCTTGTTGTATTTGTTGTTGTTTGGTGTCATCAAATCAGATTTGACTCATAACGACCCTATGTATAACAGAACAAAATACTACCTGATGCTGTGCCATGCACATGATCTTTTTATGTTTGAGCCCATTGTTGCAATCACTGTTTCTTCGCACGTTGAGTCATGACTCCTCAGCAAAAAGAGGTCCCAGTATTTTTATTCCATTCTCATCATTGAGGTCAACTCAACTTTGAAGAGGCAACTCTTCCCCAGTTGTTCATTGAATGCCTTCCAGTCTAGGGGCTCATTTTCCGGCACTATATTTGACAGTGCTTCTTTGCTATTCATAGGGTTTTCGATGGCTAATCGTTTAGGGAGTGCGCTGCTGGATCCTTCTCCTTCCTCTGCCTTAGTCTGGAAGCTCACCTAAAAGCTATCCACCATGGGTGGCCCTGCTGGTATGTGAAACACCAGTGGCATAGCTTTCAGCATCACAGCAACATGCAAAACTCCACAGCACAACAAGCTGACAGACACATGGAGGAAGCTGTTGCTTTGTTGTTGTTGTTGTTGTTGTCAGATGTGGCTTAGGGTATCGTTAATGAAACCAATAGAAAAGTATTCAGTTTCCCAATGGCTGCTGGAGCCTGTGACATGCCTGCATGACCATATCAGAGTCTTGCCTGATTCCTAGTGAGCCAGCTCTGTCTCTACCTTTGATATGCCTCTCAAAAGCCTGTCAGGATACAGGGAATGCTAGGGATGTGACAATGTAAGTTGATTGTGTATCTTGGCAACCATACTATTATCATCAAATTTTGGTTTTCTGTAAGCAGATAAACCCACTTGTGGGTTAACTTGGGGAAAGGGAAAATGGATCATTTTTGAAAATTAAAAATTAAATTATCATGAATCAGGAAGACTATATACCCAGAAGTTTCTCTGTTTTTAGAGGCACATAATAACTGGAATCTATATTGTATCTGTTTATAACCGGGACCATAACTTCTTTTTACTGGTGAGCTTTGTATCATAGAAGTAAAAATGTTAAACTCAAGGGAAAATGTTTAGTGGTTAATGTAGGGGGAAAAACCCTCAAAATTTGTGAACAAATTGAAAAAAGGGAAAATATTAATGGCTTGATGTTTGATATAGAATAATCTCTTTAGGTTTAGTAAAAAGGAAACAAATTAGCTTCTGGAACACCTTGCTGAATAGTTTTATCATTCTTGAAAAGAAAAGGAAGCTTCTTTGGTGTTGATAATGCTACTCTGCCTCATTATGCACTGATTTTCTAGCAGGGAATGAATGAAATGCTCGAGTCTTAACCAAGAATGTGGGGGGCAAGCCTGAGACTTTTTTTTTTTTTTAAGTTCTCTGAATAGAAAGTAACCAAGGCATTTTTGACTACTGGCTCATTAGTTCCAAAGGGTGGCTTGGGTTTTATAGCAAATGAATTGACCAGCAAATTTTCCTAGCTAGCTTAAATGACTGGAACTGACTTTTTGTTTTGTTTTGTTTTGTTTTGTTTCCTGGTGCTAGGGATTGAACCCAGGGCCTTGTGCATGCTAGGCAAGTACTCTACCACTGGGGTATATCCCCAGCCCTAGAACTGACATCTTTAAAGCAGGTGGGAGACACTGAGAGGCAGGTCCTTGGAGGAGGATCCTTCCAGCCAAACTAGGGTGACACAGCACTGTAGCCATTCACTGGCCATGATTTTGAGTAAAGAAATTCATAAAGAATTACATTTTATATCACCTATGTGGGATTTAGCTCAGTTGGTAGAGTGCCACTGTGCAGTCTCTGAGGTCCTGAGTTCCATTCCCAGCAAAAATGGGAGAAGGGCGTGGCAATCCATTCCCGAGGCCATCCTGAAACAATCAGCCATTGAGAACCCTGTAAGGGTTGCTATGAGTCGGACACTACTCTATGGCACATAACAACAACAACAATAACAACAACAACAACAACAGCATGCCTCTGTTTTAACTATGATCTGTGGTTACCTTCTCTAACCCTCCCCTTATCAAAATTATTAGTCTCACATCAGTGGGAACAATCCTCACAATTCATTAAAACAAATATGTGGAGCACTTGTGTTGAGACAATGCTTTTATCTCTGTTTCTGTACTTTTTTTTTAATTTTTAAAATGTATGTTTGCTTGTTATTGTTTTTGTGGTGCTTAGGGGATGAACCCAGGCCTTGCACATACTCTGCAAGTGTTCTACCACTGGACTACTCCCATTTTTATTTATTTATTTTTATTATGAGTCAGGATCTTCTTAAGTTACACAGGTTACCTCTGGCCTCACATTTGAGATCTTCCTGTCTCGGCCTCTTGAGTTGCTGGGATTATAAGTGTGTGCTACTATGCCTGGCTGTACTCTCCTTAAGTGAAAACAAACGTTAACATTCCTTAGTGTGCTACATCCAGAAAACCTAGCTTTTAATCCTTGCAAAAAATTAAGAAGCGATTTGTTTTGGGGAGTCCTTGCTGTGGGATCATCTGATTTCATTATGCATGCTGTATAAAGTTTGAAGGGTGTGGGGTGGGTTTCCAGGGCAAGCAGTCAATGGAGGTCAGGAGGTCGGAGTGGGGGGGTGTCCAAATTGTGGGAAATAGAGTACATTCTTTAGTGCTGCGTCTACACTCTGTCACTTCACAGACTTGGGGTGTGTTTCTGGGCTCCCTGCTCCATTGTTTATATGTTCCTGTGCTAACACTACACTGTCTTGTTGTCATTTGTGGTAAGTCTTGATGTCTGGTGAGGTGGAGTTTTCCTCCTTGCCTTGGAACATAGCCATGAATAGGAGCAGAGGAAAAGGTTAGAAAGAACCAGGTATGTTACATTCAGGGGATTTTAATTTGAAGGAGCAGCTTAGGCAAGAGGCTTTTTTGGTCAGTTACAGAGGAAAACGACATTTTAAAAATAAGGATCACACCATGGTACCCCTCTGGATCAAACCTCCCTTTGGCCCCCTGTCATTCAGGGGAAACTCCAAAATTCTTGAGTGGCTGGGCCACAGCTCCTGGAGGCCAGAGTCCTATGTATGTATGTATGTATGTATGTATGTATGTATGTATGTATATATGTGCCTGCAGCCATAGCCCTGTGGCATCCTATCCCGTCAGATCTCGGAAGCTAAGCAGGGTTGGGCCTGGTTAGTACCTGGATGGGAGACGGCCTGGGAACACCAGAAGCTGTAGGCTTAGGAGAAGGACCTGGCAACCCCCTCCCAAAAATCAATCTGCCATTGAAAACCCTATGAACAGCAGAGAAGCACTGAAAATAGTGTTTCCCCTGTTGTACAGAGGGTCGCTATGAGTCGGATACCAACTCGACGGCACCTAACAACAACAACAATGTATATATGTTGTCTGTCTGATCTGTGACTGATATAGTCTTAGAGCCTAGAACAATGCCTGGCACATAGTGAATGTACAGTAAATATTTGTCAAGTGAATATGAATTGTCATAATTTAGAATTATAGAGGAGAGGAGTGGCCTCTTCATCCAAGCTATCTCCGTGCAGGAATCTTTGCTGCAGAGTGTCCGGTCAAAGTACTTTCTGTCTTTTTCATGTGTGGTACTGACTAGTTGCCTCCTGCCTCCAGGTGCAGCTTTCCCAGTTTTGAACTTTATTTGTTAGACCTTTTCCTCCTGATTTTTTTCTTGGAAAAATGGATCTTCATCTCTCTATGGACAGGGATGGAAATAGGCTTGGACAACTAATTGGTTGGCTGTGCCCAAAAGGTTGAACAGGATGGATAAGGTGGAAGAACCATGACCCCAGGGTTTGGTAATGGAGTGACCTGTGACCTGTCATCTGTAGATAGGGCTTAGGGTAGGGGGCAGTTGGAAATATTAAACCTGTTACTTTCCCTTGTGGGGCAGGAGTAAGAAGCTTGTTTCTTTCCATGTGATTCCTGAGTAACATGGACTGTTAGTAGCACTGGAATCAATAGATGTCTCTTGGTGTATGTGTATGTGCCTTGTCCTTGGCAGCATCTTCATGTTGGAGTTCCGTGTAGCTGTGACCTTGAACTGTGTTTGGAATCGGGGTGATACTGCTGGGGAGAGGTTACACTGACAAAGCTAGACTGTGAGGGAGGACCAAGGTAAGGGAGAGACCAATGTGAGGGAGGACCAAGGTGAGGGAGGACTAAGGTGAGGATTTTCTCCTATAAGCAAACAAAGCATCTGATTGCAACACAGAATGAGCACATGTCTAGGTTTGGAGACTACAGAAAAGCACATGAAAGAAATACAAATCCCTTCTCATCATCCAAGGGATCCACTCTTAACACCTTTGTGTCTTATCATAACTTTAATATCTGTGAACGTAAAAATATAACTTTATATCTGATCACTTTCCCAAGTGATTAAATAATCTTGGAGCACATCATCTTTAATGAAAGCATGGTAATTCTGTCTATGCTTGGACCATGATCCATGTTACCATTGCTCCCAGGACCCATGAGGGAAAGTGTTCTACTTCCTTTAATGTTTAATTTGTCCCATGCTTGGTACATAATAAATATCCATTAGATTCATGTATGCATGAATGAACCATTGGATGTTTAGATAGTTACCAATAAAAAATGACAGATAATGCTGTAATATATACTTGCAGAAAAAACAAATCTTTATGCTTATATCTGATTATTTCCTAAAGATGAGTTCATAGATGTTTAATTATTGAGTTGGAGGGTCAAGATCTTATCTTGCATGGGAGAAATTTCCCCCACTTTAAGCACTGGAGGTTGTTGGAAAGATGGACTCTAAATCAGAATAGGGCCAGTGGAGAGCTCAGCAAGCTTGAAGCTCAGGGCCAAGCTGACTACTTCCTTTGTTCTTCGCTGCTGGTATTACCACTGAAAGTCACATAGAGATGGCTGCTAAAACCCCGAGTAAATTATGTGCATGCATCCTTCTGCCTTTGCCTTCTTCCAGGGACATGATCATGTCACTTCCTTAGACATCCCTAGCTATGCACTGCACCCATGACCCTCTGGCTCTCATTTTGTTCTGTGGCTGCCTCCCGCTTCCAGGTCGAAAGCCCCAGCAGCAGGAAGCACAGCTTAAGTCCCCTTTACTTTCAGAGTTCCTAGGGCAGTACCAGCTATATAATAAGCTCTAGCAAATAGTTTATGAAAAAAGTATAGGGTGTGTGTGTGAGAGAGATGATTGCAACAATGGAAAAGCGTCTATATGACAGACCTTTAACCCTCAAGAGCTTATGTCCTCAGACCTTTGTAAGATCCCTAAGCTAGCCACATAATTAGTTTATTTTCTAACTTCACATGCTGAAGTGAGTGTGGCAGAACCAACTCATCAACTGCTTCTGGTCTTCTTCTCACTGGATCCACGACAGGTCCTTGGACAGGAAAATGTAGTTTGCAAGGAAGCTCAGGTTGGTGAGGAAAGGCACACCATCCTGTCATCATTTCCTGTTGCGTTTGGATGGGTGTAGATATGCTCGGAGCTTTCCAGGGTGGAGGGTGGTGAGGGATTCTCTGATAATGGGAGGCCCTGGCCAGAGTGAGGCCTGCTGCCCAAAAGGAGAAGTACCACCCTGTTAGCTGAGTGCTCCTCATTCCCTTGATCCTGAGCCTTGTTCCATGTTCCTCCCATAGTAAGTCTTGGAGAGGGAAGGGAGAGCTTTGAGCTTTTATTGGGGGGGGGGGTCCCTGAGGCCAATGTGGCCATAGTTACTGCAGCAGCTGTGATTAGTAGATCCCAGTAAGTAGGAGTGGTGGCCACAGAGTCTGACTGTCCTTTCCACATGTAGAAGTTTTGCCTTTTGCCAATTATGAAGATGCTGGGTAGGATTTTGTTTCAGGTAATGTCAGTCACCTTAGGGGGATATATCACCCTTGCCCTGTCAGGTCCTAGCTGCAGGTCACAGGTTGGCTTCTGATCAGCTTCCGTAAACCACCAGGACCTGGCAGTACTCAGATGGCTAGTGTGTGAGTGGTCAGGTGGAGAGGTTATCCAGTCTTCCTGCAGGTCCTCCATTCAAGTTCAACCACACGTGTATGGGAGAAGGAGAGAGAAGCTGTTGGGCAGCCCTGTCCAGAACAATAGGAGGAGATGTGAGTGTTTCTTTTTTTTTTCTTTTTGGTTCCTAGAACTGGGTGCATTTTTGTGGACAGTGATTCATCACTGAATATGCTAGTAATGGAACCATGGCATGTCTGTGCAGTTTACAAGGCACTGGCACACAGGTTAGCCTGGATGATCCTCACACAACTCTGAAAAGGGGCATGACTATCAGGTTGCTGCATGACTGATAGATAACAGCCCCTCACAGGGGGACGAGACTGGAACTTGGCCCACAGCTTGTGCCTGGTGACTGTCTCCAATAAAGATTCACTATCATGGTCTGTGAAGATAGTGTGAAGAAAGTTGACAACCAGAGAAATGTACAGAATGAAGACAACTGGAAACATTCAAGCTGAGTTCATGTGGCATACGTAATGAGTTGGGCTCATGACATGGGCTGCGGAGTACAGCTTGCCCGAGTAGAAAGCTTCACTTCTACCAACACCACTGATCCCAGGAATGTGAAAATTATCCCCTTTCTGATTAAGATTGGTTGGGGAATAAGTCACAAGCAAGAAAAAGTGAAGTAACAACTGAAGGCAGCATAGGACTCATATCTAAGTGCCCTACAGTCCACTAGGGCAATAGAAAAAGACTCAGGGAAAATCCACGTGGTCTGCATAGTCCAGAAGACCTCCTGGGGAAAGGGTGGGGGTTGAATGGGTGAAAAGGAGGGTAAAGGGTGCTCCGTGAAGGTGAAACACACCAGATCCCAGGAGTCAGGATTGGGCTTGAAGGCTCTGGGCCAGTGAGGATGACCCACCTGTGGGGAGATGGCCCACAGAGGTGGGCCATGGGGCTACCTGGCTTCTCGGGCTTGACTGGGGTGCTGAGGCTGTTGTCAGTGAGCACAAAACCACTTCAAAAGTTATTTCCACTCTGTGTAATAGAAATGTGATGGAAAGGGAAAGGAAAAGGAGAGAGAAACAGAAAGATAGAAAATATTTGCAAAGAACAGGTAAGGGAAGGAGAAATGGGGGAAGGAAGAAAGGAGATAGGGGGACAGGCAGTCACTGAAAGCCCACATGCCAGTGCATCATGGGAAGAGGAAAGGACACAAGACCACACCTCAGGAGGGGCTCTGGCCTGCGCAGGGAGGGCAGGGGCTCCTACTGTCCTGGGGGTTTCTCTCCTTATTCCCTGTCACATCAGTTTTTGGGTGCTTTCCTGGTAGCAGACTTTATTGGCCCAGGAGAGTAACAAACACACCATGGAAGTATAATGCTGTGGTGGTGGCTTTGCCCCTGACAGGCCTGAGACCCGGCTCCAATCCCACCCATGCTCTCCACGGTCTCCTAAATTTTGAACAGAAACACCTCCCTGGTGAGGCTGTTTTGCACAAAAACAGGACACACCTTACCTCTCTGCATGTCGTGTGCCCACATGGCCTCCAACCCTGGGTATCTGCGGGCCCCATGGGCTGTGCCTTTCTCCCATCTTGTCATCCATAGCTGTGCCATTGAATCTACTATCTTTTCCTCTCACCTGCAACCCACCATAACATCCCAGCCTAGCACAGGTTCTTACCTTTGACTGCAAAGATGAGGCAGAACCTTCAAGTTCAGCCCTGCCCCACCTCCCTTTCACCTGTCCCCTCTGCCCTGCTCTCCTTCCTGTCAGGGTCAGAGGTGCCTCTTCTCCTGGCAGAGGCCAACCCCTTTCCACTGTCACTACCCTCAACCTCCCTCCATGATCCTTCTTTCAGCATTTAGATGGCCTACAGCCTCTTTCATCCAGAAAAGCGCTCCTCCCAGGCCCAGGTTCAGGCCTCTTTCTTCCCCCCTTTTCCCTCGAGCCTTGTCTAGCCCCACTGTCTTCCATCACCATCCTTTCCCTTCCATCCCAACACATGTCCCCACCATTGTTGGCCTTCCTCAGGGGCTTCTCCCAGGTCCAAACTTTCTTTCCACTGTCAACCTCCTTTCCTTGGATGGCTTCAGAGTGTTTTGGATGACACTGTAGCTCATATCTCTAGTCCAGCTCTCTCTCTCTCTCTCTCTCTCTCTCTCTCTCTCTCTCTCTGTCTCTCTCTGTGCCTTGAGATGAAGTATTCAACTGCTCCTTGGGTGATCCTTCTTGGACATCTCACAAATGTTGACAAAGCTCCATGTCTAAATCAGATCTTCTCTTGTAGATTGTCATTGCCTCAGTCAGTTGCCACCCGCCAATTCCCGAACCAAGAACTTTTCCCTGCCCTGACCCCTATCTGTAAGCCCCCACATTCTGTTGATCCTGATTGGATTCTCCTTCTATGTCCACATATAGGAATGTTTCTTGGATGACTGAAAATATTAAATCACATGTTGTTGTTGTTGTAAGGTGCTGTCGAGTTGTGTCCGACTCATAGTGACCCTCATAGGGTTTTCAATGGCAGATTGTTTTTTGGGGGGATTGCCTTGAAAGTGAGTTGCCACGTCCTTCTCCCATTTTTATGGTGCTGGGAATCAAACTCAGGACCTCAGAGACTGTAGAGCAGCACTCTACCAGCTGAGCTAAATCCCAGCCCCTAAATCACATGAGGATTTCTTAAATAATGTAGGTGCCTATATTTGTCTGGCTGCAAACAAATCACTCAAAAACATAGTGGCTTCAAACAATACATTTTGTTACCTTGCATAGTTTCCTTAGGCCAGGAATTTGGAGTCTACTCATGGGTGGTTCTGGCTCAGAGTTTTTCATGGGTTTG
The DNA here is from genome assembly GCA_007922755.1 of Pedetes capensis. Taxonomy (NCBI): domain Eukaryota; kingdom Metazoa; phylum Chordata; class Mammalia; order Rodentia; family Pedetidae; genus Pedetes; species Pedetes capensis. The sequence goes on along the minus strand of VMDO01000240.1, from coordinate 217,246 downwards.
CAGCCAGGTGGTGGCTGGGCCTGGAATCATCTCAGAGGCTACTTCAGTCACAGGTCTTGTGCCTGGGCTGGGAAGATGCAAATAGCTGGCAGCCTCTCAAACATCTCTCTGTCTCTCTGTGGTCTCTCCACAAGACAAAGTCTTCCTAGAAGGGTGACTTCTGGTAACTGGACTTCTTATGTGGCCACTCATAGTTCCAAAGAGAGAGCGCCAAGCAGAAGTCTTATTACCTTTTCTTGCCATTTCTCATTAGAAGCAAATCACCAAGGCTGGCTCTCATTCAAGGGCAGAGAATTAAACATCATTGTTTTACAGGAGGAATGCCAATAAACTTAAAAAACTATATAGTGACATTCTCTTCTAGTTTTGGTGTGCACTCCTATGAGTCCTATGGGTCCTTGGAACTACCACCACTAACAGGATATAGGACAGTTCCAGAAATTATTCCCTATGCTATCCCTTTGTGGTCATGTACTCTTCTGCACCTGCAGTCCCTAGAGACCACTGATCTGTTCTTTCTCCCTGTAGTCTTAATTTCCCCAGAGTGCCATATGAGTAGGATCATTTAGTGTGTGGTCTTTTGAGACTGGCCTTTTCATTCTGCACAATACCTTTGAGATCCATCTATGTCATTGTTGGGCACATCAACTGACTACTTGTTTTTACTGCTGAGTAGTACTCCATATTATGGAAGAACAGCAATGTGTATATATCACTTATTGCAGAACATTTAGGTTATTTCTGATTTTTGGTGATTCTACATAAAGCTGCTATAAATATTTTTTGCAGATATTTCATTTTCATTTTCTATGGTAAATACCTAGCCATGGATTACTTGGCAAAGCATTACTTGGCTTTATCTTTAGCAAGACAGTCAGGAGATTTTTTTTAATAGACAAATACCATTTGTCAGTAGACTTTGTTGTTTGAGTTTTTGGACTTCAGAGTCTAAATACCTTTTAAAACACTGCCTATAGAAAGGACCATTCAATTAGAAATCATTGTTCATAACTATTTGACTATTCTTTATTCTTAACCCTTCCAAGGCCCTGTTGAGGATGAATCATGAGATGAAGTTCTGGTGTCCCTGTGCAGCTCTGTTACCGTCAGTGCTCACGTCACCCAGCCCTTGCTGTATACCCTCACTTCACAGTTTTACAAAGGGACAATGACTATGATAGAGCTTTGAGAGAATCATTTTGTAAACTCCACAGAGCACAGATCACCAGAAATTCTATCAATTGTCAAAATACAGTTTGTCCTATGTATTTTCAGGTTTTTTACCTGTGGATTCAATCAACTGTGTTAGCAAAATATTAGAAAAAATGCAGGCATGCTGTACTGAACAGACTTTTAGCTGTCATGCCCTAAGCCATAGAGTATAATAAATATTTATACATTTATATAATATTTACATTGTATTTACTATTATAAGCAGTCTAGAGATGATTTAGCTTGCAGCCGTACCACTGTAGCATCCAACCTCATCAGATGTCAGAAGCTAAGCATGGTTGGGCCTGGTTAGTACTTAGATGGGAGACTGCCTGGGAATACCAGGTGCTGTAGGCTTGGGAGAAGGACCTGGCAATCCACTCCCAAAAAACAATCAGCCATTGAAAACCCTATGAATAGCAGAGAAGTACTAGCAATAGTGTTTTGTCTGTTGTACTTAGGGTCACTATGAGTTGGACACAGATTTGATGGCACTAACAACATCAACAACAGAGATGATTTGAAGTATGCAAGTGATACTTATAAGGTTATATGCAAACATTGTGCCATTTTTAGAAGGTACTTGAGCATCTGCAGATTTTGATATGGGGTGGGGATCCTGGAACCAATTCTCTGCAGATACTAAGGGATGAACCTATCATCAATAAATGAAGCAGTCAGCAGCATCAGAGAATGTTCAAGTGTGAAAGAAGCACTGTCATCATTGTGCCTCAAGATGAAATGAGAAGTAATGGAGGCAGGTGGCACAATGGGTGTGGCTCATAGCCTGGTTTCTCGGCCACCTGTGTTCTGAATTCCACATCTGCCCCTGGGACCAGTTTTTTCCTCCATAGCTCACCCTCAGGCTGAGCCTTTTTGTTCTCTTCCTCACCTGGTGGCCAGAAACTGCTCCCATGTTTTCTGATCGATGAAAGTAGGGGGCTCTTGTAGAAGGATGTGGGAGTTAAGTTGGAGCTGGCTGGGTTGGCGATCCCTGAGATTTTGAACTTCACTGGAAATATTAGCGTTTGTAAACAGCCTTATTTAGTTAAAGTCCCAGCTTCACATCAGCAATGAAGGAGGATTTAGAGGAAGCTCAGAACTTGTGTGCTCACACATCTACCCCATCAGTTCCTCTAGTAACGTGGGGTGTGGAGAAAAGCCCCCTGACCTGCCATGCCACAGCAAGCCCCAGCAGTGCTGAATGCCCAGTCTGGCAGCCTTCCGCTCACATTACAGCAGTCATGACTTCTGAAAACACCATCTCGTGTCTTGTTGGGTGTGTGTGTCTGCCCTTGGTGAGCTGCTCTGGGCTATGATCTGCCAGGCCCTCAAGTGGCATCTGTTGCCTGATGCTTCTGCTTCTGTGTGTGCCACACCGGCTGAGACAGCCATGAGTAAGACCAGAGTTAATCCTCAGTGAGGAGCAGGAAGAGGAAAGGGGGGCCTGCCCCAGGCCTGAGCTTTCTTTGTGTCTTTGGGCTCTGGTGTCTTTAAGCCTCTTTTCTTTCCTCACTCTCTTAGACAACCATTGCTCTCATTAAAGAAAAAAAAAAGTTCCTTGCCTTGCCTGGTCCCTAAAAAGGAATTTGTGAACTCCATTAAATTAATATATGCAGTTCTACAAAAGTCCAAACAGCTTAAATTTCATTATTCTGCAGAGTTTTTCTGGGGACTAGAGTTTGCCAAAACTGGCGGAACTTGCAAAGGGATGAGAAAGGTTTTGCCCCTGCACACTCAGATCTGTGCTTTGCTTCTGCCCCCTTAGGCATCTATAGAGGAAACTGGGGCTTCTCACCAGGGCTCCCACTCTGCAGCTGTCTAGCAGCAAAGGTGGTTGTCTACATCCTGTTGCATGAGTCACTGGGGCCAAAAATCCCTCTGATGGGGGAGTGGCTGTAGGAAGCAGTGTATATGGATTCCAAAGTGTGTCTTGGTCCTACTGATCAGTTCTTGTGACTGGAGGGCCTTAAGTGTCATTCATGCTGATCAGTTTACATAGGGCTCAGAATAATCAGAGGCATGAGGCTGGAAGTGACAGGGCCAACTAGATCAGCCCCCCTAATGCCCTGCCATTCTGTAGCAGATCTCCATTTAGGGTTTGGGCTTCATGTTTTTAGGTTAGGGTCCTGGTGTATTATTGTCTGATAAATAACTGGCAGTGTGTTGAGAAGCGATGTGATGGTCTTAAAGCACCTTGTTGCTGAAACTGGGCAGTTAGCTGTGTGCTTCACTTAACATGCTCATTCAACATGCTTTCATTGAGCCCCTGCTGTGTGCCAGACTCCTTTGAGCAGTGGGGAGACAATAGTGAACCAAACAAACAGAGATCCTGACCTTCATGGGGTTTATAGTCTAGTGGGAGAGATGCAGGAGAGTCGGTCAATAGAACAAATTAGCAAGTTGTATGGGATGTTGGGCCTGCAGCACCACCACTGTGGAGTCCAATCCCGTCAGATCTAGGAAGCTAAGCAGGGTTGGACCTGGTTAGTACTTGGATGGGAGACCACCTGGAAACACCAGGTGCTGTAGGCTTGGGAGAAGGACCTGGCAACCCACTCCCAGAAAACCACAACCATTGGAAACCCTATGAATAGCAGAGAAGCAGTAACAATGGTGTTTTACCTATTGTAATGTAGGGTCACTGAGTCAGACACCAACTCAATGGCACTTAACAATAATAGGATGTTGGGAGGTGACCAACCCGTCTCCCTCCATCTCAGTTTCTTCATCTGCAGAACAAGAAAACTATTCTTTCCTTTGCACTCTTCTCTGGCATTCCTTATAAATTTATTGCCTTGCTTTATAAGGAAATCCACTAGCTATTCTCAACTGCAGATATTGTATGCAGTTGGAGGGTTGAACCTAGGGCCTTGGAAATGCAGGGCAAATGTTCTTCCACTGAGCTGCACTCCCAGCCTTTTTAAATTTTATTTTTGAGACAGGGTCTTGCTACATTGTGCAGGCTGCCTCTGGCCTCAACCTTGCAATCCTTTCGTTTCAGCTTCCTGAGTGCCTGAAACTTCAGGTGTGTGCCAAGGTCCCCAGCTACCTGCAGATATTCTTATCAAGAACATAGAAATGTGGTTTTGTATTATTACTTTTGGGTGAAAGAGGTTGTCTCTCTACATACCCAGGGGGATGTGGTCTTACTCCATATTTTAGGATGATACCAGAGCCACTCCCTGCTCTTATGGGTTCGGTCAAGCCCAGCACTCCTAGAGTGGGCTATTGCAGGGTAGTCAGGTATACCTCAAAATGGGCACCTCCTCCATGAGGTATGTGGGCTAATAGACCAGGGGAAGTTGTAGGGATACAGATGTTCTTAAGGCACAGTTTAGCCTCCATGGTTTTTGGATAATGGAGCCATGGAGTGATGTCTCTGTTTTCTCCTCTCTTGGCTTTTTGAAAATGGGACCATTGCTAATCTTCATTAATATGTGCTGCACTTTTGAATCTATGGAACTGTTGCCTTCCCCTCCGTTTATATGTGTTAACAAGCACCTGCTAAATGCCAGTCACTGGGCCAGGTGCAGGGACTGTCAAGGGAGGAGGTAGCACACACCCCTTTGGGGAGCTCACAGTGGGCAGGTCGGGGGATGCCCTGTGCCTTGGAGCAATGGTGAGGGCTGTCAGCCCTTAGTGTGAGATGCTGTCTCTAGAAGTCAGAGAAGCCAGGGCTGAGTCTGCTGAGAACAGCAGAGGGGAGGACTGGGTTTTCTGTTTATTGCCTATGTTGACTGTGCTGTTTCCCATGAGCCAAGAGGCTGTGGGGCTGCAGGTGATGCCCGTGCACTTGGATGCTTCTTCTTGCTGGAATACCAAGAGCAAGTAACACCTTGCAGAGAGCAAAGCCAATGGTAGAGCTTCCTGCCTCAAGGACTCTGTATCTTGATGGCTTCTGAGTGTGAATTTGTCAACTTTCTGGATGTGAGTTGATGTGGTTTGTGGACCTAGAGTGAGTATGGCTCCTCCCACATCCCTGTCTTGCCATGAACTGGGTGTTAGGCCACTGTGGTGGAGATGGTGGAAGGGTGGGGTCTTTTAGTACAGTGGCAGGAATTGGGTGCATGGACGATTGGGAGAGGCACCAGGATCCTGAGGGCAGGTTTGAGGAAGGATGGAGGAGCCAGAGGGCCTATCCCAGAAGGAGCAATTGCAGCCTGTGTGGGGTGGAGGGCAGGAAAGTTGGGAACCACCTGGGTGGTAGGAAACATGAGGCCCATGGAGAAGGTGAGTCCAGAGTCCCTGGAATCAAGTATTTCATCCATCTAACTACAAAGAATCTCCAGGGTCAGGGAGAATTGTGAGGAAAGGTTGGGCAGAGGCTCTTGATATGAGCAAGGCCTTCAGTATCCCAGGAAAAAAGTCTTTATTTTGTGAGTAAAACATGCTATTGGAAGCCTTCTCCTTACCTCTAGTCTTGCCTGTCACCTCATGGGGTGCAGTTTTTTAGGGAGAAGGAAAGTGCCCCCTTTGCCATGATTTAGTGGAGGAGTTTGATGGTGTATCTCACTGCTGGCCTTGTTCCAAATTTTACGTACTGTCTACTTTGCTTCCTGTTACCAACTTCTTTTGTGGCCCCAGAAGGTTGCACCCAGAGGATATCTATGTTGAGAGCAGAAAGGTAGTCTGGCGAGAAAAGCTTTGCTTTGTGTCTGTTTTGTGCTGCTATAACAAAATACTTGAGCCTGGATTGTTTGCAAAGAACAGAAAGTTACTGGCTCAGTTCCAGAGGCTGGAAAGTCCAAGACTGAGGGGCCAGTATCTGATGAAAGCCTTGTTGTTACATGGGATGGAAAGAAGCAGGGGAGGTCAAACTCATTCTTTTATAAGGAACCCACTCCTCAGGAGTGACATGAATCCATTCATAAAGGTGGAACCCTTATGACCCAGCCACTACATAAGGATCCCATCTCCTAATGCCACCATAGTGGGGATCAAGTTTCCAACATATGCACTTTGTGGGGCACATTCAAACCATAGCACTTTGGATCTTATGGCTAAAAACCTAAGTGATTTGATATTCTTAATTTGATATTCATGGCTCTCCACAAAATGAATTCATCCTATGTTCATCCTCCAGTCTTCCACTGAGCTACATTCTGCTCCTCATGCAGTGCTCTGCCATCCATTCAGCGCCCACCAAAGTCTTCCCACTTCCACTCCTTGGCTTCCATGCGCTAGGCCAGAGGTAGCCTTCCACCTTCTGGCCTTTCCAGGGAGGAGTCCCACTTCTTTTGGTGTCCCTCCCTTTTTCAACACGCTAACGTATCTGATCCTCTCAGGAGAAGGACGCTCATGGGGTAGGATCCTGCTCTTAGGTGTCACTGTGTTCTCAACGTGTTCACCCCTCACTCTTCTTAGCCATGTTCTTTTTTTGTTTGTTTATTTGTTTTTTGTTGTTGTTGTTTTTTGTTCAGATTTATAGTATTAACATTTTTTTGGTGAGATTTCCATTCTGGTTCTAAGTTTCTCATGTGTGTTTTAGATATTGATCCAAAGATTAAATCAGTAAGGTTAGTTCTCCTTCAAACTTAATTGTTTGTATGTTACTGTTTGATCTCCCAGGCCTTTCCACTATCTCCCTGGAAAAATGCCTCTCTCGAGGATTTTCCTTTGTATATCCTTATTACTCCATAATAGTAAACAGACAGAAGCTGACCTGAAGATGTTGTGCCCTAATGTATTCCCCAAAGCTCTATAGGTTGGGGAGGAAAGGTTCGGAATGCATGAAATGACATTGGTTCAGGCAGCTGTACCCATTTTTTTTCTAAGAAAACTTTGATTTATAGCTTTGTATACATTTGTCTTGCTTCTTCTGAAGTAGATAGAGGTTATCAAGCTTTTTTTGTAAAGAGCCACATTGTAAATATTTTCAGCTCAGCTGCATCCACTCTGCTGCAGAGCTTAAAGTGAACATGGAGATGATGGGTTTGGCCAGGTTTGGCCAGGTTTGGCTACTCCTTGATCTCTAGAACAGCAACTTGAAGGACCAAGCAAATAATCTTTCATACCACACAGAAAGTAAATTTGAAAAATATTCATTTGTGGTTGAAAAGCAAAGGATTAAGGAGCAGATGGGACATTTTGGAGTGATAGAAATATTCTATACCTTGACTATGGTAAGGGTTGCATAGGTAAATACAATTGTCAAAACTCATCAGACTGCACACTTAAGACTCATGTATTTAATTGAATGTAAGTTATACCTTCATAAAGTTGACAAGAAAGGACTTTTGCTTATAGCTAGAGTGTGGTACACAAATTCTCTCTGAAAACATTAAGAAAAAGTTGAGCAAACTATAAACATGTCAGAAGATATATAAGCAGCCTGGTTTGTGGGGTCAAGACATTGGGGGAAAAAAATGAAAATTTATTGAGGTGAGTCCAACATTTTCTGCTGGTTTTTCCTTTGAGGAATTTGTTGATTCCTAAGTAGCATGGGCTCTTTTAAAGTTACAGTATCAAAATGTTGTGATACTGATGGAAAAATAGATAAGTATTTCTTTGGGACAGTGTAGAATCTTGAAACATGCAGGCATATTGGTGATGACAGAGGTAAGACTACAGGGCAGTGGGGTGAGTTGCCCTGTTAGTAAATGGTACTAGGTCAATAGATAGCCACTTGGAAATAAATGAATCTTGATCTTGCATTATGTATAAAACTCAATTCCAGATGGACCATAGATCTAAAGGTGAAAGGTAAAACCACAAAGATAAAAAAGGAAAATATATTCACAACTTTGAGCAGGCAAAAAGTTTTAAATAAGACATAAATGCACTCACCATAAAGGAATAAATGGGATAAATTGTATTACATTAAAATTAAGATCTTCTTTCAACAAAATATTCCAATATGAGTGAAAAGGCAAGTCACAAAATGGGAAAAGCTATTTATTGTGTTTTCTATCTGTGTATATGTAAATCTTCAACAAAGAATTTATATTCAAAATATACAAATAGTGTCTACTAAATAAGTAAGGAACAAGACAATCCAACAAAAAATGGGCAAAAGATTTGAACAGGCATTCCATTCAATATGATATCTAAAAGGCCAACACATTTTATTCATTAGGGAAAATCAAATTAACACCATTTAGATACTACTGAATACCACTAGAATGGTAAAAATTTGAAAGCATGATAATACTAAGGGTTGGAAAAGATGTAGAACAAAAGGAGTACACCCACATACTTACTTTTTAAAACTTGTCAACAGCTATGAAGCTGAACATATATGTAGACATGCTTTATGATCTAGCAACTCTATAAGTACAGACCCAAAGGACATGTATACTTATATGCCCCAAAAGGCATACTCAAAAATGTTCATGGTAGTAATTTATATGATAGCAAAAAACTGAATTCAATATTCATCAATAATAATTATAGTATATTGCTATAATAGAATATCATATAGTGCAGAAAATAATTCATGTAACAGAATTGGGGAGCCTCACAGACTTAGAGTCCAGTGAAAGAAGCCAGACACAGACACAGATATACTGTACATTTAGATCAAGTTCAAGGGCAAGGAAAACTAAATTAGGATTTTATAAGTTAAGATAGCAATTACCTGTGTTGAGAAGGGGTTTTAGTGACTGGTGGGCCTGTGAGATGCTGCTAATGTTCTATTCCCTTATCTAGTAGTATTTACATGAATGTATCTACTGAAAATTCATCAAGTGGTATACTTTTCTAAATGTGGTATACTTAACTGATAAAGTTAAATACAGAGGATGGAAGCTGTTGGCATTGAATCTCTTAGATTTTGCCATATGTGGATTGGGAATCTAAAATAATGGGGAAGTGATGAAACCCAAGAAGTTTTTCAGGTACTCTAATTTCAAGATTATATATGACCGATTTGTCCTTTAGCAAAGGACAAATCCTTTGACTTAGCACTGGGGTCTCCGAGGAGCCTGAGGACCAGGAAGCAGTGAAGTGGCCATTTCCTCGTCCCTTTCTTGCCTTGGGAGATACTGAAGTTCTGTGATCTCCACTTTCTTAGTAAGAGATGGTGCAAGTGGAGCGCTGCGCACTGTAGGCTATAAGAAGGAAACCAAAAGTGCCTTTTCCTCTTTTTCTTCCTCTCCTTCCCCCTCCTCTTTTATAATTCTGCTGCAAAGAGTCAGAATTTTTGCCAGGGAGCCCACACCCACAAACCAAAAAGACAGAAGGACATTTATTAAAAGGACAGATGTAAACTAGCATTTTGTGGACTAAGCCATGTACTGAGATTCAGAATGCAGTCTAACCTAGACCCAGTGGGTGGTGTAGAAGCCTGCCTGAGCAGGCAAGAATTCCATTTTTCAGAAACTGAATGAGGAGAGGTTTCAATAACTTAATTCAGGGAAGTAAGATGTCACTGGGTTTGAGTGCACTGATCCTGCAGTGCTGTCCCTGAGAGATTTATCTGTGTGGTAGTATTGGCTAGGATCCCTCAGCGGTCAAGACATGTCCATCTTTCAGCAGCATGTTACACAAGCCAAAATAAGAAATGTCCCTTACAAGCACTGTTTTCAGTCTGGCACTTCTTGGTAGTGGGAAAGTCAAGGAAAGAGACAGTGAGAAAAACTTGAATGTATGGGAACACAAAGATTCAAATATGCCAGTCAATGGCATAATTAGGTTGACTTCAAACTCAGGTTTTTTTTTTTTTTTTAACCCTGCTTGATTTTGGCCTAGCTAGATAAGTTAACAACCAGAAAAACATTGTCATAAAAGAATTTGCTCTTAGCTCCTCATCAGTGCTGCTTCTCCTGTAGTAAGATGGAGTTGAAAATTCAGTTCACTGACTTGCTGGACATGTTTAAATCATCCCTCCTCCCATCTTTGTTCTCTCTCTCTCTCTCTCTCTCTCTCTCTCTCTCTCTCTCTCTCTCTCTTACCTTTTTTCTTTTTTCTTGGCACTGGGGTTGTTGAACCCAGGGCCTCACGCATGCTTTTGCAAGCACTCTACCATGAAGCTGCCCCCCAGGCCCATTTTTTACAACTTAGTTTTGAGGGAGGGCCTTTCTAAGTTATGCAGGCTGCCTCTAGCCTTGAACTTGCTATTCTCCTGGTTCCACTACCCGAATCCTTAGGATTACAGGTATGTATCAGCATGCCTGGTATTTCTCCTACATCTTTCTTTCAAATAAAAAGCACTTCAAATTGTTGTAGATTTTGAGAAAATGGTCCTAAGGTATTTGGTTTTTGGAAAAGTGAAAAACATGTTAATGGCTTAGGGAAAGAGAGACCTAAGGAAGGCAGGTGCCTGGCTGTGCTTGCTTTGTCACACACACTGTGGCAAGGCTCTTACTCTGGCATTGTTAATCCAGTGACTCAAGAGGTTTGTCCTTGCAGGGACCAGTTATCTTTTCACAAGCCAAAAATAGCCACAAAATCAGTTGCCTTCAATAGTACCACTGCAAAATGTGCTATGAGGTTTCTTTGAATTGAGAGATTTTCCTGCTAATTTGGGAAGCAGCGAAGGAGACTCTCCAAGGCAGCTCTGATGTTTCCCTCACTTCCCAAAGGTCTTTGTTTCCCCCAGCAATGCAGGCACCATTGAATTCATGACCTGTATTCGATTTTAAAAAATTATATGCATCCAAGATGAAGAAAATCTACTGGAGTACTGGCACAGCCTTCAAAAATTATAGTTGTTGTGAAGATTGGGTCAGTTAGTAGCATCCAGAGTGTGCTCAGAGCAGAGTAAACTCAAAAATAGTCTGTCATATAGGTATAGTGTCAGCCAGCCACTGCTAGATGCTTTATCTGCAAAATCTCAAAGTTTTTTTGCAGTAATTAGGGGCCTCGCACTTGCATGCTTTGCAAGCACCATACCATTGAGCTGCAGTCCCAGCCCATTTTTTTTGTTTGTTTGTTTTATTTTTTACTTTTTATTTTGAGACAGGATGTTACTAAGTTGTGCAGACTCCCTCTGGTCTCAAACTTGCTATCCTTCTGCCTCAGCCTCCCAAATTGCTGGGATTACAGGCATGAGCCACCATGCCAGCTCAATTCTTTATAATAGTTCTGCAAGGTACTTAATATTCTCATTGCCCTGATAAGGAAGAAATCTCAGAGAAGTAACTTATGTAGGGTCACACAGCTGGTGAATGGCAGTGCTGGGGACTGAGCCCCGGTCTTTTCTTTCTACCACTGCCATATTCTTTCTATAACTGTTTGTCAAACTGAGATCTGAGCCTCCTGGAAGTTCTGTGGAAGTTATTGTGGTGGAAAGGGTGGGAGAGATCCATGAGTTTTATAATTTAAGAAATACCATTTTCTTCCAGAAATTGACAAACATTTTCGATAGAGGGAAGATGGCGACTATTTTAGCTTCATGGGCCATACAGTTTCTGTTGCAGTGACTAAAGTCTGCCATTGTAGTGTGGAAGGCCCATGGGCAACACTTAAATAACATGTACTTCTATGTTCCAATAAAACCTTATTTTTGGACAAACAATGGATGAGGTTTGGCCCACAGGCTATAGCTGGGTGACTGCTGCTTTATCCCATGCTGCTTCTGTTCTTAGAAGGCCCCATACTCTGTGGTGCTCTGTTTCTCTGTTAACAACATTACTGTCTGTCTTCTTGAAAGCTTTCCATTTTATCCACTTGTCAAAGTCCCACATTTTACTAATGGTTGAGTAGCTGCCATGTGCTGAGCACTGTGGGTAGGGCAGTGGCCAGACTAAAGTTCCTGAACTCATGGAACTGGTGTTTTGGAGGGAAACAGATGGGTATATACCAGATGGTGAGAAATAAGAACAACAGGGCAAGGGACGTAGAAGGATGGGGGTGCTATTTTATATGGGGTACTGGAAGAAGGACTCTAAAGAGAGGGCATTAGAGCAGAATCCTACAGGTGGGGATGGAGTAAGCCACAGGACTATGTGGGGGAAGAGCCTTACAGGCGAGGGAACAGCAAGTGCAAAGATCTTGAGGCAGGAGTGTGCTTGGTATGTATGAAGAACAGGCAGGAATCCAGAGAGCCTGTGGTGAGTAAAGGAAAGAGTGTCGGGGGCAGAGGCAGACAGGTAAGGAGAGGTTCACATACAGCCTTATAGGTCACTGTAGGACTTAACAATGGGCAGCAACTGGGGGGGGGGCAGTTGAGCAGTGGTGTTATAATCAGACAGACTACAAAGGATCCCTCTGGCTGTTAGGTGGAGGGACCCTGAGTGTCAGTAGGGGTGGATGCCAAGAGCCTCATGAGTAGGATGCTGGTGGAGAAGCCCAGAGTTTCTGAATTTATTATGAAGTCAGAGCCACGTGGTTTCCCAGAGGATCACAGTAGGATGTGGGAGGAAGAGAGGGGCCAAGGCTGACTCAAGGCTTTGGCTGAGGCAGCTGGAAAGACAGAATTGCCGTTTGCTGAAATGGGAGACAGTGGGAGGGCAGGTTTGGGGGAAGATGAAGAGCTCAGTTTGGAAGCTTAAATTGGGGCTGTCCAATGGACATCCAAGTGCAGATGCCAAATGTGCAATTGATTGTTAAGTTAGGAGTTCAGGTTCGGGGTATACAGCGGGAAGCTAGCAAGGTGTAGAGGGTCTTCATAGCCAGAGGCAGGCTGGGATTGCCCAGGGAGTGATTGAGACAGCATAGACAAGGCTGGAGGCTCTGGCCCACTTGGCCCTGATCTCCTACCCCTGTTGACTTCACGCCTCAACTCTCTTAGCTAAATCACTGCTATAGCCTCCTCTCCTATTATCCACAGACTAACCAAAGATTCCTGGGGCCCAGTAGCTCCTCCTCTCTGAAGCCCCTGGTGTGTTTGCACAGCCTGCCAGAGTGTGCAGGCACCTCTGTTCTAGTCCTTGGCTTCCCACCCGGCCTGCTAAGCAATCTCGTGTCCCAACATTCACCCTCACTCTGCCTGTGAACAAAGCAGCAAAGTGCAGTTGCTCTCTTTGCCTAGCTGGGGTCTCTATGGTTCTTCCCACTGGGAAGCCCCTCCCTAACCCAATGTTATGTATAGCCACCATGCTAAAGGCTTGGAAGTCTGATTCTATAGTGATGACAATTTTTGTAGTGCAAAGACTTACCTCTTTCTATAATATTCCCTCAAGATGACAACAAGGCATTGGAGATGTGATCTGAGCTCTGCTGTGGCCCTTGTAATCTGTTGGCTGCTGTGATGGGTGGGGATGGTGAGGTCATGCATGATGGTGCTAGGGAGATGCAGGAAGAGGGAGCACATGAGTCAAGTTTTAGCTGTGACAAAGACTGGACTGAAGAAGGGATGAGTCCAGCTGGCATTATGGCCATGCCCAGTGTTGAGCAGGTCCCCAGCAATTCTCCACGTCTTGGGGATGCTTGTGTGGGCCCAACAGCCACATCCCAAAAGGAGAGAGAATCCCAGGGAAGAACGTAAGCAGAGTTCCTAGGGCATTGCTGGCCCCACACTCATCAGCGTGGGACTAGGGAAGGAATAATAGCTTTCTCTTGCCTAGGCCAAGTCAGATCAGCTGATAATGCCTGCCTCCAGGTCAGGTCTCTGGAGAAAGAAAGAGGTGATTGATTAGTTCTGTCTACCAGGGAGTATGTGGAGCCAAGGGTTTGCCATTCTTGTCCAGGATGGTTCCAGCTGTTTGAGAATTACCCCTACAGAGTCCAGGAGTGCTTGGCACTCCCCATACACCCGTGGGGAATTACGCTCTGTGAACCACAGTTAGATGTGGCTTACTATAAACCAACTTAACTTCAAACTAACAAAATATATTAGCTTTAAAAAATACGGTAAGGCAAAAGTTACAGGTTTTCTCTTTGTGCTTTGCAGGTGACCCTTAACGTTGTTGTTTCTGGGTTTTACATCATGGAGTGAATTACACAGAAGCTTCTAGGAGTGAAAACACATCTCAGAGAAAAAAAAAATACCCAAAGTAGCAAGATATTTCCTCTATCAAAAGGAAATGATGTTCGGGAAAGTATTTTGAGCACTGTAAAGTGCTCTATAAATGTAAGGCCTTATTATTGTGCATTGCTTGAAGAAAACCAGCTCAGCCATAATGCTAACAATTACAGAACAGACTTGCCTTGTTACCATTCCTTCCTACAATTAAGTTCCTCCTCTTGGAACATGAAGAGAAGGTCTGGGATGCATTTTGCCTGAACTGGGTGAGTCCTTGCTGGAGATGGCAGGCTGACGATGGACACGTGGCATGCGGGGGGAGCATCCCTTGTTTTGATGGCCAGTTTATCCAGTAGGAATCCAGGCACTGATGAGCTGGCTGTTTCCTCCTGTGCTTGCCATACGTGAATTGACTTCATGTGGGAAGGCCAAGTTAGTAAGTTAAAATGACTTTGTCTCCTGGGCAGCCTGCTGTTTATGGGCACATTCTCCTCCCAGTAGAGAGGTCTCCTTGGGGAACCACATTAAGGTCATGGAGGTCTTGGTAAATGAGACCTCAGAACTAGTGTCTCTCTCCATCCCTGTCCATCCATCTCTTAGATGCTCAGTGCCCAGCTGATGAGTGAGTGAGTGAGTTTGGAGTCCATGCAATGAGCAGGTGCAGGGGCTTTGTCAGGCTGGGGACTGAGCATGCTCACTCAGAAGCTGGCCTGCTCCTGCCTTTGAGAGGAGGCATCACTGATGCCTACCAAGCTCCTCCCCAGACTATCAGTTCTGATGACATCCAGATCCCCTATGCTTCCTGGTGCTAATTTCTGTTTGTATTTGCTGCTTCTAATTTCCTCTGAAGAAGTAGGTATCCAAATTTCAAATATTTCCTTTTCTTTTCTGGAAAATAGGTGAAATATTATAAACAACAAAGTATGATTTTCCCTGCTGGTGTTCAATAGAAATAGACTGTGAAATACTCAATGTTAGTAAGTGTTTAAAACACATTCAAGAATATTCAAGAGAAGGATTTGAGTCATGGTTCTTGGCTTCCATATGTATTTGACAAAGGAACTGGATTGATTGTCACAAACTACACTAAAAGTCAGTCTCTCTGCTTCATATGAAGATCTGGTTCCTCTGAGTACGTTGATGTTGGTAGAAGAATGAGGCATGGTTTGGTGGCCTCGGGGCCCCTGGTAACTGGAGGGCTTTGGTGGCGTGGGGGTGAAAGGCAGGCTCTTCTGCTTTAGTAATCTAGATCTAACCAGGAGGGAGAAACCACTCAGTGACTTATGCGGGGTAAGGTTAATATGGAGAAGCATTAAACTATGATAGAGGGATAATTATAGCATCAAAGAAAATTCTTTACCCTAGGGTAGAGGGTTTCCAAGGAAGGACAAATTTGGAAAAGTTTCTGGCCTTGTTGGAGAAGGTACAGTTGAGTGCTCTGGATGATAACATTTGCTGGTCTAGCTGATCTGTGGTCATTGGGCAAATAGCAAGCAACCCCCAGAGTTCAAGCAGGGTGCCTTGGCACAGCTAGTGCTGGTGTACAGGTGCACAGGAGAGCCAGTCACTGGTGCAGGCAGGATGCCTAGAGCCTGGTGTCTGTGGGTAAGAGAGAACCAGGGTCCTAGTGTGGGCAGGAGGCCTACAGTGTGCTGCGAAGGCTGCAGGAGCCCTAGGTGTGTGCCAGGAGGGAATACGATAGCTGGGCTGTGCAGGGGCTGCCAGGTTGCTAGGAGACAGCATGTTCTGGGTATGGGGCTGGGACAGAGCCCCACCGGATGTCCTTCCTCTCTTCTCACTAACCCCTTCCTCCTGCAGTGTCCTCTCCAGCCAGCACCTTCTGCTGAGAAAACTTAACATTGTGCTCATGCAGGGCATAGGGCTGACTCTCCTTGTGAGCCCTCAGCTTTGCCTTGAGCACCTGGGGCAGCTAAGAGCAGGCTGGAGGCGGTGGTGGGGCATCACACTTCCCTTTCACAGGCATGCCAAGAGCTCCCGGTGAGCTGCAGATGCATGTGACTTCAGGGCTACTTGGCCCATTGTGGCTAGTGCAGTGGCAATGCCGACGGCTCCCAGAGGGTGCCACCCTCTCTGCCACTCTCTTCAAGCCAACTGGAGATGTGAAATGCTTGGAAAGCACAGGTTTCTGCAGTCCTGGGCTCCTGCCCCATCACAGCTCAGGGCTTCCATAAAGAATGATTCTTTACTGGTGCCCATCAGGCTTGAAGGCAGATTCTGGGCCTGGTTCTGTGCACTCTCTGGCTCAGGTTGGTGTGGATTGACAAGGCCTATTAGACAACTGCCAGGTTTCATTTTTCTTAGTGTGTGCCTGCCTGGGCCCAAGTCCCTGGAGACTCTGACTTAATGGATCTGAAGCCAGGATCTAACACCTCTGACCCTGCTGTGTGATTTTAAAGTGTAGCCAAGGTTAAACACTCAGATTTGAGCCCATCTCTGCCCCCCTGCAGTAGGCCACGTGGTGCACCCCTCTGTTTGTGAAGTCCCATTTGTGGACTTCATTCGGTGCTGACTGTGAACATTTTGAAGGCAAATAGTGTTTTCTTCCTCTTTGCACATATGACCCTCTGCTGGCCTTATCAAATGGCAGCTTCCATAGAACTTACACGTCTATGTGGGGCGCACTCCTCCCAGTCTGGCCTGGAGCTTCCGACGGGCAGCAGTGCTGTGCACACAGATATATAACACAACTCACTCAGGACCCTCGGGTGAGGGGCGTGGACTCCTGCAGCCCTCAGGACACCAGAGGAGATGGGAGAAAGGAAAAGCCTCAGGCGCTTTTGCCTTCCAGGGGCAAACATCCGTGTTGGTGGTCTCGGTGGTCACGAGGTGACCAGGCAGGGGGGATGATGGTGACCCTGGCTTTATCCCAGAGTCAACCCAGACCCCACTGTCTCCACTTAGGAGATCTGACTTGCTAGACTTTATCAGGGTTCACTTTTTCCTTGCTAACGGAGGGCTTGAGGAAAGCTAGTCTGGGAGAGGATGGCCGTGGGGTCAAGACAACAGCCACTGGCTGAGTTAGTTCTGAAACACTTGACCTGCTGACATGTAGGGGTCATTGTTGTCAACTCAGATCCCTCTCTAGGAGTTTGTTTATAAGCTGAAAGCATTCTATGTGGTCCTCAATTCAGTGGGAAGGATTCAATATTGCTGAGCTGGTGCAGAGAACCATGTGATTCTGAACTTTTGAGGTTTATAAGCATTATTGCCTTGGCAGGGTCTAAGGTGAGCTATGAGAGCCACTTCCAAATGCAAACCTTATTTAGACAATCCAATTGTCCTCTCTGCAGTATGATGGGGTTTGAGTTGGGGCAGAGTCTTCTGTCTGACCACAGTTCTCAAAGTATGGTCCTTGGACCAACAGCTTCAGTATCACCTGGGCACTTGTTAGAAGCACAAATTTTTTGATACTTTCTCCCCATCCCTCCCAACCTATTAGTCCAGAAACTCAGAGGGTGGCAGTTCGAACTGTGGTATCAGAAGCCCTCCAGGAACTTTTGCAGGCTAGACTTTGAAAACTGCTGCCCTGTACACTCGCTAAGCTAGATGGCCACTTTGGTGCATCACAGCCCATCCTTCTTTTCTTTTGCTTTTTTTTAACCTCTACGGCTTTGTCTTGCCCTCCAGTCTACATGTGTGCCTTTTGAATCAGATCCATATTCCTGGCCAAGGTCAAAATGTCACTTCCTTTGCAAGGCTTTGATTGCCCTGTCCCACCCCCAACAGGTATGCAGGAGTGCTTGTGCCTCCTCTTTCTCACCTGCAGTGTGTGGATCCTCCCACCCCAGCATCACACAGGGATTTTTTTTTTAAGTGCTGAGGTGTTGAACCCAGGGCTTATGCATGCTAGGCAAGCCTTCTCCCGTTAAGCTACACCCCCAGGCCTTTTTATTTTTTATTTTGAGACAGGGTCTCACTAAGTTGTGTAGGCTGCCTTTGGCCTTAAACTCCTTCTGCCTCTACCTTCTGATTTGCAGGGATTACAGGTATGTGCCACTGCAGCTGGCTCACTCAGGGCTTATTAGATAAAATCCTTACAGGGTGTGGTGGTATAAACCTAGAATCCCAGCACTTGAGAGGCTGTGGAAGGAAGATCAATAGTTTGAGGACAGCCTGGGCTACATGCCAAGACCCTGTATCAAAAATAAAAAACCAGCTAGGAGATGGCGGCAGGAGGATCATGAGTTCGAGGCCAGAGGGAACCTGCTTAACTTAGCAAGACCCTGACTCAAAATAAAAATTAAAAAAAAAAAAATGGCTGCAGGTTCAGCCCAGTGTTAGAGCACTTGCACAGTATGTATAAGGCCCTGGGTTCAACTCCTAAGTACTGGGAAAAAATCTAAAGCAAAGCAAAACAACCTTCCCCACACCAAAAAACCCCTCAAAACCAGACAGAATCCTGGCCCTGCCCCAACTGCTGAATCAGAACCTGCATTTTATAGGAGCTGTGTAATTTCTATACATTTTAAAGGTTAGAGGGTGCTGATCAAATTACTCTGATGGTATTAAAATAAAATAATTTTCTACTATTCACATTTTCATCATATTTATTCAATAGAAAGAGAAAAAAGAAAAAAGAAAATACAGAGATACCCAAAGAAGCAAGGACACTCAATTTCAGGAGCCGTAGCATGTTCCTAAGACCTTGACATAAGGAAGCTCTTGGTGTCATTATCAATATACCCCACCTACCTTTGTCCTAGGAAGAGTCATATTCAGATGACCTGATTTTGAGGCAGAAGCCAAATAGTTAACACCAAGTCTTCCGTGAAACAGGTGTCCAATAGTTATTTAAGGACACAAAAGAAGGATTTGAAGAATTCTCTACTACTGTAAGGATTTTGTCACCTTTCTGGAAGTTTGTGACCGCAGTATGTTAATGAGATAGATCAAGGCTGATTTTGACTAAACTTTTTATGGCTGCTAAATCTTAGGGCAGTGACCAGAATTCCTCAGCCTGGCATCTCCGTCTTTGACTTTCCTGAGCCACAGCGAAGCTTGTGGAAAAACTGCAGCATGCATCTGTCATTCATGGCCAAGACTGATCTGGACCAGGAACCCAATTTTGCGACCTACTGCAGAACTCTAATTGATAATCTGATTTAGGTTTCACTAGAATGAGAATGTGAATGAGAAGGGGTGTGAGGACAGAAAGAATTGTCCTGCTTGCCACTCTGGCTCAGAGATAAGGGACTCGCTTCATTAATCCCGTGGAGTGCCTTGGCAGCTGGTGAGAGGCATTCTGAAGCATTCCAGAGGCCGCCTCGGCCCGGCACCCTGGCTCCATGCCCCTGTCTTTCAGTAGGTGTGCCTGAGGCCTGTCCCCACCGTCCCTGGCCCTGGGAGCAGCTGCAAGGCTCCAGAGTCTGTGCTCACAGATACACAGGGAAGTCGCCAAGTAGGAATAGCTGTGACCTTGGAGTCATAAACTCAAGGTTTTAGACCTGTCCAGTATTTCTCAGCTCAGTCCCCAAAATCCCCATAATCTTTCTAGCAAAGGGATTTCCTTGTTGGTAAGAGCCAGGGACCTGCTTACCCCATGTGGATGATGCCATCTCCTTGCTGTTCCTGGCCCCAGGGGTGCAATGACTTGGGTGCACCTGTGTTCATGGCAGCCCTCAGTTATTGGGCCATGGTGATTCTGAGTGGTAAGTGCAGGGGACCTGAAAACATGAGCAGCTCCACCTACTTGGGCATTATCTTCACTGAAGGTGCACGAGGGTGTGTGAGGAGCAGGGTGTGCTGGGATACATGATCTTATAGGCGTCTTGCTGGGAGAGCAGCTGGAGTGTTGCAGCAGCCTCATGCGGCATGGGACATTTCCACACCCTAGATACATCTGGGGCTGCAGTGTCTCCTTGGCCAGAGCATTTCTCTCCAACATCTGGGAACAGTTACTCTCTGTGTAAAACCCAGTGGTATGGCAGTGGTAAGACCTCCACGTTTAGGTGAATGAGAAAAAAGCAGGCAGCTGGGCTCATGGGTGCTCCTCTGTGGAGAAAGCAGGCATGAACTGCTTTCCAGAAATAAGCATGTCCCTTCACTTTGGGTACTGAACCGGAAAGGGATTGAGTGTAGTCCTATCACAAATATCCTACTGTCTGTGACAGAGTCACTTGAACTGTTTCTGTGACCTGAAGAAAATTCTGATTTTGGCTTGAGATAAAGTCTCACTACGTAATTCAGGGCCTGCAGCCATACCACTGAGGTGTCCAATCCCATCAGATCTCAGAAGCTTAGTAGGGTCTGGCCTGGTTAATACTTGGATGGGAGACCCCTGGGAGCACCAAGTGCTGTAGGCTTGGGAGAAGGACCCGGCAACCCAGTCTCAAAACACAGTCTGCCAATAGTGTTTCACCTGTTGTACATAGGGTCACTATGAGTCAGATACCGACTCAAGGGCACCTAACAATAACAATGTACTTGAGGCTGGTATTGGACTCACTGTGTAGCTGAGGTTGGTCTTGAACATATGATTCTTCTTCCTGAGTCTTCTGAGTGCTGGGATTATAGTATGTGCCACTATATCTGGCAAAGGGAGAATGGTTTCTGATTTTAGAAACTTTTTTATTTATTTTATTTTCTAGCAGTGTTAGGGTGTGAACTCAGAGCCTTGCACATGCCTTGGCAAGTGCTCTACTACTGAGCTATACCCAAAGCCTTGATTTTTGGCTTTTTAAAGACAACATTGTAGAATACAATTTAGCTATAAAGTTATTGCCCCTTTTCAATAAGGTGATAACTGAGGATAGGTCTGAATCTTTCAAAGAATAATCCATAAATTCAAATTTCACAGTAAAATATATTGTTTAAAGTATTCATTGATTCCAAAATTTAATCCTCAGCAAACTCAAATTGAAAGTTATTTCTGTATCAAAGGTCACACTCTCCAGACTCTCAAATGAGCTAACTCAGAACATTCCTAGAGTCAGGGGTGATATTTTTACTCTCAGCTACAGAACTGTGCGTGTGTTTGGCAAATGTCACCTTTAAGTGCCCCAGACCTGGTTATGGCTGTAGCCCTGCTTACAGCTTCTGTACAACATGATGCCATAAGGGGTATCAGCCTTTTCTCCTGAAACATGTCTCAGACACAAATTAGAGTTGAAAGTAGCTTTGGAGGTTTTTTAGGGAATGCTGACTTGGGGCACAGGCCATCACACATGGGTTTCACTTTGCCTTTCCCCAGTGTGTGGCTCTTTGGAAGAGCCATCCCTCAGTGCACCCAAGCTCCAGGAGAGATCTGTCCCAAAGACAAGCATTCTGCTCATGAGCAAGGGATTAAATTAAAAATGTGCAAGTTATAAATTTAGAAATACACAATGCCTGTGGATTTTTGAGGTCGGATTTGAAAAGTTGGGTCAGGGCTTACAGGGGCCAGTCTTTAATAACAGCCTTTACCAGTCCTGTATTGCATGGTGCCAGATGGGAGAGGCCTTGCTGCCAAGCATGGTCCCCTAACCAGAGTGCTAGGCAGCTCCTTTACCTGTTTGCTATGGAGATGGGAATGAGGAAAGAGAGGTGGCTGGGCAGTGGATTCTGTCAGAGGCACCTGACACTCTGAGGTCTGGAGAAAGTCCTGCCTGGCCTCATAGTTAATTAATTACTAGTGGAATAAAGACATTGCTGACTTCACACTGCTGATTTTGAACTCATCTGGTTATTGAGAAAGTGAGAAAATGAAGAGACTGGGGTTCAATCATAGAGTGTCTGAGGACAAAGGGCCTCTGGGTCCCCTAAGCCAGGATCCAGACATGTAGCACACATAAGCCAGGTGTGCAAGTGGCCTGGAGACTTGAGTAGCATATGCTCCAAAGTAGGGTGGGTGCCTCTCAGTCTGGCCTTGCTGGTCCCAGAAGGGAAAATCTAGGGGTTCTGGATCTTCCCATTCTTCATGAGAAGTTTGGAACCTGGAATTTTAAGTAGTCTCTTTTACCTATTGGAACCTAACCAAAACTATTCTAAAAGGCTGTGCAGGCCAAATAGACCATGGCAGGGAGCCGCACATTTTGCACCCTGATGTCCGCCAGGCTGGGTCATTTTACAGCTGCAATAATGAGCTGTCTCGAGGCTGCAGCTGGTTTTCTTTTCTTCCCCGAGGCCCGCTTTCTGGGGATGTTCTGAATGACTTGTGTGTTCAGTTTTCCTGGCTAGCAAGCAGCTCACCCTCTAGAAATCTTGAAAGCTTTTCCTAGAAGTTCACAGTGGCAGCCAGCTGGACTTCCCCTGAGGTGTAGCTTCTACTCCTAGGCCTTTGGGTCATGGATGCCAGGTGGTGCTGGAGTCTTGGCCCATTTCTGTTTTTTCCTAGGATCTCAGTGCATCTCTGCTGGGGTGTTGGGCTAATACCTTCAGCTGGCCCCTGAGATGTACTCGCTCACATGAAGAATCCTGTAGACTGGGAAGGAGAGCTGGGGCCTGGGGGAAGAAGGATGAGTTGGAAAGAGATGGGAGCCCTGAGATTCTGCTCTTGTTTTTCTTCTCTCCTCGGGGAAGCTGAAGTGGTATCTTTGGCTCCTTTTCTCAGAGTTGGGTCCCAGATGTCTGTGTAAGATCAGCTGAGGATGGTAGGAAATGTGCAGCGCTCCACCTGCCTCTACCCACAGAAGTGGGATATTGGAGTGTAGCCTAAGAGTTTGCATCCTAAGCACATCCCAGGAAGCTATTGTGCACACTGAAGTTTGAGAGCCATGGATGAGGGATGGTGAAGGCTCTGGGAAACAGGGTCTTGTGATTCCAAGTTATTTTCCATCAGCCCCACCTAGCAGCAAAACAAGTAGATAAGAGGAGCCCACCACCAACTTGCCAGTTGTAGCTTTCAGTTTAGAACCCAACAGGCAGTGTTAAATGGTGGCCCATGAGCAATGTCGTGGGTGAGACCAGAGCAATTACATAGGTCTCCACACTCAAAAGGGAGCCTGCACTTAGAGTTTAGTGCTCTGTAGACAGTCTTGAAATTCTTCATTTTATTTTTGAATTTGTGTCTTTTAAGCAAATGAACCAACAGATCTGTCCTAGAAGTGTAGCCAGAGTGCTCCTTGGAAATAAGAATGACTAGACTGCATCGGATGTATTTTGGACATGTTGTCAGGAGGGATCAATTCCTGGAGAAGGACATTGGATTTGGAAGAGTGGTTGGTTGGCGAAAAAAGGGAAGACCCTCAACTAGATGGATTGACACAATGGATGCAACAATGGGCTTAAGCATAAAAAAGATTGTGTGCATGGCATGGTGTCAGGTAGTGTTTTGTTCTGTTTGTACCTAGGGTTGCTGTGAATTGGATCTGAGTTGATGGCACTTAACAAAGCAAATAAAGGCTGACGGGGCAATGGAGCAGGCACTGGGCCTTGGCACCTCTGCTCATGTGTGTCTGTGCCTACCTCTGCCTTTCTTTCTCCTGTAATGGGCTGTCTGTTGTCTCTCTCTATGCCCCCTGCCCAGTGGGGGCCTGCATGCAGGCATAGAGAGGGTTAGGGTTAGGCATGTGTCCTGTGTGCCAGCTGATGGGGCTGGGGCTGTGGGTACCTGGGAGGCTGTACAGATGCCTCTTGGGTACTCCTGTGCCAGAGGAAGTGCAGAAGTAAATAGCAGATTAAACCGAGCAGGATAGGTGGAAAGAGAGATCACAGATAAAAGAAGAGCTTTTCCTGCTTTTTGAAACTGTTGTTGTTGTTGTTAGGTGCCCTCGAGTTGGTATCCAACTCATAGTAACCCTACGTACAATAGGTGAAACACTACTGTTAGTGCTTCTCTGTTATTCATAGGGTTTTCAATGGCTGATTGTTTTGATAGTGGGTTGCCCTTTCCCCAAGCCTATATCACCTGTTCCCAGGTGGTCTCCCATCCAGGTACTAACCAGGCCCGACCCAGCTTAGCTTCCACTGTGGACTGGACACCACAGTGGTATGGCTACAGGCTTTTGAACTTGAGACCCCACATTTTCAGTTTATATCACAAATGATGTAGCTGGCCTGAGAGGCCCTATGCGTAAATCATATTCTTTCTAGGTCTATCTGGTAGGTCACATCCATGAAACAGTGTCCCACTTACTTAGGCTTTGTTTTTTTTTTTTTCCCACCTTTCAGTACTTCCTTGTTCTGATACAAGGTCTTCTGAACATTTTAAAGTTTCTTTACACTAAACACTTTGGGGCTGGGATTTAGCTCAGTTGGTAGAGCGCTGCGCTATAGTCTCTGAGGACACCAGTTCAATTCCCAGCACTGCAAAAATGGGAGAAGGGCCTGGCAATCCACTCCCAAGACAATCCCAAAACAGTCAGCCATTGAAAACCCTATGAGGGTCGCTATGAGTCGGATACTGACTTGACGGCACCTGACAACAACAAATACTAAACACTTTAGTATGTTTCTTTCAATGAATGTGCATGATAGGGATTTTTGAAGAATAAGGCAATAAAACTTAAAAAGTTCCTTATAAATTTTATGCAAGAGTTTTGAAGAGCTAAGTGGGGAGAACTAGCAAGAGCTATCATATTTCTATGGTTTTATCAGCCTTTAAGTGTTCAATGTTAAGTGCAATTTGGTTATGTAGTTTAGTTATGAGTGCTTTGCACTGCCTCACCTTCTCAGACCAAATAAACAGGATGCGCTTGGGATATAGCATGAGCTCAGTGAATGTTTGCAGGAGAATAGGAAGTCAGGATTGGGGTGCATGCGCTTTGGCAAAGATTTTTATTGTTTGAAGGGATAAGCAGCTAAACAAAACGAGGCCCACTTATTTTCAGATGAAAGTTGTCATATTCTGTGTCTCATTTGACCTCTCATCAGCATTTGTTAGTTGCGCATGCTTTATTGGAAACACTGTCTTCCCTTGGCTTGCAGGACAGCCTTCTCTTGGTTATTCTCTGGTTCCTCTGGCTGCTCCTTTTCTTTAACCCAATCTCTAAATTCTGGAATTGCTGATGGTTTGCTCTTTTTCCTGTCTGCCTGCCTGCCTGCCTGCCTGCCTTTCTCTCTCTCTCTCTCTTTCTTTCTTTGTTTCTTTCGTTTTCCTTTCTTCTTTCTCTTTTCCTTTCTTTCTTTCTTTCCTTTTCTTTCTTTCTTTCTTTCTTTCTTTCTTTCTTTCTTTCTCTTTCTTTCTTTCTTTCTTTCTTTCTTTTTCTCTTTCCTTTCTTTCTTTTCTTTCTTCTCTCTTTTCTTCCTTTCTGACTTCCTTCCTTCTTTTTTATTTTTCTTTCTTTTTTTCTCCTCTCCTCTCCTCTCCTCTCCTCTCCTCTCCCCTCCCCCTTCTCTTCTCTTCTCTTCTCTTCCTTTCTTTTCTTATTTTTATTTTTTTAATCTCCCTTTATTAGTAAATGATGATGGGGTACAAAGTAATACAACATTGACTTTTTCCATTATGCATCCTTTACTTCCCTTCTGGCAATACTTTAATCAATCCACAAGAATTATGGAGCTTTATAGCTAATATGTAGTAAAACTCAAATGCATATTTGGGTTATACTCCCCTATTTATGTGGTATATCCAGAGACCTAATCAAGAAAGGAGAGGGAGAGACAGACAGACTGACTGACTGCATAGTTCTATATATTTCAGGAAACTTTAAGAAATTGCAAGACTGTCTTCCAAAGTGGCTACATCATTTTGCATTCATACCATAATGTATGATATCCAGATTTCTCCAGAAACTTAACTCTTATAGATTGTCTATTTTATGATTGCCATCCTAACGAATGGTGCAGTGGTGTTACATGGTTCCAATTTTCACTTCACTATTGGCTAACGATGTTAAAATTTTTTCATGTATTTATTGGTCATATGTATATCATCTTAGGGAAATTAATATTCAAGTCCTTTTCCCCTTGTATATTTGGGCTATTTGACTTCTTGTTGTTTAGTTGTATGAGTTGCTTATGTGTTATAAGTTCCTGTCAGATGTATGTGTTGTACAAGAATCTCTCAATGCATTGGTTGTGCTGTACTTTCTTTCTTTTTTTCTTTTCTTTCCCCTTTCTTTCTTTCTTTCCTCTTTCTTTCTTTCTTTCCTTTTTTTGAGACAGGGTCTCATTGTGTAGCCTAGGTTGGACTCTGATTCATGAACCTCCTGCCTCAGCCTCCTGAGTGCTTGGATTATAGGCATGTGCCACCATACTTGGCTGTTTGACTTTCCTGGTGATACCCTTTGAAGCCCAAAAGTTTTAAATTTTGTTGAAGAACAATTTATTTATTTTATCTTGTTGTTTTATGTTTTTTGGTGTCATACTTTCCCTTTGAAGAATACTTTTTACTGGATTCAGAAGTCTAGAGTAGCAGTTATTTTCTTTGGGCACTCTAAAACTGCTATCCCACTATCTTGTAGCTTACATAATTTCAGGTGAAATATCAATTGCCTGTCTTGCTGTTGCTCTTTTAAAAGTAATTAAGTTTTCCCTGGCTATATTTAATAATTTAATTGTCTTTAATTTTTATCAGTTTTACTATAATGCACTTGTGGACTGTTACCTTGAATTTCTTCTGCCTAGGGTTTATAGCACTTCTTCAAATAATAGCTTAATGTCATTTATTGATTTTGGAAAATTTTGGCCATTTCCTCTTCAAAGATTGCTTCTACCTATTCTTCCGACATTCATTCCAAATCATGAATTTCGACCCATGTCTCACATGTTTTTTATGCTGTTCTGCATTTTCCATTTTCCGCTTTCCATTTTCTAAGTCAGTTTTAATATCTTCTACTAACTTATATTCCAGGTCATTAATTTTCCCTTCCTCTATGTCTAATAGTCTGTTGAACCAGATACTTTATTCTTAATTTTTATGTTTCTCATTTCTAGAATTTCTATTTGGTTCTTTATATTATGTATTCCTGTTTTATTTTCTTAAAATTATCTGTCTTGCCTATTTTCTTGAAAGTATTTATCATTGTTGTTTTAGAAATCATATCTGATAAGTCTAGTATCTGGATAAGCTATAGTGAATGAAATACCAATAAATGCTATAGTATGAATGAAGCTCAAAGAATTTACGCTAAGTAAAAAAAGCCAGTCAGGGAAGAAAATATGTCGTATGAATGCACTTTTATGAGATGTCTAGAATAGGTAAATCTATAGAGAATGAAAGTATATTAATAGTTTCCAGCAGCTGGAGGTTTAGCCTAGTTGGTAGAGTGCTACTCCTCATTCTCTGAGGACCCAGATTCTATCCCTAGCAGTGCAAAAATGGGAGAAGGACATGGCAATCCACTCCTGAAATCATTCCCAAACAAACAGCCATTGAAAACCCTTTGAGAGTTGACTGTGAGTGGGGTCTCACTGGAAGGCACCTAACAACGACAAGCAGCTGGACAGTATTAGTGTGCGGAAAGAGAAGTGCCTGTTAATGGGCATAAAGATTCTTTCTGGAGTAATGACAATGTTCTAAAATTGATGGTGATGATGGAGCCACAATTCTGTGAATATATGACAAGCCAGAGAATTATATATTTTAAGTAGGTAAATTATATGGTGTGTGAATTATATCTCAATAAAACCATTACCCTAAAAATGGAGATGAAATAAAGATACTTCTGTTAAACAGAAACTGATGAATTTGGTTTTCAGCAGACTCTCACTAATAAAAATACTAAAGAGAATGCTTTAGGCAGAAGGAAATTTTCACAGAAACACACAAGTTCAGTAAAGAATGAAATGCAATAAATACATGGTTAAACTTCAATGAATAGTGATGGTTTAAAATAGTACCATTTCATGGGGTTTAAAATACATTTTTTTAAGTCTTAGAAGGTTCAGTACAAGGTATTGTGCATGTTAGGCAAATGTTCTAAGATGGAGTTGTACCCTTAGTCCATTTTTAATTAATTAGTTAATTAATTAATCTATTTATTTCTGGTAGTGGGGGGATGAAACCAGAGCCACCAGCAGGTTTTGCAAGCACTCCACCACTGAGCTGCACCCCCAACCCCTTTTTTATTTTTTAAATTGAGACAGAGTCTCGCTAAATCACACAGGCTGCCTCTGGCCTCTAACTGGCGATCCTCCTGCCTCCCCATCCTGAATCGCTGGGATTACAGGGATAAGCCTCCATACCTGTGTTTTACGTTTTATTTTCAGATAGGGTATTGCTAATTTGTGCAGGCTGCTTCTGTCTTGAATAGGTGGTCCTCCTGCCTCAGCCTCCTGCTTTGCTAGGATTACAGGCATGCACCAAGGCACCTGACTTAAAATAAATTTCTTAATATATCAAAAGGTATAGACCTTATTAAGGTAGTCTAGTGCCATCACATTAGTTGGGAAGTCATAACACTAATTTATAATGAGCTCTGCTGAGCTGGGATTTAGCTCTGTTGGTAGAGTACTGCTCTGTAGTCTGTGAGTCCTGAGTTCAATTCCCAGCACTGCAGAAATGAGAGAAGGATGTGTCAATCCATTCCCGAAGCCTGACATAGTCAGCCACTGAAAACTCTATAAGGGTCACTATGAGTCAGACACGACTTGATGGCACCTAACAACTGTTGTGTCAGAAAGACATGTTGTTATCTAGAGAGTAAATTATCGAAAGAATTAATAAAAGGATATGTAACTAAGAAGTAGTAGAATAATAAAAAGGAAATATAGAATAAGAAAGAATAGTAGATTGAATCAAATATGATAATAAAAGAAGAAAAAGGAAACTAGAACATGCAGATCACATATTAAACATGTATCTTTGAATCCAAATATTAGCAATTTCTTTATGTTAACAAACTTTTATAACATACTTTTATTTAAAAACTGTCAGTTTGGATTTAAAACAATATATTTCACTAATAAGAGAGATGTCTTAAATATAAGGTCTTGTATATTGTAAGCAAAAGCTAGGAGATAAAACATGTAACACAAACCAAAAGACAGTGGTGTGGTATATGAGTTACAAATAATGTAGTTTTTAAAGCAAGGAATATTACCAGAGATAAGGAGGAAAGCTAAAAGAGCCAGTCCATTCAGAAATATTTATCTGGAACTAATAAACAACCAAAATAAAAAAATAAATCAAAGATTGACAAAATTAAAAGGAAAAACAGAAGAATTCACCATTGTAGTGGGAGATTAGTGCCTGTCTTCATAGAGCAAGCAGATGAAGAGCAGTAAGGATGGAGATGCCTTGTTGTTTTTAGGTGCCCTCGAGTCAGCTGTTGAGGATGCAGCCTTTCCATTTATTTTGCCATAAAATAAGTCTCCAGAAATTTCAAAGAGTTGAAATCACACAGTCTATTTTCTCACCATAGCTAGAAATCAGCAATAAAAAAAGACCAGATATTTAAATTCCTACATATTTGGAAATGATGATATGAGGTGCTTCTAATTAACCCTCGGTCAAAGAAAAAATCCCAGTGGAATTTAGAAAATACTTCAAAGTGAAGATAATGAAAATATGGCATATCAGATTTGATAGGCTATAAGCTAAAATTTACATAGGGGAAATTGTAGTCTTAAATGCACATATAGTCATCCTTTGGTACTTGCAGGAGAGAGTTCCAGGGACACGTTGCTCCAGCACATACCCAAATCCATGGATACTCAAGTTCTTTGTATATATGGCATAGTATTTGCATATAGTCTACAGTCATAACTCTATGAGGGTCACTATGAGTTGGACCCAATTCGATGGCACTTAACAACAACAACAACAATAGCCATACCATCTTGGCTTCCTCTCTCATCAAGTCTCAGAAGTTAAGCAGGGTCAAGTCTGGTTAGTCCTCAGATGGAAAATTATCTGGGAATACCAGGTGCATGCTATAGGCTAGGGAGAAGGACCTAGCAGCCTACTCCCCAATCAGCCATCCAAACCCTATGAATAGCAGAGAAGCACTGACAATAGTGCCGAGCATGGCACAGTGTCAGATAGTGTTTTATCTGTTGTACAGAAGGCCACAAAAAGTCGGACTCAACAGCACTTAACAACAACATTTGCATATAACCTACATCTGTCCTCCTTTAGACTTTTATTTTTATTTTTTTGGCAGTACTAGGGAGTTGAACCCAGGGCCTCATGCATGCTAGGCAAGTGCTCTACCACTGAGCTGTACCCCAGCCCCATTTTATTTTTTATTTCCAGACAAGATCTTGTTAAGTTGCATAGGCTGCCTTTGGCCTTAAAATCATGATCCTCTTGCCTCAGCTTCCTGAGTCGCTGGAATTACAGGCATACACCATGGCACCCTGCTCTCTCTCTACTTTCAATTATCACTAGATTAATTATCTCCCACATGTCTGTCAGCTTGTTGTGCTGTGGAGGTCTGTGTGTTGCTGTGAAGCTGAAAACTATGCCACTGGTATTTCAGATACCAGCAGGGCCACTCATGGTGGGGAGATTTCAGCTGAGCTTCCAGACTAAGACAGACTAGGGAGAAGACCTAAAAGTCCACTCCTGAAACAATTAAGCATTGAAAACTCTATGAATAGCAGAGAAACAGTATCAAATATAGTGCCAGAGAGTGAACTTTCAGGCTGGAAGGCATTCAAAAGATGACTGGGGAAATTGTTTCCTCAAAGTAGAGTCGACCTTAATGATGGGAATTGAGTAAAGCTCTTGGACCTCCCTTTGCTGATGTGGCATGACTCAAAATGAGAAGAAACACAGTGCCTTCAACAATGTGCTCAAACACAAAAAAGATCATGTGTATGGCACAGTGTTGGGTAGTTTTTCCTTCTGTTATATATAGGGTCACCATGAGTTGGACTCCACTCAATGGCATCTAACAAACACATTACTTATAATGTCTAATATAATGTAAATGCTATGTAGATAGTTGATATACTGTGTTATTTAAGAATAATGACAAGAAAAATTGTTTATACATGTTTTGTGCTTACACAGTTCTTTTTCTGAATATTTTCTATCTGTAGTTAGTTGAATCCTCAGATGTGAGACCGATGCATATGGAAGGATGACTATAATTGAAAATAAAGACTCACAAATCTCAAGATTTTAGAGTTTAGAAAAAAACAAATGTAGAAGGAATGTATAAGAAAATAACAAAGAACAGAAATGAATGAGATAGAAAACAAACTTATAGCCAGCCATGGTGGCTCATACCTATAATCCTAACACTTAGGAAGGTGAGGCAGGAGGATTGGGAGTTCCAGAACCGCCTAGCTATATAGTGACACTTTGGCTCAAAACAACAACAAACAAATGAATATAAAAAACAAGAACAGAAAAGGAAAATATATTCAAAAGGGTTTTTGTTTGTTTTTAGAAGAATTCTCTTAAACTGTTAGAGAAAAAAATCAAGAAGGAAAAGGTTTGTTGGCAGCTCACAGAGGATCAGTGCATAATGGCAGTGGGGCAGGCATGGCTAGCGCAGGAGACAGGGCTGGTGGTAGATGACATCATGACAAAACAGAGCAGGAGGCAGAGAGTGACCTGGGCTATAGGTCGGGGATAAAAATCTCCAAAGGTCCACCTCCACAGAGGTACTTCCACCAAAGGCATATTCCACTTCCACAAAGCAAAAATCCCACCCCCAAAAGTTTCATGACCTCCTGGACATCACCACAAATGGAGAACAGATTTCAAAGCCATAACCTTGGGGAACATTCAGATCTAAACCATAAAATGTCAGAACTAAAATCTCCACACATAGTCTAACTTCTCCTCACATGCCTTTTATATATACTTATGTATATATGTAAATATGTATATACATACATACAAACACACTCATAATCTAGATCTCTGACTGTGGGGAGGAAGGGGACCTATACAGGGGAGGGGGTTGTGAGAGGGTAATGGGGGGGTGAACGTGAGCAATGTACAATGATACAGATCTATGGAAATGTTGTAATGAATCTCATTAATTTGTACACCAATTTAAAAATTACTGATTAAAAAATAATGGTCATCTATAGATGAAAAGCCTGCAGTCGTAGCATTGTGGCATCTGATCCCATCAAATCTTGGAAGCTAAGCAGGGTCAGGCCCGGTTAGTACTTGGATGGGAGACCACCTGGGAACACCAGTGCTGTAGGCTTCGGAGAAGGACTCAGCGGGCCATTCCCACAAATCAATCAGCCATTGAAAACCCTATGAAAAGCAGAGTAGCACTAATAGTGTTTCTCCTGTAATATGTAGGGTTGCTATGAGTTGGACACGGACTCAATGGCATCTAACAACAACAGTAACATAGTTGAAAAAATCATCAATTTTATCCTATGTCCCTGTGCCTTTTGTTTGTTTTGTTTTTGTTTTTGTTTTTGTTTTTTGTTGTTCAATGTATCCCACGTTGGTAAATGGTACCACCAGTTTTTAATTTGCTTAGGCAAGAAACTCAAGAGTTTGTTTGTGTATGTTGGATACCTTCACAACCCATCAGCCACATAGGCTTCTGACTTTTCCTTCCTCCCTCTTTTTTTCATGTGTCATTCCTTTCCACTGCTTCCATGTTGTCTAAGCCACCTTCATGTTGCCTCTGATTCCAGCAGTGGCTTCTTCATTTGTCATTCCATTTCCACCTGTGCTCTGCAAAGTTGGTCCTGCATGTATCTGCTACAACTGTTCCATTTTATGGCTTCTCTTTGCTCTAGAGTTAAGTCTAAAATCTACTGTTGCTTGGAGGCTTCCCTCCAGAGCCTTTGGTCTGCCTTCTTTCAGTGCCTTGATTATTTAGACTCCCTCTGCGGCAGAGCTTTTGCATCACCATGCTTCAGTTCCTACGTGGGAACAAGAACAGAGGCCACACAGGTGACTCAGTGTGCGCCTCAGTTTCTTGAACTTTGACCAGAGTGATCAGCTCTGTCCACAGTCCTGAGGGCTTCCTGCAGCCCAGTCTGCCTTGCTCATGACACACCATGACGTAGAACACAGCTAAAGATGATTAATCTGAATGAATGGACAAATGAAAGATAATGGACAATAATAATCCTGAAACAGTGCTGGTATGATTTTTCGACTTGAATAAAGTGATACAAAAAATGGGAAATAGTATCTATAGTCATAAGTAAACATAGCCCAGCTTTTTCAAATAAAAACTGGCTAAATCATTTTCAGAACATTGTTATTTTTGCTTAGTTTGGTGACCACAAATAACATAATTTATTAAAGCCTTCAGAGGATGTAAAAGCCCACCATGTTCAAACTAAAATCATTCATAACCCGTAAGTGCTGGCTCTTCAAAAATATCCTTACACTTCACCCTAGAACATTTATTAAAGTACCTGGGATATGGGATTTATTCTGAAGATGTTAAATGAATCCCAGGGATGTAAAAGGGCAATGAGATTTGTTGGTGTTAGTCAACAGGAACTGTTTCCTTCTGATCTCGTGTAAATCAGTCCTGTGGTCATTCTCT
Source organism: Pedetes capensis (assembly GCA_007922755.1). Lineage (NCBI taxonomy): Eukaryota > Metazoa > Chordata > Mammalia > Rodentia > Pedetidae > Pedetes > Pedetes capensis. The sequence continues at coordinate 183,877 of VMDO01000240.1, read as the reverse complement.
TAAGAAAATTGACCAGTGTTATTTCTACTGTATTTCTAAACTTAGTTATGTCTTTATATAAAATTAGTGTTTCTTTTTATTATTATGAAATGTGTTATGTTGTCATCCCTCAGGATCCATGGAGAATTGGTTCTGGGACCTCTATGGGTAAAATCTGCGGATGATGTTTAAGTTTTCTAAATAAAATGGCATAGACTTGGCATACAATTTATGCCCATTTTCCTATATACTTTATAACATTACTAGATTACTAATAATGCCTAATGCAGTGTAAATGCTATTATATAGTTGCTATACTATATTGTTTGGGGAATAATGACAAGAAAACAAAAGTCTGACATATTCAATGTAGATGTAATTTTTTCTGAGTATTTTAAATATATGATTGGTTTAATTTCTGTATGCAGAAACTGTGGCTATGAAGGCTCAACTGTTCATACAAAGGATCCCACATGGAGCATGTATAGTTTGAAGGATAATGAAAAGAATACCACATTTTCACTGTCCACCTGAGGGAATGGCAGGCAGGGGGCAAGCCCAGAATTTGAGTTCTTTACCTTCCCTTTGCAGTGGTTGGTATGGAGGACATGGCACATAAAAGACCCAAATGACTGAGCCAGGGTTTTGTGTTTTGTTAATAATCGTGAACAAGACATGTGGCCCTGCTTGTTGGAAAGCCTTCTTTCCTAACTGCCTTTGCTTGTCATTTAAGTCTAGTTTCTTGTCTTTGCTGCTTTTAGAAGGAATCACAAAATGTAAGGATGTCAGAAGCTTCATCGCTGCCTAGCAACAGAATATCATTTGGCTGGGCAGTGGGGGGGCAAGTGGGTATGGCTGTCCTATAAGTGTCCAGCTAAAACATGCTGGTTTCATGCCACTCATAGAACTGTGATGAGCTTCAGTTGGAACACTCAGAGGGCTCACAGTAAAAACCCTGGAGAGACAGGGCTCAGCAATGTTTCATTTCTGAGTGTTGGATGAATTAGTTTCCACAGAGAGATGTGAAGAGAATGTGCATTCGCCTTCAGAAACCAAGAGGCTGCAGACAAAGGAAACATCACGTTCAGTGAAACTTGGTGCACTATGAGTTCATTGGGGCTGCGTACAGGGACAGGGGTGACTCACAGACAGCATTTACATATACCTTCATTAACAGGGGAAGTCTGAGGAGTTCCACCAAGGAATCCCATGGCAGGCTGGACCACTGATGGGTCCCACTGCTACTCAATTGTTTACTTAACATTGTTTCCTCAATTGTAACAGCATCATGTGTAGCTGGGGCAGGATCGGGTGGTGATTGGCACCTCTGAGGAGGGGACTACAGGGTTTTTAGGATCCTCCTTTCCCCACTTCCAAGAGGGAGGGCTAGCTGTGCTGTGTAGTTTTGTTTGTTTTATTGCCATGACTTCAAGGCCAAGTCCCAGAGGTCATTCCAAGGTGTTCTATATCAAGATGGTGATCACCGTGGCCAGTCTGGAGGAACCAGCTACACTATACTGAGCTGGGTGGTTTGGTCTGTGGGCATGGGACCAGCACAGCCAGAAGGGCCCTGGGCTTGCAGTTGCTATAAATTCTTCCTAATTCTATCTTTCAATTTGTAGTTTGTGAGTGAAGTGAGACAGAACGTGCTGCGGTATCTTGGAGCTTCAACTCATGTCTGGTTTTGCTTCCTACTGCCTCCTCACCTCTCTTGGGGAGAGGTTCTAGGCTCACTCCTCCCTCTTTCCCCTTCACTCCCTGATATTCCCTTGGCTTCCCTCTCTTTGCTTATACCCAGCATCTGCTGCCATCCGCTGTCCCCAGTGGGGGTTTGACTCAGGGAGGGTCAGTTTAGGTGTATATACTCTGTGGTGTGTCCAGGCTGGGCAGATGGCAGCCATCCTTGCCTTGGGCTTTTTGTCTCCATGCATTCAGTGGGTAAGTTGTGGGGCCAGCACTGGCTCCCACCACTGGCTCATCCAGACTTTGAGCACTTTGAACGTGCAAGTTGCCCTCTCTGTCCGCTGTGGGCTGCTCTGGCCAGTCCCCAGAAGAGGAGATATACTTAAGTCAGCCATCATGAAGTTGTTTACGAGCCTAGGGGTCTACTGGGTAGTTCTGGTTTGGGCCAGTTTCCCTGATTTCAGCTGGGTTTTCTGTTGTATCCATCATTGGCGGGTGAGTCATCTGGAGGCTTGATGACCCAGGTTGGCCTCACTCAATGGCAGAGTTCCAAGAACAGCAAGAGAGGAGCCCCTGTGATCAAATGCCCTGCAAGTGGCTGGTATGTTATATTTGCTACCACCCCTGCCTGGCCAGGACAAAGGATAACCCCTAAAGTGGAGAAGGAATCTGCCCCTTGAGGGAGGGATCTGCAAAATCACACTGGGAGAGTATGGATGCAGGGCCAGGGAACCAATCACATGACAGAGCAAGTGATGCTCATTTGAGCTTTCCTTTAGGCTTATTTCTTCCTTTTGAAACCAGCACATATTTTCCCTTTTCTGAACTACTACCTAAATTAGTTTAAAGGGTAGCCTCAGTGTGTATTTATAGAATGGTTCTGTGCAAATCTATTTCAGGGTTACATAGCAGTTTTATTGCCTAGACTAGGATCACTGCAGAACTGCTGCCAGAACCCAGATAATCATTAAACCTCCCCAGTAACATACCACTTCACTGGCTTAAGGAAGGGAAAGCATATATAAATCGAGACGTGACATCAGCCTTGTTTTAGATGTGTGGGGTTTTTCTGGGATGGTGAGCCTGCTCTTTCTCTTTGAGTGCACTGTCTTTGTAGGACCAGTCAAAAGAACCCCAGGGTGATTTTGTGCAGCCTCTCTACAAGGAGCAGGGGCCTCTTTCTCTGTCTCCAGAGAATGACATGTAAATGGTGTGTTTTGACCCAGGGGGAGTGCCACAAGCTCAGGGCATCTGCAAGGACCCTTATTATGGATTTGGGACTGGCTCCTTCCTGAGAAGCCTGTCCCCTGCCAGAATCTTGGCCACAGATTGACAGCTTGCAACCTGATCTGAAGTCTACTTGCTGTGCCTCTGTCACTGCCCCCCAATTCCCTAATCGCCACCCTTCTATAATAGCCCTGTAATGCTATCCTCCCACATGGCTCCCCGCTTTGTCTTATGTCCTGAAGTGCCCGATAATGTCCTGGCCACCAAATCTCCAGCCAAGAAAGGAGTGCAGGGGACATGCTGCCAGGGGATCAGGGTTGACATGAAAATTGTCAGAGTCAGGAAATTCCAGGGCCTTTAAGTCATCTGGGAAGACATTTGACATGAGAGGCCAAGGGAGGGGATCAGGTTGCCTCCTTGTAAGCAGGAACTGAGGTCAGGGACTGGTCTTGCAGGGAGGTGTCCGAGTCCTTCACTCTGTAGAGAAAATGTGGATATTTCTGTCTGAATCTTTGTAATAATCTGATTGGAATTAACCTTTACTCACTGTTTATACCCATTGTGTTTGCTTCGTTTTGGAAGTTTGTAACTATTACTTAGTTATCACTGACAAGGTAATAAACCAAGGACTCATTTAGGGTACCTGTCAATTTCTTTATAAAATGATACCTGAAGCTGACCCTACCTGCAAATATTTAGGGGATTTTACTCTTTCAATATGTCAGTCCAGCCAAGAAGTGTTTTATTCTTGTTCCTTGACTCATGTGATGGTTTAAATATTAATCTCACGTGTCTCAGGTGCAATGATGAGGTGGGGCCTGCCTTGCAGAGTGACTGGCAGTGTGTGTTGACTCTTTGGCATCTTCACAGGCCACCCTTGCTGTTTGGATCCCTTTGTGCACATGCATCCTCAAGTGCAGCCAATACTCAGGTTATGTGTGCGTGTGCGTCATATATATATATATATATATATATATATATATATATATATACACACACACATATATATGCATTTTTTTCTTTTTTACTTGAAGGACTCAGTAGCATACATGTTGAGGGGCTTACCTGCCTGTTAATTAGTGGACCAAGTTGCTGACATTTGGATTAGGAAGTAATCGTAGACTTTCTTCTGCAAGGGGACTTGGGCAGTTTTATGATGGACTCTTTGGGTCTGAGCTAATGATATGAACAGGGACAGAATAGAGGAAGACCATCCACACATTTTGACAGTTACTTAAATGGCACTGTATTCTACTCTGTGTTCTATTTGCATGTCATATTTACTCAATGAGACCATCTCTTTGAGGGAAGGAAGCATTTATGCATTCCTTGGTATCCTGCCTGGGTCTGACATATAATTTTGTTAAGATGCACCTATGGAAATGGTGGTAATTAATGATGCCTGGAATGCTAGGAGTGGAATGGTGAAAACAGGCTCTTAGGCTCAGGGTTGCTGATCTTACTGTCAGAGGTTGGGGAGATTGTAGGGTTTCCTGTTGTGATTTGGGGCTGCCCCAGAACATGTTGAGGCAGACATCTGGCAGGACACCAAGAGTGTCTAGGAAGATGGCATATTCATTTTGGGCTGCTGGGAATAAAATCAGAAGACATGGGATCAAAATGTATAAAATAGCCACCGATCTCATTAAGGACAGAAGTACATCTGTGGCCATCTTATACTCCCCTCCACTCCAGCTGAGGAGCCAGGTACAGGGCCTAGATGGGGCTGGCAGGTCAGGGTCTCTCAGCCCTTTCATCTGCCCCTGTTGCCTCTGCTGTAGACACCTCAACTGAATGACTGCGGAAGGCCAGGAGCCATGTTTTTGGCTCTGGCCTGGGTGGCTTCTGTGTTCCTATGCGATCCTTAGGAATTTTATGAGTTATTTGCTAAATGTAGCCATTATTAAAAGGTAAGTTATAGAAACTTGAAATAGAATAAATTATATTAAAACAAAGGTAATAAATATCTGAAACACCACACCTTGCAATCATCTTACAGCTATCTCTGCCCTTAAAGTTGGGCACATCTCTTGTTTGTTCAGAGAGCCACTGGGCATCAGTGACTTCCCATTGGAAACTTGAAAGAGGCTGTGGTGGGAGCATTTACACCACATCCACAAGGCATTCTGCCTCTTTCTGCACCCAGGCAGTGCTTCTTCTTGCTCCTGTTTCTCTTCCTGGGCTGAGCATGGACCACAGCCTCAGAATGACTCAGACCTTGTTGAGAAGAAACAGACCCTTGACCACACATTTCCAGGGCTGGAAGCAAAAGAAATCGTTCTGTGTTACACCATCTTTTAGTCTGCTGATTACATGTGGAATTAAACAAAAGCAAAGGTGCTGACACTACCAACAGAACTCAATAAGTAAGCTTTATTAGTTAATACCAGCAGTAGAAGTTAAAAGCAAGAACAAGCTGCCAATGATTACAACTATACTCTTTGTCCAGTGTACATGTTAACAGGTACAGTTCTTAATGGAATTTTCCATCTAGGGATGATAAAGTCTGTCGTGAGGCCATAGGAGTTGGCCACATTTGGCTCAGGAGACACATTCTGCAGGAATCCCTTCCCATTTGCCACTTTCATATAATGGGAAGCAGCTCCCTGCATGTTTCCCCTAAACCCTGAGCACACTCTAACACCACAGGAAAGTGAGTTTGGCCCATATGATTCCCATATTTAAATACCTTCACAGATCAGATGATTTATCTATGAAGTGTCACTCAAGAAGTATAACATTCACCAGCACACCTTTAGTTTGTCCTTAGAGAAACATAATGTGAATAAAATAGGGTTTTTGTTGTTGCTGCTGTTTTGTTTTGCTTTTTGATACGGGTCTCACTGTGTAGCCAGGTTGTCCTCAACTTTGAGATCCTCTTAACTCAGCCTCCAGAGGGATGGGCTGCGATGTCCATGTGCACAATGTCCAGTATTAAGTAGATATTTCTCACAGATGATGAGGAGTGAATTCCTTTCATTCTGTTGAGGGTGATCAGAATCAAGCAAGTGTGGCTCTCTAACAAGAATTAACAGCCTATTACAGATGCCAATTCTAAGCAAGAAGATAGTCTACATTTCTCTTGTTGAGGAAAAAGTAGGCCTCTCACTAAGTGAAAAGAAACAGCATGTTTTCCCCATCAAATTTTCCTTTTAAACTCTATGACCTTCATCCACAGTCACACCAGCATCATGTTCTTGGTTCCCATTCCCCCAGTCCATGGCTTCCCCTGGGCCCCACTGAGTGCAGCTGGCACCAAGCCAGTGCCCAAAGGGCTCGTCCTCCTGCCCTATCCATATCTTTTGGGCCCTGTCAGTGCCAGTCTTTAGCAGACATCTCATTTGTCTACTTGGTACCTGGTTGGTACCTAGCTATTTGCCCCAGCATATTCCCTTGTCTGGTTATGATTCACAGTGTAGAGTACTTGAAAGCCCATAAAGGTAACCAGAGTGATTTCTTCACACAACTGAAGAGGAGGCTGGGCCTAACCTGCTCTTTCTTTCGCAGTTGGATGACTGTACTCTGCAGCTTTCCCACAATGGCACCTACCTGGACCTGGAGGCCACACTAGCAGAGCAGCGGGATGAGCTGGAAGGCTTCCAGGAGGATGCTGGGTAAGAGCAACTATTGTCCCTGCCTCCTGCCTCCCACTTATCAGGAAATGGGTACACTGAGCTTTTTAATACTTTGAAGAAACCACCATGGCTTTGACTTTTACTCAAAATCAAACAGTAAGAGTGAAGCCAGTGACTCATCATGGTGATTGCAGACTCTTTTCCATTTTGAGGGACTTTTCCTGACAAAGCTTCTTGGGGTAGACTGCCCTAGGAAAATTTCTGGTACAATTTAATCAAGCACATGTTATTCACCTCCTAAGTAATTTTCAGTCCAAATACCACAGTTAAATCAATATTTTTCAGATTTTAGCAGAATGACAACTATTTTAAATATTGTTTTTAATAATTTACTGGATATTTAATTGTCCTGGCAGATGTACTAGTAGTTTTATACTGTGTATCTTTTCAGCTCACTATAGTGGATAAAATAATTATTAATTATGTTAATCCATATTAAGTTACTTTTTAGCCTACATCTTGATTGCTTAATACTTCTGATTATTGTGAGTAGGAATAAAGCAAAAGAGATGAAAAATCAGAGTTGTGTACAGAAAGTGAAATCTCTATTGGAATATACCCATGCAGTTAGCCATTCCTGTATTTATTAGATCACTGAACTAGCTTTCAAATGGGCCCCGTGCTTCCCTTCCTGCTGCTCATCCATCTTGATCCAAGTGTAGCTCTGATTTCATCACCTTCGTCCTTAGCCACCTTCAGGTGCTTCCTAATGCTTCTCAAATAATGCTCAAGCTGTTTTAATCTGCTATTCACGGCCCCCCTAAAAGTTCTTTGAAGCTACCTCCTTCTAGTTAAAAATACAGTCAGGTAACTCCAATATGAGAGTACTTATTTTTCACGAGGAGCTCAAAGAATGGGGAAAAATTGAACCCTTTTTCATGTTAGTGTCATGTAGCTGACTCCAGTGTCCTAATGGCTTCCTGGGTCTCACCTGTTTTAATACCCCACAACAATTTGTGGTCAGTTTTCCTCTAACCATCTCTCTGTTCTTCTGCTAAAACCCCTCATGGAACTGTGCCTATCTAAATGTACCAATTTCTCAAAATGTTACCAACATTTATGGATATTGGTAGCCAGGTGAATGGCACAGTTCCAGAATGGATTCCAGAATGGTGTGGCCCTGAGCACCAAGAATCAAGGGCCTTGGTAGGATAGAGCAAGATTCTCTGAGGTTGCCTTTCTTGTCTCCAGAGTGGTGTGAGGGCCACCCTACTAGTGTGTAGGAAAAGATCTTGAAACACCATAGGCTGTGCATACGAGAAGAGTCCCTTAAGGCACACCAATATTTTTAAAATTATTGTTATTAGACTGATAGATTTTGGGGGAAATTCCATGGCAAAATTTTTTACCAAGAATCTGACAATGATATCTCTATATAAGATGTCACCTGCAGCTGTAGCCCTGTGGCATCCCATCCCATCAGATCTCGGAAGCTAAGCAGGGTCGGGCCTGGTTAGTACCTGGATGGGAGACCGCCTGGGAACACCAGAAACTGTAGGTTTGGGAGAAGGACCTGGCAACCCTCTCCCAAAAATCAATCTGCCATTGAAAACCCTATGAACAGCAGAGAAGCACTGACAATAGTGTTTCCCCTGTTGTACAGAGGGTCGCTATGAGTCGGATACTGACTCGATGGCACCTAACAACAACAACAACAACATATAAGATGTCAGGATGGTGGATGGATGACAGTCCAATTGGCTGATTTCATGGCTCATTGAACAAACAGGCCTCAGCAGTTTTATGAGTATATTATTGTCAACTTAAAAAATTTCACTGGTGAGTGTTAATGCTTGAAGACCTCATCCTGTTTGTTTTTGTTTTCATCCTTACCAAAAGTTGAATGATGTGGAAATGCAGCTCAGGAAAAATAGTGCTAGTATATTAGATAACAATATAAGAATAAAAGGTAAAGAAGAAAATAACATTTATGGAGCAACTACTATGTCAAGCACTATACTAGGCACCTTATTTACAGTATCTTTGTTTCATCATTAGTTTTCACAGGAGCCATGTAATTGAATTTTGTTGTCTCCATGTTTCATCTGAGATAACTGAAGGTGAGGAGTTAAATTATACGTCCAGAGCAGTAGGGCCAGTAGCAGACAGTGAGCCAGATTTGTACACAAGTGTGACTGATTCTCAAGTCTATACCCATAGGCCACTCCAGGAGCTTCTGGGCAAAGGCACTTCAGGTTCTGCATGTGCATCTGCACTTTTGGTGACATGAGGTTGGCTCACCTAAGGACATTGGTCCTGGTCTAAAACTCTGCCTTCAGTGGAAATAACACTGCAGGGTGGCTCCAGAGAAGACACTCTTGCTGTCATCATTTATCACTGACACCCCATGTCCCTGCTGACACCAGTGTTCAGATGTTGCAAGCTCCTCCACAGCTTTTCTGGAGAGCCAGGGGGCCCCAGTGCTTGCTTTCTCCCTTTGTCCCTTCTGAGTCCTCATGTGACCATAGGTCCATCCAATATGTGGAGATTGTGATGGTTAATCTTTGTTAGCAACTTGATTGGATTGAGAGGTACCTAGGAGATTAGTAAATCACACCTTTGTATGTATCTGTGAGGACATTTCCAGACGGGTTAACTAAGGAGTGAACACCCATCTGACTGTGGCCTGAACCATCCCACAGGTGGGTGCCCAGGTAGAATAAAAGGGGAAGAAGGAGGAAGCCTGCTAGCATGAGCATTCTTTCTCTCTGCTTTCTGGCCATCATGATGTGAGCTGCAGCCCACCATGCTCTCCCTCCATGATGGACTGAAACCTCTAAAACCATGAACCAAAATGAATCCTCTTTTGTTTTCCTCAGGTATTTGTTACAGTGACAAAAAGCCTGACCAATGCAAGCTGGATACCATTTCTTTATCCTTGTAGCAAAAGATGCTGGGGAAATGAATCATAGCATGATGAGAAGTGGGGCTGAGGACATAGAACACTGCACACAGGAAAGTAGTGAAGAAGATCTTAGATAGCAACACATTTGACAAATATGCCCCAAACTTACCCAGAGTGGGGTTTTTATCTTTAAATGGCCTTCATTCCTAGTGATCTACCCCTTGTCCTTTGGAACATACTCAGAATAACACCTCCATATTGTCCAGGAGATTATGAATAAGCCACTTCTGCTGATCTCCTGGTAGGGGGCCTGTCTCTGACCCAGGCAGTATAGTGTCCTGGCATTGCTGTCACCCTGTTATTTCCAGATGAATGACCGCCATTGAGCTCTGAAGCACATGGCAAATCCCTGGGCACTGACTAGCAAGCAGCTGCAGGCTGAGCCCTCTCCACACAGGTTACAGGTGTCTGGGCACATTTTTGGAGTCATTTGCACTGAGAGTCCCTCTTAGGCCCTGTCCCAGGTGTGTGACACTTGGCAAAGTTTGTGTGCCTGAGAACTCATATCTCCCACGATTGGGAGTTAAAATATAATTATTTCCTAGTTAAGATTTGTCCTTTTGCAGTATGAACATGGCAAATGAAGTGCTATTTTTTCCTCTCCATTTTTTTGTGTAAATTATAGAAAAACAGCTGCTAATATTGTGACCATCTAATGAAGATGTATGGAAGTTATGGAATTTTTCTTCATAGAGTATATTTGGAGTGAGTTTCCTTGCTGGAGGAATTCATTTCTTGGTTCTTGTCCATCACCACCAGGCACCTTTATGCCAAAACTAAAAATTAACTAACTTGTTTAGAATTATCACTCAGGCTATAGCTAACCAGAGAAGAAGAGAAAGACCTTCAACAGTGGAAGGACAAAGCAATTATTATGCAAATAAAAAGGAGCAAGGTCTGTTCATTTCTTTCCAAGGCCAGAGAAGTTAGTAAGCATAGCATAGTGAAGTGAAAACAGAAGCCTCCGAAGCCTCTAGATTATTCTTGACCCTGCCATTATGTGGCCTTGAACGAGCTACTTTTCTTCCGATAGGAGTTCACAAAATGAAGAAATTTATAAAAATTGTTTATAAAATAATGACAATGTTACTAAATCCCCTCCTCCTCCCCTGTGTCTGTGCAGGGGTTTCAAAGGTATCTCTAGCACCTGAGGAGAGCAGCATTGTATAGTGGTTAGGGGCACAGGCTCATGGTCTTGTGACCATGTGGATGTAATTTTACTCCTCTGAAGCTTAGTTTCTTTGTAAATGAGGATAGTATTATCATGGTACTACCTACTCGCATGGGCTGGGATTTAGCTCAGTTGGTAGAGCGCTGCGCTGCAGTCTCTGAGGTCCTGAGTTCAATTCCCAGCACCACAAAAATGGGAGAAGGGCCTGGCAATCCACTCCCAAGACAATCCCGAAATAGTCAGCCATTGAAAACCCTATGAGGGTTGCTATGAGTCGGATACCGACTTAACGGCACCTAACAACAACAACCTACTTGCATTGTTTCAAGGTAAAATATGATGTTGTATCTAAAGCATTAAGCAGGCTCCCAACACTCAACACATACTTAAAAGTAGTAGCCATTGCCATAATCACAGTTAGAACTGGGATTCGCTGATACCTTGAAATGAGAATCACTGGACTTTAGACCTGGAGGGGTCTGTGTAGGTCAAGCACTCTGAGACCTTGATTTTTAGTGAAGAACCAAGGTGAGGGCTTGCTCACATGGCTCAGCTGGCCAAGCCCCTGTCCTTTTGCCCATTATGATTGCTAGTCCCTCTGGAAGGAAACCAATGCCAGCCAAGGTCCACAAGGAACTGTCATGGGGAAGGTGGGCCTGCAGGTGCTCCCTAGAGGGAGACTAGTGGCTTTGGGTGGGTGGGAAGGGCAGGAGGTGTGAGCATGGTGTGAGCCTGAGTGGGCTTGAGAAGCACCATGTCTCAGGGGTGCTGCTGGACGTGCTGTGTGTTCCTGGGGCTCCCAACTCTGAGCAACTTGCAGCTCTCCTCTTTCTTTGGCATGCTTCCTGCCAGGCCTATGCCGCACATCCGCTCAGAAGATAGTGGCTGCCTCCTCAATGCATGATGTGTCTACTTTCTCTCATCTGCTTAGGGGCTCATGACCCCCCACCCATGGCCCCCCATGTCTGTGTGGCATAGGAGTTGGGGAGCTCAGTAGTATGAGGCTGGTGGCTCAGAATCCATGGATGTAGATGGGAGGGCTACGAGGGAGGCCACTTGCAGCCAGCTTTGTGTCAGAGTTACTTAGAGGAACACATGAGTGTGGGGCCTGCTCTGGTTTAGCTTTTAGACATCCAAGTTCTCAGCTAATAGCTCCTGAGCCAACAACCCATGTGTGGGGGATCCATGGACATCTGAGGTTCCTGCAGTTTGTGGGCGAGTGGGTGGTGAAGCATTTCAGAACCTTCATTAGATTCTCAAAGAAGCCTTTGCCTTTCAAAATGTCAAGTTGGAAGGAATAAGAAGCAGTTTCCTCTTCTTTGAGTCTAATATAAAAGCTAACCTCATCCAATCACATATCTGTCTGGGGTTTCTTGGTCTCGGACCATTGGTGGGAAATCACTGAAATATAATTTAAACCTACATTGAAATACCAGCTGAAACTGAAAAGCCAACCAAAGCAAGTATCCCAAGTTAAAACCCCAAGTTAAAAGTGAGATCCTGGTGAGTGTGGAAGGAAGAAATGTCCTCTTTAGCAAGTTAGCTTCAGCTGAGGGTGCAGGTGTATTGGCTGAATGTGTTGGGCAAACCAGCAACAGGTGGGAAGGGCCTCCTGTCTTGCCCGAGCCATGCAAGGCTTCGGTAGAGGTAGATCACCAACACCTGCCTGGCCCCAGTGGGGGAGAGACTGGCCTTCCAAACTAGAGCTGTGGGATAAGTTTAGTGGCTGTGAGCGGGGTGGTCCAAAAATCCTGCACATCAGCTCTGGGCCAGTGTGCCAGGCCAGCTGCTTCACAGTACTCTAGAAGAAAGCTGCTTAGAAATGCTGAGCTCTAGGTTCAGGAGGTTGGAGAGGTGTGAATTTTGGTTTTGTTTTTTTTTTTTTGAAAGCTGTCCTATGGGTTCAGAAGTTTGGTTCTTGATCTCCGAGAATATTGCAACCACCTGAGGAACTTTTAACACTCCTCTCTCCACGTTCATCCTTGGGGCCATGAAATCAGAGCTTGGAAGTGGACCCAGCTGATTCTGATGTGTAGCCCTAGTTGGGAGCGCTATATGAGGGAGCTAGTGCTTCAGAACTGGCCACACGGTGGCAGAAAGAATGAGCGGACTCTCAGGCTGTGTGCCAACGGAGAGGCTCTTGGTGCCTCCGAATGCTAATATGTGTGACAGGACCAAGCTGTGTCAGGTAAGCGTGGGAGCCTGAGCTGGGCTGTGGGCTGGAGTGACATAAAAGAGCAAAGACCTGCAATGAAGGAACCCTCTTGGACTCCTCAAGTGATGAGGAGGGTCTGGCTAGGGAAAACGGGAAACGTGGGAAGGATGTCCAGCAGGTGTTGGTGAGATGCGGCCCTCTCTGGGGATAAGAAGGGAGTGACCTAATGGATATAAACCAGGTGACTGAGGACTGGGGTCTGGATTGGTGTGGAACAGAGAAGGAAGCTGAGTTCTGACTGTATCCAATTGGCCACATCTGGCCACCAGTTAATGGTATAGCCAAATCTATCACATAATGATACTGTCCCAAGGACAAAGCCAATCAGACCATCAGGTCCAGAATAAAAGGGTCTGCTGCATGCAGAAGAGGAGGCACTTTGTTCATAGTTGACTCCCTGGCAGTTGCTCCTGCTTCCGCTTTGGCCCCCATGGCTCACACACAGCTGGTCTCCTCCTGCAGCACCTCCTGGTTGTTGTGCAGCTGGGCCTCCGTGCTGCTCAGTTCTGTGCCCAGCCTGACAGCCTTGGACTCAGCCTGGCTTAGCACTGGGGATATATTTTTAAGTTCAGCCTGAGCTCGTTGCAGCTTCTTAGTGGCCGCTGAGCTTGCTTCCCATTTCTTGCTGGCCCTGGACCTCCTGCAGCTGTGACTCCAAATGAGGTGAGCTTTCTTTAGCTTCTCAATGGAATGTGCTACCCTTCCTGCATAGTGTCCAGACTCCTCAGCTCTGCCCACAGCTCAGACATCTTGGCCTCCAAGGCCAACTGGGTTGTCTTCCACAAACCTTTGCCCCACTAGGGTTGCTCTAGCTGCTCCCTTCCTGGGTCTTCTCACCTATAAATCCTTGGAGCTTTTGGATCTTCCATTTTAGTTGCTGCTGTCTGTTCTCAGCCTTGGCTGAGAAATTGTACTTAGCAGATATCTCTGTGCCAAGGCACCTGGCTAGGCAGCTGCCGGATGTGGAATGGGTGTCTATGTGCTCCCAATCCTCTGGAGCAGACTGTTGCAGCAAGACCGCTGCCACCAGATAGCACAGACCTGAGGAGAGCCACATCCCTTTATCCAGGTGCTCCAGAGACAGAGAAGACACTCACTGGACCCTGCTCACTGCACCAAATGTTGTATCATCCTGACTATGCCAAGTGCTGGTATTGAACCTGAACTCCTTGGTGAGAGATGGACACTTAGGGATGACTGCAAAACCAAACAAAACCAACCAACCAAAACAAAAAATAAAAAAGCCAAAAACAAAAAACAAAAAAACACACATTTGAGGTGCCGCAGACCAGTCTGACATGTTTTATTCTGGGTATTCCCTTCTGTGCCACCAGTGCTGACCGAGGGGCTTATAAGGCCTTTACACATTAGTGGCTGATTGCCAGATCAGTGTTCAGTCATGCCATGGTCACATAGGATGTACAGAGTAGGGTTACATAAGACAATAGTATTGTGCACATACAGTTACACAACTATGATTCAGCATGATGTCAAAGGCACATGCATTAGCTTGTGTCCCGTTATCTCAGCCTATTTATCCTCTGAGTCAGCATGACCTGGCCCAACAACTACTTAGAGAAGTTGTGGAATGGGGACAACTTGGAGAGGGGGAGAAGGTGTTTACACATGTTAATCTGAGGTTGTGGCAAGCCGCAATCGAGGCATGAGGAAGTCCGTGAGAAATGTTTGACTGGGACCCAGGTGAGATGCCGGAAGGACTAGACAAGCAGGTAGAGATTTCTGGAAGGGAAGGAACTACACAGTCTGGAGATCTCATCCCTGAGGAACAGCCACAGAGGCAGGCAAATGATCAGGATTTGGCTGTAGGTGTCAAAGAATTAGTGTTTATCCAAAGGACAACATCTAGATGACCATGTGAGCCCATAACCAAGTTCTATACAGCAGCGAGGGTTTAGCTGCATGTAGCAACACAGAGAAAAGTGGCTCAAAATATTTTAAAGTATATTTTTATCAGAAAAAAAGTGGATATTAAGGAAATGAAAGGAAGCCACAGATGGGGAGAATTTTTTTGTAAAACAGATCAGATAAACAACATATGTCCAAAATATGCTAAGAACGCTTAAAAATCAGTAATGGGAAAACAACTTGGATACAAAATGAGCAAAAGCTCTGAATAGATATTCTACTAAGCTATCTGGTTGGCAGATAAGCATATGGAAAAATGCTCAACATTGTATGTTATTTGTTGTTGTTGTTGGGTGCCGTCGAGTCAGTGTCCGACTCATAGCAACCCTCATAGGGTTTTCAATGGCTGACTGTTTCGGGATTGGCTTAGGAGTGGATTGCCAGGTCCTTCTCCCATTTTTGTGGTGCTGGGAATTGAACTCGGGACCTCAGAGACTGCAGCGCAGCACTCTACCAACTGAGCTAAATCCCAGCCCTTGTATGTTATTAGGGAATTGAAAATTAAAACAATGAGATACCATCGCACATCCATTAGGATGGCTAAAACCCAAACAAGACACCTCCAAATGCTAGTGAGGATGTTGAACAACAGAACTCTTAGTGCTGGTGGGAATGCAAAATGCTGCAGTCACTTTGGAAGACTGAGAGTTTCTTACAAATTTTCTTACAACATGGACTTACATCATTCAATCACATTCCTAGGTACTTATCCAAAAGAATTGAAAACTTACATCAACACAAAAACCTTCACATGGCTGTTAATAGCAGCTTTACTCATAGTTGCCCAAACTTGGAAGCAACCAAGATGTCCTTTCCTAGGTGAAAAAACTGTAATATGTCAATAATGAGTATTTGTTATTCAGTAATTAAATGAGCTTCTGAGCTAAAAAAGATGTGGAGGAAATGGATCCATATTGTGAAGTCTGAAAGCCTGTACACTATGTGATTTCAACCACTTGACAGTCTGAGAAAAGCAATGCTATAGAGACAGTAAAAAGAGGAGGGGTTATCAGGTGTTAGGGCATGGGCATAGGTAGAGAGGAATGAAGAGGTGGAGCCATAGGGGTGGGGATTTTTGTTGTGTTATTGTTAGGTGTCATCAAGTTGGGTTTGACTCATAGCAACCCTCATAGGGTTTTCAATGGCTGATTGTTTCAGAATTGCTTTGGGAGTGGATTGCCATGTCATCCTCTTGTTTTTGTGGTGCTAGGGCTCTAATCTGGGTCCTCAGAGTGTGGAGCCCCACTCTACCATCTGAGCTAAATCATAGCCTGGGGATTTTTAGGTTATTGTAAATACTACTCATGTTATTATAATGTTAGATATGAAACACCATGCATTTATGAAAACCCTTAGATCTGTTTAATGCAGAATGAAACCTAATGTGATCTTTGGATTTATTAGTGGTCTGTCCATTGTAATAAATTAAGTTCACAAATGCAGGATGTTAATAATAGGCGAAACTGGGGAGAGGCAGTGAAGGTATAAGAGAACTTTCCCTACTTTCTATGCAATGTTTCTGTAAACCTCAAACCACTATAAGAAAACAGTGAGAAATTAGGTGGTGTCAATGATTGTATGCTGATTCCATCATGGTCCCAGAAACTCAAGCTTATGCCATCATTCTTTGCCATCCTTAGGGTCTGGCTTCTATCTTTCATGTTTCATCATAGTTACAATATGGTGGCTCTCCTTCCAGCATCACATCAAGGCTGGAAAGCATGTATTGGTGACGGGTACAATCTTCTTTTACAAACTAGGAAATGCCAAAACATGGAAGTTATAATAAGACAAATTTATTGCTTGTGTGATAGTCCAAAAGTAGGCAATCCTCTTTGGAAGTAGTAAAGCGGCTATAGCATCCTCAAAGTGAGGATCCCATCTCTGAGTCCAAAGTGGTTGCTTTAGTTCTTACCATCTCATCTGCATCCTAACTCCTAGAAAGAAAAGGGACAAAGGGAGTGCATGCTCATTCCTTGTGGGCATAGCTTCTACTCATATACCATCAGCCAGTACTTAGTCTCATGTCCACGCATGCATTGTGAGCTTGTGCCCAGCTCACCTTCTTCTGTCATTGAATATTGGGTGATAACTAGTGGTCTCTGTCTCTGATGGGAAGAGTAAAGAGCAAATATTGGTGCTGATGGGGTTCTCCCTCCCTCTCTCCTTTTCTCCCTCTCCTCCCTTCCCATACCTTCCTCCCTTGCAGTACTGGGGTGGGGTTGAGCCCAGGGCCTTGCACATATTGTGCAAGTGCTCTATCAGTGAGCTGTATCCCCAACTCCTCTACTTTTTTAAAAATCTTGAGATGGGGTCTCACTAAGTTATGCAGGCTGTCCCTAGATTTGAACTTGTGCTTTCCCTGCCTTTGCCTTGTAAGTCGCTGGGAATACAGACCTGCACAACTGTGCCCAGCTTGGGTTAACCTCTTTCCAGAAGCTCTACCAGCAACTTCCGCCTATGGCTCAGTGATGAGAACTACTGTGATACCTGGGGAATGTACAGTGTCGTCTCTAACAAACTGGGTTGTTTTTATAAGGCAGAAAGGGAACATAGGCATTGGCAGGTAGCCAGCAGTGTCTGCTTAAGCAGAGAGAGGAGATTCTGAAGAATGAGCAGTTGAGGACACCATGCTACAGAGTCAAGTTGTGAGAGGAGACAGACAAAGCCAGGGACCAGGCAATGAGGAGGCTTAGGGTGTCATCAGAGAGGAAGAAGAAGACTAGAGGGAGTGAGGAGGGGCAGCAGGATTTCCTAAGAGCAGGGAACTGTGGGTAGATTGAACAAAATTTTTGTCTGTTTAGGGATGATCTGAGTGTGGCAAGGAGGGAAAGTGAGAGGATATCAGGGACCTTACAGCAGAGAGAACTCTCCTAAAAATGACTCATAGGCCTCAGTGTAAGAGATAAAACCATAAAATTCTTCAGAGAAAAGAGGAGTAAGTTTCTATGACCTTGTATTAGACAACGGTCTTGTAAATATGACACCAAAAGCACAAATGACTACAGAAAATAGAAACTGAACTTCATGAAAATTGAAAACATTCATACCTCTAAAGACATGGTTAAGTGAAAACACAGTCATAGAATGGGAGAAAAAATTGTGAATTATATCTGATAAAACACATGTCAGGAATATGTAAAGAGCTCTTACAACGCAATAATGAAGAGATAACTCAATAAGGAACAAAGTGACTAGACATTTATCCAAACTAGACATAAAGATAGCTAACAAGATACACAAATGGCTAACGTGCTTATAAAAGATCCTCAGTGTTGTAAGTTGTCAGGGAAAATGTGAGTCAAAATCCACAGTGAAGGCTGGATACAGTATTGTGTTCCCGTAATCCCAGTGAATGGGGAGGCCAAGGCAGCCTGTATAACTTAGTAAAACTCTATCTAAACATGAAAGGAAAATGGGCTTGAGGTGCAGCTCAGTGGTAGAGTGCTCACCAAAAGCATGTATGAGGCCTTGATTCAACCCCTAGTATCACAAACACCACACAAAAATCTTCACAATGAGAAGCCACTTCATATCTACCAGGATAACTAGGATCAAAATGACAGACAGTAGCATGTGTTAAGGAAGATGTGGAAAAATTGGACCCTTTGTTCATTACTGATTGGAATTTAAAGTGATGCAGTCACTTTGGAAAGCAGTCTGATAGTTTCTTAAAAGGTTAAACATAGAATTACCATAGAGCCCAGCAGCTCTACTTCTAGATATATACCAAAAAGAGATGAAACATTTGTCTACATAAAAATTTGTACACAATTGTCCTTAGCACTGTTATTTATAGTAGCTCCAAAGTAGAAACAACCCAAACGTCCATCAGCTGAGGAACCAGATATGGAGTATGCATACCAGGGCTTGAAATCCATGAAAAATTTGGTTCAGTGTGGGTTTAATATGTTAAAATATAGAAGGTCTGGGTTTAAAATTTTAATCCCATGTGTAGATAGATGAATAAATTTTCAAAATTTTCTAATTTTAAGTAGCTAATGGTACAAAAGAAAGAAAATATTAAAAGCTGAACCTGAACCCAAATTTTTACTAGGTTTAGGTTCAGAAAAATTTTAAAAAATGTTTGAACTGGAATGGGTTCAGGTTTGGTGTGAAGCCTTGCTGTCTACACAGAATTTAAACCTGAACCCTAACTGAACCAAAACCCTCTAAATTTTGACATACTGAACTTGCACCTGAACCCATTTTTTTCATAGGTTTGAAGCCCTGATACATACAAGGGGGTATTTATTATTCAGCAATAAGAAGAAATATATGGTTACAGTCACACCATGGATGAGCCTTAAAAACATTAGACTAAGTGAAAGAAACCAGGCACAAAAGGTGACATATCATAGATCCATTTACATGAGGCATCTAGAAAAGGACAATCTATGCAGACAGTGGTTCCTAGGGAGGTTGGTGGAAGCACAGAATGACTCCAGGTGGACATGAGATTTCTTTCTGGGGTAATGGAAAACATTAAAAATTTGGATTGTGGTGATGCCTGAACAACTCTAAGGCAAAAATCAGTGAATTATATACTTACGACAGGTAGATTCTGTGGTCCTTAAGTTGTACCTCATTAAAGATTAAAAATGAAATCCTGGAATGACTGTAGAGCTTGTGACAGATGGGGCTGGGTTCGAGGAGTAGCTCCAGTGTTTGTGCTGAGGGACAGTGAAGAGGGAACCAGGGCTTGCTAGTGGTCTCTCTAAGCAGGTGTTCAGGAGGCAGTGACCAGTGGGTCCCCTCTGCTCAGACTTTGTGCTTGGTCTCAGGACAGGTACCATCATGCACTTGCAGATGAATCCCCTCTGTGTCTCAGAACTCCACGCTCCTTGCAGGTAATGTGGGTGATTCAGTCCTCAGAGTTCTGTATACCCAATGTTGCTCACTGGGAGGACAAACATCAGCAGATCCCTTGAGAAAGTTCAAATGTTCAGTGCCTTGAATTTTAATTGAAAAAGTGGAAAAAGTATCAAATAACAAATAGGTCATTGCTGTAGATTCTTGAATGGACAGTAAGGGGGAAGAGAGAGAAGAGGAGTGAGGAAAGGGAAGGTGAGAAGATGGAAGAATGAGAAAAAGTAAACCAAAATGATGTGAGACATACAGAGAAAGAGAGGATAGGCAGGGATTAAAACAGAAATGGAAAGAAAGGAGAGGAGATGGCTAAAAGAACACTATGATTCCATTATGGACAAGAATGCCACCTGTGTTAGCCTTTACCACATGTCAGGTATGTCTGCAGTATATTACTTGTACTAAATGATTGAATCCTCACACCCTTAAGAGAAAGTAGACATTATTAATATCCTATTTTACAGAAAAGAGAGCTGAGGCTCAGAGTTTCAGTAAATTGTGGAAGATCACACAGCTAGCTTTAGACTGTTTTTCACATCCACAGTCTACCAGGGAGAACAGAATAGGTCTGGAGGTGAACATGAAGGCAGTTGGGTCTCTTGCTTGGATTTTAGGCTTCTGAACAGATTAATCTTAGCTAGCACTGTCCATCTGCTAGCTGATGACTGGTTCATGTCCTCCTTCATCTCTTTATCCCTGAGACAGAGTGCTGGGTGAGTCTCACAGCTCTGGAAGCTTACGGCGAGCTTTTTATTCCTGGAACACCTGTTGTGGGGGCCCTACTTGCTGCTGCTGCAGAACGGTTAAACACCTGTTTCTGCCATTGACTGAAGTAATGCATTAGTTCTTCTAATGTGATTAGAGTAATATTTGGAGGCATCAGCTCCACTGTTGCTAAAAAAAAAAAATGTATTTTGTCTCTTTTGCCACTCTATTGAAGGCCTTTTATTGTAACGAGGCCTTAATGTGTTCTTGAAAAAATGTTCTCTTGAGAGACAGGAAAAGAATGAAACATGTGGGTTTCTGTGAGCCTTAATTGCTTACACCAGATCTTTTCCTCAAAGTATGGGCATTATTGGAGGGGAAACTGGTGTTTTCTGAGAAGCCGGGAAGTTGTGGGAAGGTTGGTGGTAGTGCAATAGTGTACCTAGCACTAGTGCCTTGATTGGTGTCTCCTTGAATTGCATACCTGAGCTAGTTCCCTTGTCCCTGGGAAGCAGTGGCCTGGGTCTGGGCTGCAGACAGAGTGTGGCCACACATTCAAAAGGGCAGCTGGACTCAGGAGCTGGGGATGGTTTTCTGGCATTGAGTGGGCTAATAAGAAAGGGATCTGATTGTTCCTGGGGAGTTCCAGGTCCACAGAATTGCTTTTGCCTCTGGGTCCCAAGGTTCTGGCACTGGCACATTCCCTTTTCACTCTGCTGCAGAAAGGTGGCTTGGCAGGCATGGAAGCTCTGAAACACTCCAGTGGGCAGGTCTCCGGTAGAAGGGACTACTAAAGTATTCACAGTGACAATTTCCCACTGATTTCATTTTTGAAACTCTTGATGCCACACATCAAAGTTTGTATTAGGATTCTCCAGAGAAACAGAACCCATAGGCTATCTGTCCCTCTATCCCACTACCTAATCTGTCTAGAGAGGTTTATTCTCAAGGCATTGGCTTGTGCAGTTGTAAGCAGCAGCAAGTCTGAAATGTGCAGGGTGGTCCAGCCACTGGAGCGTCAGGGGGGAACCAATGTTGCAGTCTTGAGTATGAAATCTTTAGGGCAGGATAGCAGGATGCTAAAGCAGGTAGAATTTCTGTGTTCCTGTCTTAAGGTAGCATTTACTTTGCACACTTGCTTGATTCTAGCCCATAACTGGCACCAGTAAATGGGCAGAATGAGGAAATGAAGGAACAGCCATCTGGGAGGCAACTGGAGGGAGGTGACAGGGCACAGGCTCTGGAGTCAGATAGTCTGGTTGAGTCCAAGCTGTGTGACATCAGCTTTGTTGCTTAACCCTTTTGTACCTCAATTATCTTACTTTTTAAAATGGCCACAAAGTCATCTCTCTCAGGAATTTTCTGGAGCCTGAATCTATAAAGTACTTAGAATTTCATCTGTCACATAAGTATTCTATAAGTGTTAGCAACCATTACTAGTATTATCTGACCCCAACCTGACATGGTACCCCATTTTGCAGAGGGAAAGGAGTAATATACCTATGATCATTTGATTTTCTGCTGAATATTCTAGCCATAAAATAGAAGAGGGCATACTTACTGGAGAAGTAAGATTGTTTTTAAACAGTTGATATGATCATTTCCCTAAAAAGAGCCAAAAGAATCAGTAAAAAGACTTGTAGAATCAATAATGGCAGTGAGAGTCACATTTGTAAAAGAAATATACAGAATTAAAGTTTTTCCAATGTCTGTATTGACCAACTAGAAAATATCATGGTTGAGGGAGGGAAGCTAGCAGATGAAGAGAGCTTATAATGAATGTTCTCTGAACATTTGTGTACATCTTAAGAATTACATGGGCACATGTAACATTGGATTTCCTGTAATTCTTCTTGAATTCTTAAGATAAACCTTAACATGTTAGACTTCATCACTGTGACAAAATACTTAACATAAATCATGGTGGAGCAAAGCACCTCATCATGGTGGCCAGGAAGCGAGAGAGAGAGAGGATGCCTGTGATCATGGGCATAATCCATCTGGATCCCCAGCATATGGGATGTTGTGGTCCACATTCAGGATGGGTCTTGCCCCTCTTGGTTAATCTTCTCTGGAAACACCCTCACAGACACACCCAGAGTTGTGCTTTACTAATCTCCTAGGTGCTTCTCAATCCAACCAAGTTGGCAATCAAAATTAATCATCACATCTTATTTAGTTCTGCTGCATTATTTTTTTGCACAGTGCTTAATTTGGTTTGCTATGATTTTCTTGTGCATTGTTGAATGTGTGTAGATGTATGTTTGATTAGGTTTTAGTATTTAGGTTACACCATTTCCCTAAAAGAGCTGGGGCCCTACTTTGTGTTTCCAAGGCCTTGGCAGGCTCCTTCCACTGCCTGAACCCCTGGAATCTGGGACTGCTTCACTGCCCTCCCAACCTGCTTGCACAATCTATGGCTCCCCACAGGTTCCTTCAATTCCACAAAGTTCCTTCAGTTGTTGAGTTTTGTGTACAGGGGCAGGCAAAGAATGAGGTAGAATATTGAAGCGGAAGAATTTTAAATGATAAAATTACTTAAGCAGAGCCTTTTTGTTCTGTGCTCTCTTAAATTCCATTAGGGATTAGCTTAACTAAACTGACTGCCTGGTTTCTTAGCACACATCTGAAAAGATGACCCTTTCAAAATGGCGAGCCTGCTGTGATTTTTCTCAGGAATACCATCTTAATTCTATTCAGGGGCCTGGAATTTTAGCATGATTGCCCTATAGCTTTACCACTTTGTTGTTGTTAGGTGCCATGAAGTCGGGTCCAACTCACAGCAACCCTCATAGGGTTTTCAATGGCTGATTGTTTTAGAATTGTTTTTTGTTTTTTTTTCCGGAAATGGACTGCCACATCCTTCTCCCATTTATGCCAAGCTGGGGATCAAACCAGGGTCCTCAGAAAGTGCGAAGCAGCACTCTACCAACTGAGCTCAACCCCAGCCGTAAATGCTCCAGAACTTGGAGTATTCAGATACACTTTCTCCAGCCATCTCCTGCTTTCCCCTTTGGGCATCTATAGTGCATACTTTAGGAACCAGTCATTTGACATTTACTGTTGCTTTATGATGTAGATTGCTGCTGCTGATGATGTAGATTATAGAACCCTCAAAACTGGAAGACTAGGATTTGCTGTAATGACGGCACCTAACAACAACAACAACAACAATGGGTAGGGCTGACTTTTTTGCTCTCAGCATGGCCCCTCCTATCCCTGGGTGAGTCCACACACCCAGTGGCTGCTGCACACTGCAGAGTAACTTTCTTGGCAGGTCACATGCAAGGCAGTTCGATAATTTAGTTCAACACACTTAATTGAAAAAATTTTTGCATAATATGATTCTTCAGAGTTGAAAAATTGTCAGCTTCAGGATTTTTGAGAGGGAAAGATTTTTTTGAGGGATAAGCTTTTGTAGAAATTTATGTTTCTGGAAATCTCAAACTTGTCTTCTGCAGATGGGTCAGGTCTTGTGTATTTATTGTAAGCTTCTTAAAACTAAAGTCTGGCACAAAGAAAATGTAAAACAATCAAGCAAATGAACAAGTAAGAGAAGATGGAGGAGTTCAGTGCAGTTTGATTGGACTCTGAATAACAGTTATCCACTGACACATTCTAGGCTGGAGGCTACCACCTACTTTTCTAGGATTATGCAACTGTTTTTCCTGTTTCCTTTGTAAGAATCAACAAAAACAACTTTAAACCATGCATTCCCTTCTTATCTGTTCTCAACAATAAAAAACATATTTGATGCAGTTATTACTGTGAATTTATAACTACAATATGAACAGTGTGACTAGATGAGTTCTACATCCCCTTCTTCCCAACACAGCGACTAGACCTGGAATCAGAAGGCACTGTCAGATTATGCTACTGCTTATACCTTGATGGGGAGCAATGAGGGTAGAAAGAGACTTCAGCTACAGAGAGACCTGCTCTGACACCTGCTGCTAGGTCTTTGGCTGTCTCTGTTTTACCTCTGTCTGCTGGCTTCCTAGTATCCCCAAGCCTTAAAGCCCCTGTTACTCTCACAAAGTCAGGACTCATGTTTTCTCTCATTTACCTTCTCCTGCCAACTTCTTGGGGCTGGGATTTAGCTCAGTTGTAGAGCGCTGTGCTGCAGTCTCTGAGGTCCCGAGTTCAATTCCCAGCACCACAAAATGGGAGAAGGATGTGGCAACACACTCCCAAGGCAATCCCCTAACAGCCATGGAAAACCCTATGAGGGTCACTATGAGTCGGACTCGACTTGACGGCACCTAACAACAACAACAACAACCCACTTCTTGCTGGCAGCCATACCACTGTGGCATCAGATCCCTTCATATCTTGAAAGCTAAGCAGGGTCAGGCCTGGTTAGTACTTAGAGACCCTCTGGGAATACCAGGTGCTACAGGCTTGGCAGAAGGACCCAGCAACCCACTCCCTCAAAATAATCCACCATTGAAAACCCTATGAATAGCAGAGACGCACTGACAATAGTATTTCACCTGTTGTATGTAGGGTCACTATGAGTCAGACACCTACTTGTTGGCACCTACCAACAGCAAGCATTCTACATTGAGACTCATCCTCCTGTAAGAGTACAGGAGAAAAGCTAAGACAGCCTGGAGTTGATACACAGCTCTTCTTGTTAGCAGCTCTTCTCGATAGCCTTAAGATGTGTTCCCTTTTCCTACATATGTAACAAAAAATATTAAAAATAGCCATGGGAATGATCAAGCAGATTGTGTTGTTACATTCCAGGGATTTCACTTCACAGGCCCAGATTTTAAAATTTTCCCAACATGGTCAAGCATGCCTATGTGCAAACTCTGTGGATGGAATGAGTTGATGTGGCTTGGCAAAATATGCATGTGTCAATCCAGTAGAGTCAACCTTTCTTTTTTTATTTCCTTGAAACCCCGTGATGTCCCTTTATTTCAGGGTAGAGTCTTATGCACATTATATCCCTGCTTGTCGGACATCTCTTTCAGGTGGGCATGTCAGGGCCTTTACATTGATTGATAGCATGGTGGGGGATATCTGCTGACTCCTGATACCCTGTGGTTTGTCTCCTGTCTCTTACAGGCGAGGCAAGAAGCACAGCATCATCCTGAGGACGCAGCTGTCTGTGAGGGTCCATGCCTGCATTGGTAAGTAACATTTGAAGCAGGGCTCACTTGTTATCCACCATCAGTGATCTAACATGCACTGAGGAACGTCACTGTTATAAACTAGAATAGTCATGTTACCATTTGGGCTAGCCCCTAGCATGGGTTCCTGGAGTTTTCCGGTCAATAAAAATTATCTAGTGATAATTTTTGAAGCCTTGTTTCCTGCTAGCTTCTTTTGTTCTTTGGATGGTGACTAGAGCTTGAAATGAGAGAGATTGCTGATAAAGTTCTGACAGTGCTGGAGAAATGAAAGTCTTCCCGGGCCATCACCAATTTGAGCCGTTAGCTTGCTGAAGTGATCCTTCACATGGGTCATGGAGCTTGCTTGTATGGGAGTTTGAGGAGTCAGGGGACTGGAAGGAAATCTCAGGTCAGCGAAGCATGAGGACCCTCATGGATGCAGAGAATGGTGTTAAATGAGCAACTATACGTATGGTCTAGAATGGCTTCCCAGTGGTCACCCAGGGGCACCACGGGCCATTCCTGCAACCACTGGTTTTCCTAACCCATTGGTTTCCCCACCATTGGCTATGGGTTCAATAGAGGGAATGGATTATTTATGCTAAATAGGCAACTTCGTATGAATGGTCTCTAACACTGTGGTCTGATTTCCTCCTGGCATTGGGCCAAGTGGAAGCAAACACATATCATAAAAAGAAACAATCCTAAAATCCGCTTTATGGATGGAAGTATTTCATATCCCCATAATTTTGCTCTTATTTAATATTTACTGTGGTCTTTGGGCTCTAATCAGGAGGATATAAATCATATTCATGGGTCCTGGGCTGTACCTAGTGTGAGGTGTTTGTGGCTGGAGTAGAAAGAATGTTCTCTGGTCCCCCCTCATTTCCTCCCCACCCCGTTTCTTTGTTGGAGACCAGGAATGGGGTGGGTTAGCAGCTGGCTGTGGAGGGGAATCTGTGTCATTTTACTTCATTTGGTGTGAAGTATGGTGAGGCAGTAAGCATTGGCCTTTGTCTTACTTTAAAGCCAGATGATGTCTATATTATGTGGGTGACTCAACCCTCAGGGACTGGAAGGTCAGGATCTCCAGAGGGTTGGTAATGTTTTTGGAAATATAATAAGGTTGGAGGACCTGCAGCCATCATTGACCACTCTACTCCATAATTGCTGGTAGCTCTGAGTAACTGTAACATGTACATGGGCCTGGATAGCACTTACTCAGCTGTTTTCCCATTGTTTCATACCTTCCAAGTTATTTCATATGTATAAAACACATCTACCTACAGAAAAGACCTGTGACCTGTCACTTTGAATAAACCTCCCCTGATCCTCAGCCCAAATCTAGAACAAATCTAGCTGCATAACAAGTACTAAATACTATTGAAGTTCAACATTGGAATATAGATGATAGCCACTAAATATTTGGGATGTGAGTATGAACTGGCTTTTGCTAGGAACTGGAAGGCACTGGAAAGCAGACTTTAACTAAAATTGGGTGGGTCAAAATTTGAATAGAATTGATGCTTTTGAATTGTGGTGCTGGAGACGTCTATTGAATATACCATGGACTGCCCAAAAGAACCAACAAATCTGTCCTAGAAGAAGTACAACCAGAGTCCTCCTTGGAAGCAAAAATGGCCAAACTGCATCTTACACATTTCGGACATGTAGTCAGGAGAGAACAATCCCTGGAGAAGGACATCATGTTTGGAACAGTAGCAGGTCAACGCAGAAGAGGAAGACCCTCCACCAGATGGATTGACACAGTGTATGCAACAATGGGCTTAAACATAAATAAGATCATTTTCCTGGCACAGAATCGGGAAGTGTTTCAATCTGCTGTACATAGGGTCGCTATGAGTCGGACTTGACTCGACGGCACCTAACAACAACAACAATTCCTTTTAAGAAAATTTATTCTTTCTTAGTGTACACTTACATATTTTAAGTACAGGAGCTTTCCCCAAACAGCATCCAAGTTATTAATTCACTGCATTAACTTCTATTCTGAGGTCCTGGGTAATCGGCATAGAACATGTGTCCTGTCCTATGACATGCTGAGCTCCAGCAGCCAGCTGAGCGCACTAGACTAGGAAGCATTCACCTTCTTGTCCCAGGGGCTAAACCAATTGCTGACAAATGCAGTGCATTTGGTCCTAAACATGCTTATGCCAATTGCACTGGTTACTTGAATTGTGTAATTTAATGAAACAGTAACTAAATATTTTATGAACAGATTGTGCATAGAAAAATGACTTCTTTGAAAATTCATTGAATATTTTGGAAAAGAATCAGTCATTACAAAAGCATTTCTGTTAGTGAGTGGGCTATATGACAGCTATGAAAGGTGGGAGGGTGTTGGAAAAATCTAGAAGGATTCTACTGTTCACAAGTGTCTTCAGGTTTTGCTCAACTTCAAAGAACCTGAGATGAGAAATTGTAGCCCATGTTAGAGGGGTTCTAAAAGAAGGTCCATATGGAATTCAGTTCGAAGGCCATCTCAAAGAACTTTTGCCTCTACATAGGTTAAATCATGTCATGTGTCCCCTCATTGTAAGTAAAAATAAATTTTTAAGGTATGTGTGTAGTATTTAGTGGTTTATAGGATTTTCTTCTTTAATCAGTTTTTGTCATCAGTTGCCTCAGATCTGAATATGTCAGATAAGAGAGTTTATATAAATTACCACCCAAAACATCAGTTTTTCCTTTATATTAAAGATGATTTTCTGGATTCTGTTTTCTACCATTGGCAAGATCTGGAGTAGAGTTATTGCAATTTGTTGTTAATAGATGCTGTTGTGTTGGACTTAGCAACACTAAGTAAAGCAGAACAAAGCATTACCATGCACTGTGCCATGCACACAATCTTTTTATGTTGGAGCCCATTGTTGCAGCAAATGTTTCTTCTTGTATTGGGTGGTGCTACATCAACATATGTAGGTCCCAGGGTTTTCACTCCACTCCCATCATTAAGGTTGACTCTACTTTTAGGAGGCAACTCTTCCCCAGTTATCTTTTTGAATGTCTTCCAGCCTGGGGGGCTCATTTTCCAGCACTATATTTGACAATGCTTCTCTGCTATTCATAGGGTTTTTCAATGACTAATGGTTTTGGGAATGGGCTGTCTAGTCCTTTTCCCTGGTCTTAGTCTGGAAGCTTAGCTGAAACTTGTCCACTATGGGTGGCCCTGCTGGTATCTGAAATAGCAGTGCATAGCTTTCAACATCATGGCAACATGCAAGGCCCCACAGCATGACAAGCTGACTGACACGTGGAGGATTTATTGTAATAGCACTAAATAATACCCTTTGGTTATGTATAGAAAATGGAACATGGCTGCACATGGTGGCTCACAT
Source organism: Pedetes capensis (assembly GCA_007922755.1). Classification (NCBI taxonomy): domain Eukaryota; kingdom Metazoa; phylum Chordata; class Mammalia; order Rodentia; family Pedetidae; genus Pedetes; species Pedetes capensis. The sequence goes on along the minus strand of VMDO01000240.1, from coordinate 155,083 downwards.
CTGTAATCCCGGTGGCTCAGGAAGAAGAGGCAGGAGAATTGCACGTTCAAGGCCAGAGACAGCCTATGTAACTTAGCAAGACTCTGTCTCAAGTTGGAAAAATTTTAAAAACTGGTCTCAGGGTGCAGCTCAGTGATAGAGTACCTGGAAAGCATACGTGAGGCCCTAGGTTCAATCCCCAAGTACCACAATAAAAAAGAAAATGAACTGTGTGAAATGTGTGCATCTGTTTATGAAGTACCTCTGCCTATTGTAAAATATTCTTTCCAAGTGGCAATATTGGATGGAATGTCTTTGTCAAGGTTTTGTTTGTTTGTTTTTAATGTAACAATCTCCAGTTGAAATGACAAAGGAAAACATGACAAGGGAAACCAACCTTTACATCAGTTGAGTTCTTGTTTCTTTTCAAGATTATTTTGCCCTTTACCATATGAGAAATAAGTGAGTTGTTATAGGCACTGGACATAGTAGCTGCTGCTGAAGACTCCGCACTACATGCAGAGCTCCAAAGTTATCATTCCACCCATGATGCACTGAACAGAGACCGGATTAACTTTTGTCCCAGGGGTCTACAGTATTATCAAGTCAATTTTTCCAAAATAAAGTTTTCTCACCTTATCTCCTCTCCCCTCCTTCATTCCTCTGTTATTAAGTACAGGAATGTTTAGAATCCAGGACGACATGCTGATGAATTAGAGGTGACATGCCTGTGGAATTCTCCAGTGTTAACTTGGAACCCTGCTCCCACTGGGATGAGAGTGAGGCAGAGTCTTCATGGTTAGCAACCCAGCAAACCTCACAAAAAAATGAAGGCCACAGGGGATCTGCTTTGATGGTCACAGCTAGTAACCGAGAGAAGCCTTTTTGATAGTGCAGGGGTTCTGACGCATTTGGCAGGAGCTTGGAATGAGATTTTCGTACAGAGAGAAGCCCCAGGCTTTTGTACCTTTATGCTCTTCTCCACTGTAATTTTTCTTTCTTTGTAAGTTTTTGGTGTGAACACTTGATGTAGCGTATTATAGCAAACAATGTGTGACTTGCCTCTTAATACAACTTTGATGACTCAAGGAAATGAAAATATTGACAGCCCTATCCTGTAGTGAATTTACAGATATGAATTTTAAAACTATGAAAGGCACAAGAAGTCTGCATTTTATAAGATTAGTAGAAAAAATAATTTTTTGATCCCTACCGGTAATCTTATTTTGACACCGGAAAAACACTCCGAGGGCCAACTGGCTCTGATGACTAAATCTCATTATGAAGAGAAAGGGAGCTGTAGGATTGTGAAGTGTGGAATCCAGTCTAGGACATAAAACAATAACAAAAGTGTTGAAGTCTTTAGAATCCTAAAATTTATGTGTGAGTGTTTTCTACTGGTTAACTTAGAAAGCATTTTTTGTTTGGCTTAAAGCCTCTGTGCTTCAGTTTTCTGAAGCTAGTTCTGCCTTCCTGTTGAGGAAATCAGTCCTATGGATTGATTCTCTAGGATTCAGTAAATGTCCAGCATTGCGTTAAACAAGAGTAAAAACTGAAGATTCCAAAGTGTCAATTATGCTTCTAGCTATTAAAGAACAGCTTGCCATCAGGTCTTTAGGGGCATATTCCCAAAGCCTATGTGATAATAATGCTTGCAGCCATAGCACTGGGACGTCTGATCCCATTAGATCTCAGAAGCTAAGCAGGGTTGGGCCTGGTTAGTCCTTGGATGGGAGACCACCTGAGAACACAAGGTTGTAGGCTAGGGAGAACGACCTAGCAACCCACTCCCAAGAAATCAATCTGCCATTAGAAACACTATGAATAGCAGAGAAGCACTGACAATAGTGTTTCATCTGTTGTACATAGGGTGGCTCTGAGTCAGATACTGACTCAACAGCACCCAATGACAACAATGTGAAAGGTTGGCCCATGGAGATAAGGTGGGATGAAGTAGGAAGGTGGCTGAAGTGACTAACCTCATTGCTGAAAAAGGCAAGTCACATGGATGAAGGCAACTTTTAAAAGGAAAAATGTGAGAAAGGTGCTTCGTCCATTGATGCAGAAGAGTTGTAAATTTCCCCCAGCAGAAACAAGGCAAAGATGTCTATTTTGCACAGTATTTTCTTTGTGTAAGCTAAGTCATGTAATCATGTGCTTTGCATTTGAGAACTGTCATGGTGAATGAGGTGAATTGCAAATAGTGGAACTTCTCTTCAGGCATAGCCTTCTGGTGCAAGAATGACTGAGCAGTTTCATTTCATATGCCAGCTGATTTAGGGGGAGGTGGGTGGCTCCTGAGGGCACAGTGTTGAGCAGGATCCTGAGGCTGTGGGCAGTGTCAATGGGCCAGGCTGCTGTATTAGTGCTGGCTTTCACTGGTGGTGGTGGAAGGATGGAGTGGCACCTCAGGCTTGGGAGAGGTACAGGTTCTCTTCAGTGTCTATAGTGTACAGAACTCCAGGCTTCTGGATTCAAAGGATGGGGAGAGTTACTAAAATATATAACCCCCATCTGCTTTCCCCCCTCTGTCTTCATTCTCAATCCCTTTCACAAGCTTGGTCTTTCTTAAGCTTGTGGATCTGAACACAGCTTCTCCAAGCTTTCTGTCTTGCCATACTTTCTGACCAGGCTGTGTGCCACTTTCCCCACCCCTGAGCATCTTTGCCTCTGTGGTCAGTTTGCCCTGGCTTCTAACTGTGGAGCCCTCCTGGCCCTGCAGTTAGGGAGAGGCTCCCCTCCCCAGCTTTGTTTTCTGATATTGCCTTTGGTGGGCTGCACAGGGACACCAGGCTTGGGAGCATTAGCTGGATTCCAGCATGGTCCTTATGACTCTTGGCTCTGTGTCAGTTTGGATTTTCCATTAGAATTGGAGGGATTTTTTTTTTAAAACATATCACCTTTTAGACAGTAGGGTCTGACAGCACTGGGTGCTGTTTCCATGTCGGCTAATGAAGATGAAGCACCCCTGAGCACTCTCGGTGCTGAGATAGCAGTCTTTCCAGTGTCAGGCATTAGCATGGGTGTCTGGCCCCATGGTTGCTGTAGGTTCCTTTCTGGCCACTTAGTGGCAGGCCCCCACATGTCCACTGTGTGGCTGAGAAACAGTCCAGCCGGCTGTTCCCTGGCCAGGAGGAATCTCCCACCCTAGAGCTGTGCCATCCTCTCTTGCCCTCTGACTCCCTTCTTGCCTCCAGCCCTTGGACTTTTTGCCAACCCTGTCCTGCCTCCCCACAGGAGGCTGCTTCTGCTCCCCTGCTGTCTCTACCACTGCAGCCTTAGGTTTACACTGGGGTTTGAAAGGTCACCTCCATGTCTTGTTCCTGGATGTAATAATGACCAAGTTCACAGTGCCCCTTTATGGGCATCCCTAGTGGGGTCAGGTGCAGTTGGTCACACTTCCTATTTTCTGTACCTGGATGCCAGGATCCATGAATTTTCATAAAACCCATCTGCCTCTCATTCCCCCAAAGGTATTCATCTCCCCACTGGCAGCAGCCTCAGCACAAAGGGGACCTGGGTCTCCCCTGAAGCAGGAGACTGCCAGGACTTGGTACCTTTTTTTCATCAAAAACTTCTTCCCTTTTATACTGCATCAAATCTGTGACCCAATTTTGCCTGTGGTTCTGTTTTCTTCATTCACAAGCTGTGGGTTAATCAGATAAGTACCCGCCATCATCTGTTTCCTATTAATCTGTCCTGGGGCCCAGATGGCAGACCTCACAGAATGTCCATGTGTCTGGAAGGTCCTTGGGTCTGGGCCTGGGGAGATTTCTTCAGCAGGTCAGACTGTCAGCCTTTCTCCACTCTTTGAGGATTTCACTTCTCTAATGTGCAAGAGGGAGAAGGGCCTGGCAATCCACTCCCAAGGCAATCCCGAAATTGTCTGCCATTGAACACCCTATGAGGGTTGCTATGAGTCGGATACCAACTCGACGGCACCTAACAACAACAACAACAACAATGTGCAAGAGAGGATGGCACAGACTGATTGACAGATGTGCCTATTCCCCACACCCACCATCCTCCTTCCCCCTAGAAAGGGAGGGAGAAAGGATATGGGAAGGATGTAAAACATGCTATCACGTTTGCCACCTACACGAGAATCTAGTCTTGAAATGCTGGTGACTATTCGATTCTATTACGTATCTTTCCACAACTGCTATAATCTTAAATTACATAGCTCCTGAGTGAGTTTTCACCAAAAATGGAAATTTTAGAACCTGAATGTTGCTCTAACATCTGCAGACATGCAGGTAAACATAAATACAGGGGCTGAATAAAGAAAAGGAGACACTGGTGAGAGGTAGCATGAGAACCTTCAGGATAGCGCCAGAAGCTCAGATCAGCCATGGGAATTAAGAGGCATGAGGAAAGGGAATTTGCATATGAACACAGATGAACTGAGGATCTCTTGTGGCAGTTTTATTTCATATTTCTGTTCTCCACCCCTATTTTACTTTATTTAAATTACTTTTTGCCTCTTAGGACGTTGTCCTTTTGTCTTTAAGGATCTCAAGTATTGGTTAATGGAATTTGAGCATTGCCTTAGAACTATTATCACTATGTTTGCCTTGCACTTCCCTAATTGATTATATAACTTGTAGCCGTAGCACTGTGGCATCCAATCCCATCAGATCTTGCAAGCTAAGCAGGGTCGAGCCTGGTTAGTACTTGGATGGGAGACCACCTGGGAACACCAGATACTGTAGGCTTCAGAGAAGGACCCAGCAACCCACTCCCAAAAATCAAACTGTCATCGAAAGCCCTATGAATAGCAGAGAAGCACTGACAATAGTGTTTTGCCTGTTGTACGTAGGGTCACTATGGGTCAGACGCTGACTTGACAGCACCTAACAACAATTGTTTATATGTGGGCCATTTATAAAGGAACATGAAACTTTGGCAAAATTAGAGAATGTAGTCATTTTGGTAAGGACACCTATAGCTGGTGTCATAAGCTATGTGTCAGCAGTTTACACCAGGTGTTAGCAGGTAGAGTGCAAAGTTGCTATCCAGCAAAACCTTCAGTGCTTTTGAGTGTTTTCACCTGGACTGCCTGTGCAGCGCTTTCCCCTGGCAGGTCTGGTTGCCTGTGTGGCACAATGCGAGATCTAGTGACTATCTCTCTGTGTTCATGGTTGTCCCCACAAAGGGCAGCTTCATTTTTGTCATTGTGCAATCAAAGTCTATCTTGGGAAATGCTTTAATAGGACTTTTGATATCCAGAAGGTATGAGAGTTCAAAGACAGGGGTGGATATCATGTTAAATGGAGATTTTTTTCAGGATTAGGAGATTTGTATTAGAAAAAAATGGATTTCTTAAGGATCTAGGGACATTTTATCCATTTCTGTTATGTTAAAAATACCAAGTAGGAAATACTTTAACTTACAGGAAAAAAATAACCCAGGCAGAACATGTGTCAAAATCGATTTAATTTAAAGAAGAAAAAATGGCATTGGAAGATTTGTTGCAAGTGCAGTCATCTGGAGTTCATATATTATCAGAGTAATGGTGGCAGGATATCAGAGGAAAGTCTGCAGCCATAGCACCCTGGTGTTGGATCCCTGGTCTTGGAAGCTAAGCAGGGTCCACTTCTGAAACAGTCCACCACTGAAAACACTATGAATGAATAGCAGAGAAGCACTGACATAGTGCTGTGCATGGCACAGGGTCAGGGAGTATTTTGTTCTGTTATATAGAGGGTCACTATGAGTTGGATCCAACTTCATGGCACTTAACCACAACAGTAATATCAGAGAAAGTTGAAAAGGTTTTGTCAATTGTTTTGTTAGCATTGAAAAACGAAACCCTCAAAACAAATTTTGTTGTTTATTGTGCCCCAGAGTGACATGATTTGTCTGTAATCTCTATTGGATTATTAGGAGTGCATGGGCTGGGACACAAAGACTTAGAGAAACTGTGACTAGTGATAGTGCACAGAGCCATACTGCTGCCATTTCTTATCCTGCAAAAAGATTCTACTCTAGATTCAGTGGTGAACTTCATTACACACTTAACATTAAATATTAAATCCACAAACATTTCAAAAGTTGTAAACCCTACAAAGATCATTAGTGTGAAAGGAAGACTATCAAAAAGCTGGGAAATATGTCCTGATTTCCCACATAGGCCATTTTTATTTTAACATGTAGCATGAACCTTGTTCATGAACTGATTCACATTTGCAGTTTGGTCCTTTTCCACTCAATATTTCTTGGTCTCTGATGACCTCTGACTATGTAGGGGCAGAGGTAACTCAGAAATTCTAAGGCATTTTCTCAAGGCCTGGGGGCTGGGAAGTATGAGGTGTAGCCTGAGTCTCTGGATTCCCTGACAGGTGTTTCCTGCCCTTGCCTACCACTCCTCTGCTTAGGCCATTTGATGCCAGCTTTATTCCTTGTGTAGATATGTGATTTCAGGGACTAAGGTAGCCCTTCTGGTTTGAGAAGCCTGAGAAGTGTTGCCAAAGCATCTACATAAATGTTTTTCAAAAGGTTTGCTGTGAGTGAAGTTTCACCAGGCTTCAAATGACCATTCTGGCCAAGCTCCAGTGTGGTTACAGATGGCCTCAGGGGAAGGTAAATCGGCTTAGAATGGACTTCACTCTTGGAGAGTAGACAGTGTTTAAAATGCTTCCTGAGCCAGGCTGAGAGCCCTGTAGATGAGGCTGGGACTTCTGCAGCCCTCCTAGGCTTCACCTTGGCCAGCTGGACACATGCCTCCCAGTTAAGGCATCATGTTGGGAAGGCCCAGGAAACTGAGGCTCTTAATTGACCAGAATTGCACACTGTTCCTGTGGCTTCGGGAGTTGTCCCAGAAGAACCAGGACAGTGTGGCTGGAGGCTGCAAGTCCTCCAGCTCCTGGTTTGCAGACTTGGTCCTCCCCTGAGGAGACTAAGTGACATGGATTCTGTGCCCAACAGGATCTTGTTTTGGAGCACCTGATGGTAGGCTGTTTTGTGACTTATGTGGCACTGTGTCTGGTCTATGGAAGGAGACTCCAATTATTTGTTGATTGAGAAAAGGAGCTAAAAGGACCATGGTACATTTTACGTTTCTTAAGTTTAGTTAATTTACTTTAGAAATGATATTTTCTCAGGAAGAAGAATGAAGGCAAGTAGAATGTGAAAGCAAATAGGAAGTTGAAAAGCTGTGAAGTGAGTACAAATGTCAAGGAGGACACTTGCCTCTCTGGAACTGTGCTGCCCGGTGGCTCATGCGAGTATCTGCTGGAGCCACATGATTAGCAGCCATTGAAGTGGGGCCTGGGCCACTGAGCAGCTGTGAGCACGAAGCTTAGTCCTGAGATTGGACAGTAGATGGAGGGGGTGTGGGCTAATGACCTGTGATGAGACTGCTGTGTGGAACAGCTTTTGTGGTGTTTCCATTTGAGATGCCTGCTTTACCTGTTTGGGGAGAATGGGGTAGAGTCTTTTTGTTCCCAAATGCTGCTGCTTTGATGAGCCACTGAAGAGGCAGAAAAATGCTTCATTAAGGATGGTTTGTGGGTTTCACTGTGATTGTGTGGTGGAGAGTACTCTGAGGAAGAGGCTCGTTTGGGGTATGGTTGGTGACCTATGTGGGTAAATGTTTCCACACTAGTATGAGGTGGCTGCAGAGAACTCTTTAGCCCTCTGTCCCTGTTGTTTGGTGAGCTTCCTCTTGAGTGGGTGAATTGTATAGCCTGAGATGTCACTGAAGAATGACTGAATGGATGAATGAAGGAGCATAGCGACTTAGGTCTGAGGATTTTGTCTGAAAGCAGAGTTAGCATCATAAATCATAATGCTCTCTCTGTCCTGGAGGTCTGAGGCTGGCAGATTTCTCAGGGTGTTGTGCTACATCTGTGTCAGGTTCAGGGCTACCATTGTTGAGCACCTGCTACATGCAAGGAGTTTAACATAGTTTATCCCATTTATCCTCCTGACATGTCTATTACCCTTGCTTTATAGAAGGAGAAAGAGATTTAAAGAGGTTTGGTAGCTTGCCCAGGGACGCAGAGCATGGTGTCAAATCCACATCTGTCTAACTGCAAAATGAAAAAGTCTGTTTTTATTATAATCTTTTTTAAGTCATCTTTTTATAAAAACAGAAAGAGAAGTTTTTGCTAAATACTTTCCACTGGCCTGCAGCCATAGCCTTGTGGCATCTGATCCCATCAGATCTCAGAAGCTAAGCAGGGTCAGGCCTGGTTAGTACTTAGATGGGAGACCACCTGGGAACACCAGATACTGTAGGCTTGGGAGAAGGACCTGGCAATCCACTCCCCAAAACATCAATCCATTATTGAAAACCCTATGAACAACAGAGAAGCACTGATAATGGTGTTTTGCCTGTTGTATGTAGGGTCACTATGAGTAGGATACTGACTCAAAGGCATGTAATAACAACAACATACTTCCTACTAGCTACTCACCAAATATCATCTCAATATAGGCAGTAACCTTTAAATGGGAATTATCTGTTCCCACTTAAAGAAACAAGGCATTCAGTAGTCCTAGGCACTCACTTGGCCAACATCCCTGGGGGCAGACCTGAGATTCAGACTGAAATCTACCTGAGTACAGGATGTCAAGTTCCACCTTTACACTCTGTTGCCTCCTAGCCTTGTCTGAAAACTTACTCTCCTCCCACAATATGGCTGAACCCTTGACTAGCACAGCTCTGAAACAATGAGAGAACATAGTCTCTAGTATCAGACCTCCCCCTGAGAAGCTGGGTGACCTTGGATTTAGTGACATGATGTACCAAAAGGGGATGATGATATTTCTTCTCAGAATTGTCATGAGGGTTAGATAAATATTTCATTGGTGCTAGATCCAAAAAAGTGATTATATTTGGTATTGATTTGTGGGCTTAAAGAATGGGCAGAAGAGGGTAGTGCATGCTTTAAAATCAAACTGGAGTTCAAATCCTAGCTTTGTGTCTATGAGCGAGTTGCCCTCTGTACATATGCCCACTTATGTCTAACAGGACAGGGTGACCTGGTGCTCATTCCTGATGGTGAGATAAGCCCTCAGGGAAAGTATGTGCACTGTTCCAAGCATAGTGCCCTGCATATGCCAAGCCCAAGGCACATGGTGGCAGATGTTGCCATCATCACTGTCATCACAAAGATGTTTTGTTGCTTCTCAAATTGTTAGAGCAAGTCACATGTGGTGGCACACACCTGTAATCCCAGAACACAGGAAACAAATTTAAGAGCATTGGGAATTTGAGGCCAGCTACATAGTGAGAACTTGTCTCAAAAAATAAAAATCAGAAAACATTGTTGGAGCAAAATTGGAATGTAGTTGAGTAGCTATCACAGACAAGCACCTTTAGGGGTTTTGATGGATCCCTGCAGGCAGAACTGACTTGTATGAAATTCCTGTCTTACCTCCAATTCTTAAAGAATCCTGTCTTCTTTATCCAGAATTTGTTCCCAGAATTGTATTAAATACTAAGCAGGGGTAAGAAATAGTGGAATTCTCAAATATGAAAGCCAAGTTAATACCCAACTAATGTGTTTAATGTAGGTTTTAGCTACTGTCTTTTTTCAGATTAGCGTATCTTGACTGCGGGTTGATAAACTTCCACTAAAATTTCATTTTCTCACAAAATGATGTTGGCCAACCCAAGGCCTGTGGGTGATTCTGATCCCAGGATTGCTGCTTAGTTGCTAGCACTGGGGTTAATTTCATGGCTCTCTTTTCTTCAATATCCTGTTTCTGGTACTTTTTAGAATGCTCCAGGTTTGGTAAGCACTAAATAGCATGTTTGTGGGAAACTTTCATCTTTGCTGAAATAAGTGGGTGTTACGACAGGGAAAGTTGCTTGCTGCTGTGCCTTTGGGTGTCCTTACGTTTTCTTCTCCCCCAAGGATGTAAAAGAAGATTAGAATGGACGAGTAGGAACAGGTGGGGCTCTTGAGTGTGCACTCAGGCATTAAACAACACATATGTGCAGAAAGGTATGAAAGCACCTAACATAACATTCAGTGCTAGTTATGTTCTATTTTCTGAAGTGTAAAGGTGAAAAACCATGCTCTAAGTATGATAGAAATAGCCCAAATAGTCTGTATAAGTTGACATTTACAAAACACTTGAATCAATGAATCATTTATGTAGCATCTAACAATACAGTCTGTATATTTGGTTTTCCTGACAGCAAATACACTATTGATGGTAACTTTCACTACATGTATAAGGGTAAATTTAGCCCTTAAATCTGTGTCTGGAGGCTTTTGTTAGTGACTTATTTGGCTCAGAGTACCTTAAGAGCTATTGCCAGGAGGTCCTGTGTGGCCCTTCATCTACCTCATCTCCCTACATGGTTACTGGTTCCTGGTGCCCTGGGTGTGGGGTGCAGGTGCTGGAGTTAGTGGCAAAGCATGTACTGGACAGGCACTTCTCTTCATCCCGTCTGGGCTCTGAGGCCACTGGGAAGCCACGCAGGGTGCTGTGGTATGCTTTGCACTTCATCAGAAAGCCATTGAACCAATTACCAGCCCATTGTTGTTAGGTGCCGTCTGATACATAGCAACCTTCATAGTGTTTTCAGTGGCTGATTGGGGATTGCTTTGGGAGTGGATTGCCATGTCCCCCTCCTGTTTTTGCAGTGCTGAGAATCCAACTTTGGTCCTCAGAGAGTGCAGAGCAGCACTCAACCAAGTGAGCTAAAGCCCAGCACCAGCCCATTAGGGACATGGGAAGAAAGCTCCACAGAGCTGTCCTCGTAAGGGATTCCCAGGCTGTGTGAGTCACTCTCATGTGCTGCGCATCCTTTTTGATGGAAGATAGTGGGATCCTGAAGAGAGGAAATCAAGATAGGCATGCCAGATGAGGTGGCCTCAGCACGCCTGGAGCGGCTCATGCCAGGTTGTGGGGGATGCATCACTGGGTGTGCTGCCCAGGATGGTGAGCCTCAGAATGCAGCTTGGCCCAGGGTGGTAGGTGCAGCCCTTCTTCCCCTTAGCTGTTCTCTAAGGTTTAGGATTCCATTTTTTTCTGAGGTCTGACTTGAGTCCTGGCCCTTGTCAGAACTCAGAGGAGCTCCTGGCTGTGGCGCCTGGCAGAGGGTGGATTGGGAACATAGGGTTCTGAGTGTAGCATCCCATTAATGCGACAGGCCAAAGGCACTTTTCTGGGCCTTGTGGGAAGGACTTATGATGTCAAATGCAAATGAAGTTATGTCAGGCAGGATTCAAGATTAAATATTTAAAATATACCCGTTTTTAATAACTCTCCTTTGACATGTCTTAATTTTTCTTTCTTAAAACAAATGGTATAGGAGTCAAAACTAAAAAATAACCAGAAGAACAAAACAAAACAAAACAAAAACCCAGCCCTGAATGATGTCCTGGGTGAGGTTCTGCTCAGGGCTGGAAGCCCATTCTGTAGTGGAAGGCACTGGCTGCCCTGCACATTCATCCTTCTTGAGGACACAGGATGGTAGAGGGAAGAACAGCAGGATTCTGATTCTGGAACCAACTTTGTTTGGCAGCTGGACTTGGGATATGGTACTTTCTCCAAAAATGAGGATTGAGGAGCCACGAGAGTGTCTCAGATTAAGAAACTGGCCTCTAGTAGCCCTGCAGGACTTTCATTACTGTGAGCATGGCTGCTGTTACCGTCAAGATTGTGTGGACCTCAACACATCGCTATTATTCATATTACTGTACCATGAGGAACTTCTAGATTTACACATGATAGAAAATAACTCATTGACATTTATTAAATGTCTACTGGGTGCAACCACTTTGTGAAGTGCTATAAGGGAAATGAATTAAAAGGTACATAAGTAAACGCACAAGAGAGAGGGGTCGGGATTCTAACTAGCAGCTGCATACTTGAAGTATGCAACTCCCTGACTTCTGGGCCTTTCCTTGGCATGTGTGCTATGTGCACTGGTTACCTGAACTTTGTCCCACACCTATCTTCCACCCTGTCCCCTGTTGCCAGAGCTCGGGCCTACCTGCACGCGTGTTCCAATACTTACAGCATCGTGCATTGACCATTGGCCTCTTGCCTCTCCAGTAGTGTGGTATGAAGTGTACATTCTGCTTCTCAGCAAGACTTAAAGGCAGGGATGGGCACCAATTTTGTCTTGGGGATGCAGGGTAAAGGGGTCTTGACAGAGGAAGGTGCCTGCGGTTTCTAGGAGCCAGTCATGGAACTGCCTGAGCCTTAATTTCCATAGCTGAACTTTGGGGACATAGGTTATTTAAAACTGCAGAATTCCTTATATATATTTAGGCAAATGTATGGCAATCCACTCCCAGGCAAATATTTTTTGTTTCTTTAAAAGCATGGCTATGCTAGACTTTTCCTCTACTCCTTTGCCTTTTTGGCTATTTTTCTTTAAAGATATTTGCTCATAAAATACTAATTACCCTCCACCTTCCTATTCTTCTGATTCTGCAGCAGATGGTATTTTTCTGACTTTGCCTTGATTCTGAAATTGAACTAGACATAGGCCCAAGCTAAGCAGCAAAAACACAGCACAACACCTGAAGCCCTTCATCTCTTCAAGGTCTATTATTTGTTATCTACAAACAGAAAATGGGCAGAATGTGTTCTTGGGTCTGTAGCTTGGCTCATAGGAAGACCTGGGAAATGAGTGGAGCAGACAGCTTGCTTCTCCAAGTGCATTCCTTTTCCCTTCCTTATCCCACAGGATGTCAACTCCACCCCCGACCCAAGAGCTAAAGAATTCACCTCCTTCTCCCCCACTCCTGAACCTTGTGGTGCTTATTATCCTGTGGTTTCTATCACTGGTCCTATGTCAACTATCTTCTGGAGAATATACAGGATTCTTCTGCATACAGCATCAGAATATGAATTTTTAAGTTCAACAGTAATAGATAATACTAGTTCTATAATGAATTCTTTTCCCCATCCACACAGCTCTGCCTCTGGGTAGGTCCTATATACTTCAACCTCCTTCTCAATGAACTTATATAATTATTGTCCTTTCCTGGGGCATTGATTTTTAAAAATGGGCTCTGTACACATAGACCTCAAGACAGTGTGGCTTCAATTTTGATCTTCCTCTGCTTGTGGTTCACCTCAGGGGAACCCTAAGTCCTGCTCTCTCATTTGTAGAAAGAGCAGAGAATTCCCATCAGCTCCTCAGGAACACTGGTGGCTTCCCCGCCCATGCCCTTCATTGCTGCCTGGGGGGAGGATAAACTTGGGAGAAGGCAGTGCACAGGTGAGGCCCAGCTTTCTGTCTGCAGTGAGGCCCTATTCCAAGGACCCTCAAGGACTTTGTTTTCCACGGATGAGCAGCCTGTCCCTGTCATGGGGCCAGTGGTCCTTCCCTGAATTGCCCAGAAGCTCTCTGGCTGCAGATGGAGTAAGCCTCCATCTGCCTGTCTGTTTTCCACATGGTTCTGAGGTCATGAATGAAAGATTACTATTGCCTGTGAACCCCCAGAGATATTCCCTTGACTGAGTGCAGGAATTGGGGATGTGGTGTTTTAGCCTCAGCCCTGCTTATGGAGATCTGAGGCTGCCTAGTCCAGCAGACTAGAGAGTTGAGCTATCCCCTGAGTGCATGTGATAGAGCAGGGAGCTGCCCTTGCTTTCCTTCTCTCATGGCAGTTCTGGCTTGGGGGAGTATGGCTGCACATAGCTGAGCAAAAACTGGAGACACCTGAGCTTTGTTTTTTCAAGGCCAGAGTACTCTAGGTCAAAGACAGGGAGGGAGCCTAAAATAAGATGTGATGCCATTTGGATGTACAGCCAGACGCCTGCTTGGCACTTGCTATCTGGAGGAGACTGAGCCTGTGCCCATACTGGGGTCCTCCCTTTGCAAATGCTCTAGTTATTGTGCTGACCTCTGTCCATTTTGATGTCCTATGATCATATTCTGTGCCTAGATTTTTTTTTTTTTGGTAAGTGCTTTTTTTTGAATAACATAATGAAGCCATTGAAGACATCACACTCTGACATCTTTGTCTTGAGATATCAAGGTGTGAGCAAGAGATGGACTCCCTACCTGAATGACTAACATAGCAAAGAATCTGCACTTAGCACATGATGGCTTTGTTACACCTGTTGTGATGCCTCCCTCCTCACAACATCTAGAAGGAGAAGTAGGGAGTTAGTAAACTATCAGACTTTGGACATGAAGTAACCATGTGGTAAGAATTTGTGGAAAAGCTAATTGCAAACTTTGGGGGAAAACAACACATTGACCCATGATATGTAACTCAATGAAGGAAATTAGTTGTGAGGATCAAGTGTTCACCTGCCTGGTTCCAGTTACATAGGAGACTGAAGGAGGAAGACCAGAGGCTGAAGGCCAGAGACAGCCTCTGCAACTTAGGAAGACTCTATCTTAAAATAAATTTCAAAAGTAGGGGATAGGACTGGGGGTGTAGCTCAGTGGTAGAGCTCTTGGCTAGCATGCACAAGGTCCTGGGTTCGACATTCAGTCCTGCCAAAAAATAAGTCATATGGCCAGGAAATGACACTTTGTTGTCTTTGCCCTTGAATAGTCTGTGAATAGTCACCAGAGAGTGGTTGTTGCCTATGTGATGACAAATTCGGAGTTGGGGGACAGAGGCTGAGAACTTGAATTATAGTCACCAGTCAAGGTTCTCTTTCTTTGCTGCCTTGCTTTCCCCTGAGCATAAGGTCAGGCTTCACAGGGCACTGCCAATACTGTGGGAGGAGCCTGTTCATAGTCAGCAGGTGCAGACCTGTGGTGTGCTGAGGGTCAGAGCCACCCCAAGAGGAGAACACAGTGGCTCTTGATGCCTGAGGGCAAAGAGTCCTCACTTGGTAAGGGTCATGGACTAGGTATGGGCCATTTTGCCAGGGTTTGGCCTTTTTCTAGATAAGCTCCAGGGTCCTTGTGTCTTCAGGGGTGCTTGTGGGTGCCTGGAGCCCTGATGGGTCCCTCACCCAGGATTAGGCAGTTTTGTCCACAGAAGCCTCTTCACAATGGTAGGAGCATCCTATAGGGGATGCTTTGGACAATGGCAAATCCAGGCAATTGGAGCTTGAGCAAATCCAAGGCTTTCAGCCACAGCAGGGGTAGCATGTGCTATGTCTCAAAAATGGTCCTTGGAAGCCAGGGTTATGCAGGCAGGCATGCCCACGTTGAGCCCTGCTTCTGTTTCCTAGGAACTGTGTGACCTTTGTAGATGATTTAATCTCCTGAGGCCTGAGGTGACTCTTGCAAAGGGTCCTGTGCACATCTAACAGGTTGGGTTTAGAGACCTGGATAAGAGGATGACATACCTCCTACCCTCCCAGATGCCATTCTGTGGTAGTTTTCCAGAAAAGCCACCTGACCCACAGCTTTGTGTCTGTGCCGTCTCCTTTGTTAACCACTACTCAGATTTTTGGGCTCAGGTGCCCTGCTACAGATGGGACATATAAAGCATTTGCCATGGCTACTGGGTGTGGCTCACAGAACGTGAGCTCTGGTCATCCTACCTGTTGGTGATGGTCCTCTGTGTAGGAGGGTGGACTTAGGAGCTAGTCTATCTGGTTCACATCTTGACTCTACCACTTACGGAGCTGCATGACCTTGAGGAAGCTACTTCTGTCCACCTCCACTTCCTCACCTGTAAAATGAGACACAGGGAAGGGTGGGGGATAAATGATTGAATTCATCTTACTTAGAACAGCGCGTGGTGCGCAGTAATCACTTTGTACAGAATAGCTATTACTGGCTTCCCTAGCAAACACACAGCACATGGTTGATCTTAATATATCTATATGAATGATAAGGGCAGCAGTGCTCAGGATTAGAGTGAGAGCCAAGCTGAAATATTAGACTGTGGCATCATTTTCCCTTTCTTCTCAAAACTCTCTCAAATTTCCTTGAAGTGCTGATAAGATGTAGTGACTAAAGCTGAACAGTATCTGCTGCAAAAGGCTTCCCTGAGCAGAGGACAAGGTAAAGCCTGGTCCTGACCTCCCGGGCTCTGGTCTTCAAGCTGCTGTCTCTTTACTCATCTGTCCTTTAGGCACCCAGCAAGACTGTGTGGAGTGAGGGCCAAGCGGATTGCGTCCCCTTTCTCCCCTTTGTCTGGCCTTGTCTGGGTTTCATGTGCTGGCAGCTAATTTGTCGCTCACCATGCAGCAGATTATTTTTCCTTTGGCTACCATAATGGCAGATGGGAAGGGCAGTTTTAATGAATTACTGTTTTCGTTTAGAGATTAAGCTTTCATTATAAATATAATTGCTGACACACAGCCTTCTTGTACTTACATATCATTTGCCAATTAGGATAATGAACTCAAAACGTCCCTTGGAAAGTGACATGGACAAAATTAAGCCTGTAGCTCAGCTTGGGGTGCTGGCAAATGAAATGCTTTCCAACTGGAAGCAACATGTACCGAGTCTGCCTACAATGTGCTTGTGCTAAGAGGTCTGAAAATATTCTTGACCTTTGAGACAGAGATTAAAATTAGTAGGCAGAAATGCTGCAGCCAGCTCCAGTAGTTTGTGATGTGGTCATTCCAGAGTGTCTGCCATGCCTACCACATGCTTCTGGGACTGCAGCGAGGCTGAAGGCTGCACTGCTTAATTTTAGAGTTAAATAATGGGATGTAATGTCGAAAGCATTTGAGATGGATCTGAATCTGGTGAGGAATGTTGTCATGTTTCCATCACTTAGGGCTTGGGTGTTTTGGGCCCTTCTCTTCCCTTGTGTTTTTCTATCCCCTGTAAAGCAGGATTTCTCCACCTTGGCACTATTGACATTTGGGTCTAATACATCTTTGTTGTGGGCTGCCCTGTGCATTGTAGGATATCTACCCACAAGATGCCAGCAACAATGCTCCAGTTGTAACAGTGAAAAATACTCCAGACATTGCCAGATGTCCCTTGGGAGACAAAAGTGGCCCTGATCGAGGGCTGCTGCTCTGAAGCTGGCCCCAAGAGAGCTGCAGTGGGGCGAAGAAACTGTCAATAGTCCCACAGTAGCACAGTGCATTGAGACCAATCTCAGACAATTGATGATTCACTCCCCCAGGGGACCCACACTTCTGGATCCCTGCCGTGTGTCTGGCACTGTATAAGACTCAGAAAATACAAAGGTGGGAGAAACAGGCACCCTGGCTCTTTAAGCAGCTTAAGGAAGTCCTCATTTTCATTTGTAGAAAACACTATTTCAAGAGCACAGAATGGGTGCTATGGATGCTCGTTGTTACCAGGCTATCACTGTGTCCGAGCCTCTTCAGTGGACAGGGCTGGGAGACACGTGCATATGTTTATCCTATGTATTTATCTAGGATAAAATCATTCATGGGAGCATACTGATGATACTTCAGATTCAAGTTCTGCACTGCAAGGTTTTTATATAAATTCTTCTATGTCTGTATCATGCTTCTTTCACCCCAAGTATTGAGTTCTTGAACACAAGAGTGGATGGAATTAGAATATCCCATATTTACCCATTTTATTTATAACACACTCAGAAAAGTATTGGAATGATAATATTGCTACCACAAGCAATATAGTTACTGAGAACAGTGGATTTTTTGCATCTGTTTTCTTTATTTTTTAATAACCCATATCTACAATGTCAGAGTGTATACCCATTGAAAACAATACTTTCCGTATTTTGTTGTTGTTGGGTGCCATTGAGTCAGGTATAACTCATAATGACCCTGTGTACAACAGAACAAAACACTATCCCACACTGTGCTATGCACACAATGCTTATGTTTGAGCCCATTGTTGAAGCCACTGTGTTTCTTCTCATTTTGAGTCATGCCACATCAGCAAAAGGATATCCCAAGGGCCATTCCCATCATTAAGGTCAACTCTAAGGAGGAAACTCTTCCCAAATTGTCTTTTGGTTGCCTTCCAGCCTGGGGTGCTCATTCTCTGGCACTATATTTGACAGTGCTTCTGTGCTATTCATAGGGTTTTCAATAGCTAGTTGTTTTGGGAGTGGGTTGCCCGGTTCCTTCTCCTTGATCTATTTTGTTCTGGAAACTCAGCTGAAACCTGTTCTCCATGGGTGGCCCTGCAGGTATCTGAATTACCAATGTCAACACATAAGCCTCAACAGCACAAGCTGACAGGCACATGGGTACATACTGTATGTTAGCTCATATTTACTCTTAGTTCTATGACTACCTACATATTTAAAATTCTCCACCAAAGTTTATATTGATATCACTCTAGTCATCTTTTGTATTGCAAACTTGTTCTCTACTTCAGAGGTCTTTGAAGTCAAAACTGTTTTCATAATAATTGTATGATCTCCTCCCTCACCCACCAACCCCCCTTTTCTCTTTCCTTTCTTATTTTTAAAGGTATATAGTCCAGGTTGACCTTCAACTCCCAATCCTCTTGCCTCCAACTCCTGAGTGCTAGGATTACAGGTGTGCACCATCATGCCCAGCTTCCTTTTCCTTTTTATCCCCCACTTTTGTTCTCCCATGAGTATGCAGTGGAATTTTCCAGAAGCTATGTGACTTTGAACAAATTGAATGTATAGCAGATATGGCTGTTGTCTAAGAAGGTTTATTCAAGAGATTGGTGAGAGTACAAATGATGCTATTCTATTTGCTCATTTATTTTTGTTTGGGAACAATTATTTTCCCTAAAATATACTATATATGCTAACAAATACTGGCTTTGTTTTTGATTAATTTTTAAAAATTTCTCTTTCAGTTTCTACAAGTTAACTCGTCTAAGGATACTACCCACACAAACACAGCTCTGTGGGATCCTGAATCCTCAATAAGCTGAGCTGTGTGGAATTGAAAGAAAAAAAAGTTGAAGATCTTTCTTCCAGCTAGACTTTCTTAGAAGGACTCTGAGGTTTTGCATGTTAGAAATTTGTTACACTTCTTAGCACATGTTTTTCCATATTAACTACATTTTCTTCTGTATAAAGTGTTATTTGGGAATAGTCTGATATCCCAATTTACTTTCCTTTTGATTCACTCATTTTAATTAGATTCCCTAATGATTTTCCCCTCATAATATTCAACAATTAGACTGTGTCTTCCTGGAGGTCATTATGGGTTAATATTCTTATGTACATAGATGCTCTTTTAATCTGTATTTTTAAATACGCATAATAATTTTAGGAGAAATTTCTTACAGTTTGTAATATTTGTTCCATTTCCTTCAGGGACTCCTATTATCTGTATTATTGACCTTCTTTGCCTAGATGCAATAATTCTATTTCTCTTGAATCATTTTGTCATTTCTCCTTTTATTGTTTAATAACTATTTATTTAGCAGTACTGGGGAGTTCAACCCAGGGCTTTATGCATGCTTTGCACCCTAGCCCATTTTTTACTCTTCTGTCTTGAGATAAGGTCTTGCTAAAGTTATGCATGGTTGCTCTGGCCTCAAACTTGAGATCCTCCTGCCTCTACCTCCCCAGTTTCTGGGATTATAGGTGTGTACCACCACATTTGGCTTTTTAATTTTTAAATTTTAATTTTATTTTTTAGTGTGAAGCTATTTTAAAGTTTATCAGGTAAGGGTAAGGGATAATAGATGATTCGAAGTGAAGCAGGGCAAATACAGATGGAAAGAGAAGAACCACAGTACACATCCAAGACATGGACGTGGGTTTCTCAAGAGAGAAGAGCCCAATTTGTCATTTCTTTTTTAATTCAAGACATATCTATCCTTCTTTAACTTTCTACATCTCTTAAAACATTATCTGTTGGTTTATTTACTTTTGTGTTTCTGGTAGTTTAATCTTCGTTTCTTTCATTTTAAATACATCCAAATTGTATTCCTGAGTTCTGTAATCTCATCTCTAAGTTTTGCTAATTTATGTTCATTCTTATAACATTTCTATCTTTAGCCTATTTTGAAAAAGGTTATAGATTTCATTCTTAGGTGTGTCTTTTTTGAGGTTTTCATTGTTTCTTTCTTAACTCCTTATGCTCTTTTTCCATATAAAAATTGCATGAGATGTAACCTCAATACTTTTATATTGCTCATTTTTATATGAAGTCAATTTTCCTGAACTTTTAGAAGGGGGCTTGGTTCAGAATTGTTTTTCTTCTTTGAGATTTCTGGGCTCAGTTCCTGATTCTCACTTTTATTTGGCCTATCTCTTTCCTTTATATTACTGTTTTGATCTTTCTCAATTTCGATTTTCCTCTCAGCACTTTTTCCTATCCTGAAAGTGAGCCCTGGGGGCCAAGTTTTAACAATTCCTAGGGACTAGACTGCCCCAGAGCTTTTGTCTGGGCCATGGGCCGAGTATTGGGTTGCTTAGCTCCTCTCTGTTTCAGCTGCTGTTCCAAAAGTTGCCTGCTGTCCTTTCCAGTGGGTACTGGCTGGCTATTTTGGGTTCTGTTGTTCTCAGGTCTATCAGATGTCTCATTGCTTCCCTTCAATTTCTCCTGGACAGACAATCAGACTGTGCCTTTCTTATGGCAGTTGGTGTTTTGTCCTCACCCACTTAAATTTTAGTGTTTGTGGAACTTGTTCTCACCCACTTGTATTTTGACATTCATCATTTTATTCTAAATGTTGTGTACAAAGTTTTTGTTTTGCTGTCTGATTGCTTTTTAAAGATGGTATTTAGAAATTAAAATAGTGTATTTTGAGCCTGACATAAGAAGCAGTACCGAGATCCCAATATCCTCTTTATCTGTTAGTTTGCTGTATTTTATGTAGGGTTTTGAGGAGATTGAAAAAGTATGTTATTGCCACTGCCTCCATCTTTATAGAATTCTCTCCCCAGTAGTGACCTTTAAAATAATTTCCTAAAAATTATAGCTTACATTTCAATTTGTCTTTAGATAGTAAACCTCCAAAAATGGTAGCAAATGGCTTCAGGATAGAGTTTCCCTTCCTATGATGTAAAAGAGGTCTGTAGGTTTGCTCCAGGGCTGGTACAATAGTTCCAAGGACATTACGGACATAGTTCTGTCTCTCTTGTCTGCCATTCCTAGCAAATCTCCTCACAGTCCAGGATGATTGTTTGATTCCAGTCACCACTGCTGTGTTCTAGGGAGCAGAGTTGAGGGAGGGCTGAAGAAGGGCTTGTCCTACCCTCTTAAAAGACTTCTCAGAGTTTTCCCACTATGCTTTCTACTTGCATCTGATTGATCAAAATTTAGTCATATACCTGCAGGTAGTTGCTAAAAAGTCATGGAAATGAATCCTTTTAGCTGGTTTCGTCGCCACCCAAAGAAAACTGAAGCTCTTGTGAAAAGGGGAGATTGGATATTAGAGTAGGCAACCCTGAAAGGAATGGGTTTCTTCTGCTGTATGCTTGAACACAGACTTACAGAAAATGTATAAATATACAGGAAGTTAAAATGATATTTTGAGTATTTTAATCTTAACATGCTTTTCTTGTTAAATTTATGCAGCTATTCAAATTAAAACATGTCAGTGCTATAAACTGAACTTTTTGCTGATATCTTTAGATGCTGATGACATCTCAGTGCAGGTCTTTCATCTCTTGGAGCTGGGGGTGAGAGGGAGGGATGTGTCTGCACCTCTTTCTGGCAGTACTTTCTTTGATGCTGTCTTTGAAGTGTGGTGATAACTCTGAATGCCTGAGAACATCACAATGTGGATTTGAAGGGTTCCTTCCGTTCTTATCCTTTCTGTAGAGTTAGGTTCCCATCCCTGTACCATTTGAACAGATGTACAATGGAAAGTAATGAGAGGCAGCAAGGACTTTTCCTTTTTCATACTGGAGCTGGTGTGTCCTTAGGGAAGATTTCATAGTTCCCTGATTTGCTAGAATTAAAGAAATTGCAGAATCTAAATCTGTTTAGTTGGAAAGATTTGTAAGGGTCTTTTGTTGTTGTTAGGTGCCGTCGAGTCATATCTGACTTGTAGAGACCCTCATAGAGTTTTCAATGGCTGATTGTTTCTAGATTGTTTTTTAGGGACTGGGCTGCCACATCTTTCTCCCTTTTGTGCCTTGTGTGGTGCTGGGGATTGAATGCAGGTCCTCAGAGAGTGCAGAGCTGCGCTCGACCCATTGAGTCAAACCCCAACCCCTGTAAAGGTCTTACTCTTATGTAAATTGTGGGGACTATAGATATAGTTTGGAGTGATGAGGGTAATGAAAAAGCATACTTCTCTTGCATTGGTAGATATATGGCAAATATTCATAAACATATTTCAATTTTGTGATAAAATGCATAAATTGACCATTTTAAGCATATAGTTCAATAGTGTTAAGTACATTCACAAAGTTGTGTGGCCAATCTTCAGAACTTTTTCATCTTTCAAAACTGAAACTCATTTAACAATGAAGCCTTTTGTCTGCCTCCCTTCAGGCCCTGATGACCCGCGTCCTACTTTTTGTCTCTATGAATTTGACTTCTTTGGACACCTTAGATGAGTCAAATCACACAATACTGTTTTGTCTTTTTTAATGTGTTCCTGTTCCTTGCCTGTTAAGAAGGACAGAATTTTCTTGCTATTTAAGGCTGAATAATATTCCATTGCATGGGAGAAGGACATGGTAATCCACTCCCAAAGCAATCAGCCTTTGAAAACTCTGAGGGTTGCTATGAGTTGGACATGATAGCACCTAACAATAACAATGTTCCATTGGAAGTACTATCTACCACATTTTCTTTATCCATTCATCTGTCAGTGGACATTTCAGTTATTTCTGCTTTTTGGTTATTGTGAATAAGGCTATAAGCATTGGTGCACAAATATGTTTAAGACCCTGTCTTGAATTCTTTTGGATATGTACTCAAAAGTGGTATTGCCAAATCATAGAATTCTCTTTTACTTGTTTGAGGAACCACCACATTTTTTTTCTGTAGTGGCTGCACCATTTTACATTCCTCCCAACAGAGCACAAGGATTCCAATTTCTCTACCTCCTTATCAACACTCATTTTTTTGATAGAAGTTTTAATGGGTATGAAGTAATGTCTCATTGTGGTTTTGATTTGAATTTCTGCTGTGCTATTTTTGAATGTTTACCTGTGTTATCTTTAAATAGAGACATCCTAGGACATTCTTTGTGGGATAAATGGGGATTTGTTTTAGAGTATTGCAGGATTTCAGGTGGCCCAGGTGCAGCCACCTGGGCTTGATGAAGTTCCTTCTGAGCTCCTGGAGGGCTTTTCTTACCTCTTACACAGACTGTAACCTGATTGTAATTGTGCCATGGTCTGTGGAACCATATTCTTTTACATAAAGAAAATCTAGTGGGAGCACAAAGGCTAAAGTAAATTGCCTTTTAATAAAATCTTCCAAAGCATAGGTGAAAATTTCTGCTTTGTTTTTAGTGCAAAGCATATCTTATCATTGCTTGCCTCAATTGAAGGACTAAAAAATGATACTTAATTGGGAGAGATGTTAAGCTCTGAATACTGTTATTACTCTTATCTGATTTTCTCCAAAAACAAAAGCTGTGATGTTATCATTTTGGAACAAGATCTCTCAGTGACAGCATAAATGAAGTCCTTTGGTCAGAAACACCCAGAATCTTCAAGAGAAAGTTGATTGTTCCTTCTAAGTGGACAACTTAGCTCTAAAACAATAGGTCTTGGCTCTCAATTTCTCTTTTATTTCTGCTCTATGATCATTTTCCCTTCTCTTTCCTTTTTCTTGTTTAGTCTCTGCATTCTGAAATACTGCCCTTCCAGTCATGCTTGTCATGTTTGCAAGGAAGTTATTGACCATTTCTTTCTTTAACCACTGTTTATTTTAAATTGCAGCAAAATATATGTAAGTTAGACTTTACCATCTTAATCATTTTAAGTGTCTAGTTTAATGATACGAATCACATTCATATTGTTTAACTGTCCATCACCAATATTTCTTTCCAAATCTTATCTTTCCAGACTCCATACCCATTCATTCAACAACTCCTTACTTTCTTCTGCACCTAGTTCCTAACAATCCTTATCCTAATTTCTGTCTCTACAAGTTTAACTCTTCTAGGCACTTCATACGGTGTTTTTCTTTTCATGACTATATTATTTCACTTGTTAAAATGTCCTCATGGTTTATCCATGTTGTGGCATGTGTCAGAACTTCCTTCCTTTTAAAGGCTGAGTAATAGTCCACTGTATATATGTGTGTGTGCGCGTGTGTATACACATTTATACATATGTACATATGCACACCACATTTTATTTGTTCATCTGTCAGTGGACATTCCATTTTTTGATTATTGTGAATAATGCTGCTATGAACATGGGTGCTTGAATGTTTCTCTGAGAATACTACTTTCAATTCTTTTCAATATATATGCAGGAGTGGCATTTGCTGGACCGTGGGTAATTCTATAACCACTGTTTTGGAGACAGAAAGCACAGCCATCCAATATTGGTTTGGATTTCAATTCAGTAGATGTTGGGAGCCTGTGGGGAGTGGAGCTGGCATGTGGTCTCAGTGGCTTGTTCCATTATGATGGTTAAGGGTGGTTGGGAGCAACCCAGGGCAGGGGACACCCGGTGCATGTGGTGTTTCATGCATACTTGGTCAGAATTTTGAGCCAGTGGCCCTGGATTCTCAGCCACACATATTATGCTCCAACTTCCCACCACAATGGTAAAAGTCTATCATTTCATATATTGAAGGAAATGGTGCATACCTAGGGTCTCTATGCCCCTCTCTAAATGGATACTTTTGAGCATGTCCAAGGGTGTTGTGAATAGGGTGAGAAATGGGGTGGAAACCGGGATTGGAGGAAGAACACAAATGTCATGAAGGTAACTTTAGGTCTCTTGCCTTTTAGCGTGACCATGATTGGGATGAGATCTGGACTAACTCTCTTGGGAGACAGTGTGGGATTTTATGATCTGGTGCTTGTTTGTCCAAAGCTACCTATTTATCAGGACTAAGGAAGAGTCAGGACCTTGTGTCTGAAATGAAGCAGACAGAGGCACCCTGACCTCTGGGCAGGAGCACTACTGTTCTGAAAACAGGCCTAGCATTCTTTAGCTTTGAGAGTCCAAACAATACTGAAAGTTAAGTCTTGGATTTTCTCTCTTTGACTCCAGATACCTGGCCACACCAGGCCTTCTCAGCCTACATTTTCTTTGGGGACTATGAGGTGTCTCTGTTGGGTATGTCGGGGCACATTTGAGTTTTCTGATGTGGATTAATCCCATTTTTCCACACACACACTGTTACGTTCATTTCCTTTTGAGGCATCAGGAAGCTCCCTTAGCTGCCTCATTTATGAAAGAACAATGGTTAAATGTCCTAATGTCCCAGCACACATGCAAATACCCCTGTGGCAATTGGTTTCTGGGCCCACCCAAAGTCAGGGCTCCCTTTTGTCTGGGTGATACAGCAGAAGGAGTTTAGTAGATAATTTGTCCTTGCCCCCCAGGCTGCCTCCAGGACTCATGGTATGGTCCTTGCTGCCTTGGCCAAGGTTGAGAGACCTCCTACCCTGCTTGCCTGTCACCATCTTCCTTCAGTCTTGGTGACTCTGCCTTGGGAGGCTTGTCTGCTCTGAGAACCCCATAGAGACTCTCCCTGGGAATCCAACAATTTCTCTGTACAGCCACCTTCAGGAAGTGCCCCAGACTCCCATTCTGATCTGAAGGAAGAACATATGTAGACATTATCAGAGGATACTTTGGGGTTTGGAGGCATGAAGCAGTGGATGACCTCATGGACCAGGCTCCTGTCTGAGGGTCCAAGAAGGATTTGTCTTTGTTCCTTCTGAATCATAGAGTCCCTTTACTCACCTTGAGAAATAATGTGGGAACATTCCCTGAAACTGGGTAGGAAGAGGGTACGAGATGTATATCCTGGTTGACCATGTCTTTATGTGAAGGGAATGTGTGTCTCTAGCCCTGTTTCTACACAGTACAGTTCATAGATGATTTTAATTAATTTCCAAGGTTTATTTTTGTATCTTTATAGGTCATGAAAAAAATGACCTGGAAATAAAACATGCTCTTAAATAAATGGTAATTTTATAAGCTATAAATGATCAGACTTTAAGTTAGATTTTAAAAAATAATTATATAGTAAAAACAGTAGATATTCAAGTAAATGTTTACCTACTTATGAAAATAGTAACTCTTCTAAATGGGCAGGGCAGATTTCTTTCAAGTCTGGTTGGTTCCTATCCCTACCCCCAGCTCTAGTGATGACTTCTAGGACTCTGACACACAAAGTATGACCTCCAGATCAGAAATGTGGAACTGTAGGCCCTATCCACACAAGGACTGGCAAGGAAGAGGGGCATCTCTTCACTCAGTGTGTCCATCAGAGATGAGAGTAAAGCAGCTGGAACAGTGATGGGGTGCAAAGGTCTAACCAAATGCAGCTCGGAAGTGGGAGTCCATTCTCGCTCTCTTGGAACCCTCCTTTTCTCTCCATAGACAGAGGAGAAGGACACCCAGCCCAGGAGCATTGTAAGAGATCCAAAAAGAAAGAAATGTGCAAGGGGAAGGAGAGGTGGAAGGAAATGTCAAGACCATTGGCTTTGATTTCAGTTACTGATATATGAAAATGGTGGATTGGCTCCTTTGCTCTGGAGGAGAACTGGGTCACTCTTGCATTCCAGCAAGGCATTGGGCAGTAGTTGTGCAGAAGGAACAGTGTGCTGAGTATTTGGAAGATGTAATGCATGGTCCACCCTATGGTCTGAATGCTTGTGTCCCCAGTTCATATATTGGAACCTAATCCCTGAAGCAATAGTATTAAGAGGTTGGGCCTTTAGGAGGTATTTGGGTTAGGAGGGCAGAGCTCTCTTGCATGGGATTTGTGCCCTTATTTAAAAAAAAGACCAGAGGGAACTTGTCCCTTTTCCCATCTGAGGACAGAGGGTGCTGCCTCTAAGGAATGAGTCGTCACTGGACACTACGTGGGTTACAGCCTTGATCCGGGACTTCTCATCCTCCAGAACTGTGGGCAATAAATTTCTGTTTATAAATTACCCAGTCTGAGGTATTTAGTTATTGAAGCTGGAATGGAATAACATGGTATGTCATTGACAAGGATACCTCTCTCAACCACCAGGAATATGGGGAGGCAGGTCATCAAGTATGTTTAAGAGAGCATTGGACCAGGA
Organism: Pedetes capensis; assembly: GCA_007922755.1. Classification (NCBI taxonomy): domain Eukaryota; kingdom Metazoa; phylum Chordata; class Mammalia; order Rodentia; family Pedetidae; genus Pedetes; species Pedetes capensis. The sequence continues at coordinate 128,139 of VMDO01000240.1, read as the reverse complement.
GGCTGTGTGTCCAGGCTCTTGTTCTGTGCATCACTTCTTCCTGGCATGTGACTTTGGGTCACTGTACCTCTCTAGCCTCGGTTTCCCAATTCATAAACTGAGCACAATAATACTTTATGCTCTTTTGGCTTTTGTGAGGATCACATGCAATACAGGAAGTGCCAAGATGGTTATGTGTTAGGAACCTGTGAGGGTAGTGCTTACTCTGGCCCTCAACTTCTGTGAATGAGTCATTTTATGCAAAAACTTCCACGTGGTATGTAGCCCAGGGTGGCCAGTTACCGGCTGACCATACCTGAATGCCCATACCAATTTATTAGTTACAAATAGGAATATGTAAGCCCCCTAGGAGAGGATGCTCAGAAAGATGCAGCCAGCTCAGCACTCTCCTATACAACCTGCCGGCAGGGAAGCTGAAGTGCCCTTGGGTGTGAGGGGGAGGTTCATCTGCTGCTTGAGTCAGGTGTTTGTGCTGTCAGACTGGACTAGCCTGGTGTGGCCAGCCTCTCACTAGCTCAGGGGTGGAGGCCCTGAGTGGGGCAGCGCAGGCTTTATGTGGGCAATGCTCCCTTCAACTGAAGGTTTTAAAAATAGTAAAACAATATCCCACACATACAGGTTCATCTAGTCAATTTTTATAATACTTTTATTGAGATTCAGTTCACATACCATACAAAGCCATCCTTTTGAAAAAGGATTTAGTATATTCACCTGATTTTTAATATATTTACAGTTATGCAACCATTACCACACTATTACCACTATCTAGTTCCACAACATTTTAATTACCCTCCAAAGGAAACTTTGTCCTTGTATCCATTAGCAGGTACTCTCCATTCTCTCCCCAAATCACTGGAAACCACCAATCTACTTTCTTAATAGCTTATTTGCCTATTCTAGAAAGTCCGTATGGATGGAGTCATAATTTGTTATGTTGTTGTTAGGTGCTGTTAAGTCAGGTCCAACTCATAGTGACCTTATTTATAATAGAACAAAATGCTTTCTGACACTGTGCCAGATACACAATCTTTTTTTATGTTTAAGCCCATTTTTGTAACCACTGTGTCACTTCATCTAGTTGAGGGTCTTCAAATTTTTTCATTGACTTGCCACTTTCCCAAACACAATGTCCTTCTTCAGGGATTGGTCCCTCTTAACATGTCCAAAACATGTCTAGCCATCCTAGGAGTGTTTCCAAGGAGCACTCTGGTTGCACTTCTAGGACAGATCTGCTGGTTCTTTTGGCAGTCCATAGTATATTTAACATTCATTTCCAGCACTGCAATTCAAAAGCATCAATTCTTTCTGTCTCACTTATTCATCTACCTTTCAAAAGCATATGATACAACTGCAAATACCATAGCAGGAATCATAATATGTGATCTTTTATGTATTGTTTCTTCCATTTAGCACAATGAATTCAAGGTTCATACATGTTGTAACATGGCTGAGTAACTTCATTACTCTTTATAGTCAAATAAGATTCCATTGCATGTATGTATTATTTTTTGCTTATCCATTTCTCAGTTGTTAGGCATGTAGGTTTCTACTGAAAAATGCTGTGAACATTAGCATACATGTGTTTATGTGAACATACATTTTCAATATCTTGCATATAGTCTTTTAAAATTGTATTTTATGGTTAATTTAGGTAGGAATATACTTTAAATTGCTTACAGCTGTGGCATCCAATCCCATCATATCTCAGAAACTAAGCAGGGTCGTGCCTGTTAGTACTTGGATGAGAGACTACCTAGGAATATCCAATACTGTAGGCTTGGGAGAAGGACCCAATAACTTACTCCCAAAAATCAATCTGCCATTGAAAACCCTTTGAATAGCAGAGAAGCACAACAATAGTGTTTCTCCTGTTGTACGTAGTGTCGCTATGAGTTGGATACCAACTTGATGGCACCTAACAACAACAACAACATATTTTAAATCAGCCTGCAGCCATACCAATGTGATGTGAGATCCCGCCCAATCTTGGAAGCTAAGCAGAGTCAGGCCTGGTTAGTACTTGGATAGGAGACCACCTGACAACACCAGGTGCTGTGGGCTTGGGAGAAGGACCCGACAACCCACTCCCACAAAACAATCAGCCATTGAAAAACCCTATGAATAGCAGAGAAGCACTGACAATAGTGTTTCGCCTGTTGGATGTAGGGTCCCTGTGAGTGTGATACCCACTTGATGGCACCTAACAGCAACATATTTTAAACATGAAGCTTTTGAAGTTGGGATTGCTCCTGTATGGCCCTGATAATAGAAGCATATGCAGAGTGGTGGCCTTTGGGGTTAGCTGGGGAGGAGAAAGGTACTAATCAGCTAGACTTTGCCATTTTATTTTTAAAAGCAGAAAACATGCTGAAGCCCCAAGGGTGAGGAGGCCAAGTCATCATTTGTTCTTGCTTTCATCTTGGAGACAAAGAGAACTTCTTGAGTAAGACTAGGTCATTATAGATTAAAAACACTGATGACTGCAAACAACTAGAGCGCTCATCTTGATCTATATCCTCTGTACACACACACACCTCTCCAGGCCATTTACCGTGTGTGTGTGTGTGTGTGTGTGTGTGTATGTCTTTATTTTTTCCCATATACTTTTTACATAAAGTATTACTAATACAGTAATAAAAACAAATGGGAAACATGTAATGATATAAATTAATTATATAAAAGATATTACTTTTGCACTAACATATAATGAAACTTTTTAATATGTGTATGTATATGGGCATATATGTATTTGTATATGTTGTTGTTAGTTGCCATTGAGTTGGTATCTGACTCATAGCGACCCTCATGGGGTTTTCAATGGCTGACTGTTTCGGGATTGCCTTGGGAGTGGATTGACAGGCCCTTTTCCCACTTTTGCGGTGTTGGGAATTGAACTCGGGACCTCAGAGACTGCAGCGCAGCACTCTACCAACTGAGCTAAATCCAAGCCCCATTTGTATATATATGAATATGAAAATACCTTAAAGAGGAAAAAGGACTTGTCCAAGGTCACAAAGCTAGCAACTGGCAAGATCAGGAGTGCAGTCTACTCTTCTATGACTTTAGCCTAATCTTCTTCCCCTGACATTTGGTGCTTCTCATTTGATGTGACATTGTATATCCTTTTGGGCTATTCCTTTCCTTTTTGTCTAAATAGGAAATAGCTTTGCACAGAGTGGAGTTTTATATTTTCTCAGTTTTAAGGCCTTAATAACAAATATGTTACAGTGCTCAGAGTATTTGAATTAGAACCACAGTGAGTTTCCATCAGCTGCAGAAAACCAAATATTTACACATAGCAGCATCTTTTGTTTCACATCTGCGGAGTGACATGTTTGCCTGGGCCGAAGCTGTGGCCAAATGTGACGCCAGTTCAAAGCTCAAGCTGGCAAGGCCATAGGAAAGCTGTCCTTGCTTAGACTTTGCTAAGCCATGACAATGAAGTGAAAATCTTCCAGGGCAGTTTCATTGGGAAGGGGCCACGAGGATGCAGGGTACAGGAACTTGGGCTCCCCCAAAGTGCTCAGTGAACATCCTCCAAGATTAGAGCTGGAGCAGGCCCCGTCCCAGTCAGGAAAGCCCTGGGCACATTGAGGGATGCTGGATGTCTCTTGGGCTGCTGCTTTCCTTTTTCCCCCAGGGGGCTGGTCTGGGGTGTCTTCTGTCCTCTGCAGCTTTCCACCAGCAGCATCCCTGTAGAGGGAGACCGGCAGCACAGAGTGGAACATTGCTTAACGTGAGTTGGCACACGCATTCAAGGATGTAGAGTAGAATGAAGAATTATGATTAGTTCATGAAATCTCATAATCTTCACACCTTTAAAACTGTCTGAGATTATCTACAAAATGAATGGCAAGTCTTCTGTTTGTGCTCTTGCTAAGATTGGAATGTTAGAATCTCTCCTGTGTGCTGGCACTATTTTACAAATACAGGGTGAGCATGTCTAATCCCCAAATCTGAAATTCAGAGTACTCCCAAATCCAAACTTTTGGTGTGGAAATACAGTATAAGTGGAAAATTCTACACCATGAAACTTTGCTTCATGCACAACAATATTACAAATATTCTATAAGATTATGTTGAGGTGCTGGGCGCTATGGCACATACCTGTAATCCCAGCACCTTGAAGGCTGTGGCAGAAGAATCATTGCACTTGAGGCCAGAAGCAGCCTGTGCAACTCAGCATGACCCTGTCTCAAAAGAAAAGAAAATTGGGGCTAGTGGGTAGAATTCAGTGGTGGAGCACTTGCTTGGCATGAACCTGGGTGTGACACCCCTAGTACTGCAAGAAAAAATAATCTTCAGGCCATGTTAATGTGTATATGGTACATAAGTGAATTTGGCATTTAGGTTGGAGCCCATCCCCAGTCTCCATCCCTGTGTCTCATTATGTATATGCAAATATTCCAAAATCTAACAAAATCTGAAACTGGAAACACTTCTGGCCCCAAGCATTTCATACTCTCAGAGTGCAACTGATTATTATGGGATCTTGCTTCTGGTCCTTATGGTAAAATATATGCCTCAGTAAAGAGTGATAATCATCACAAAACCCACAAAAATAACAACCCATAAGAAAAGGTTAGCAGAATAATTACAGATTTCATTAAAATAATTCATTTTGTAAATGTTGTAGAGTTTGCCAGCAACTGTCAATCAAAGAGTCTTCAATTGAAATTAGGAATATTAGTAACTGAATTGGAATATGTGATTTATTGCTTGAAAGGACCAGTGTCTGAACCCCATGGCAGTCCTGTGGGATCCAGCTCTCTGGGCATCAGGCTGAGCCTTAGTGTCCTTTAAAGGCTTTTCCAGGTGACTCTCCTGGGTGGCCATGGCTGAAAAGTGCTGAGCTAGTGCATGCCCCACTGCCCACAGGATTATTCGAGTCAGCCTTGCACTGTGTACCACCTGCACTCAGCGCTTCACTTATGGATCATATTTCTGCCTCATTAGAAGTGCTTTTTTGTCCTTCCATACAGAGGCAGATCCTGAGCTTCCCTTGGTTAAGTAACTTGTGTCTACCCGCCTCACCCTCTACCATCTGCCTCCTGAAAGTTTGAGCAGGTCTAGACCCTTGCCTAAGCCTCTGACTTCCTGGACTCTACTGCTTACTGCTGTGTCATCCTCAGAGGATTCTTTCAGTCAACAAGGGCTATTGGAGAACCATCCCCAGGTCAGCCATGCGCCAAGGTATTGTCGGTTTAGGGTGTTGGTGATATACCTTCTAGGATAGATGCTGCAGGGTCTGAGTCCAATGTTGGTTCACATCCCACCTGGCCTCTTGCTGCTTGGTGACCTCAGGTCACCTCTCCAGGTCTCCACTTGTCTGTAAACCAGAAATTGTAGAGCCCACCTTGTAGGGCCAATGGGGGAATTAAATGAGATGGAAGCATGGAGGTTGTGGCTCAGTGCAGGCTGACACGTAGTAAAGATGTACTTGTTGCTGTTGTACAGGTTCATGGGTGGGTGTGGCCTGACTTCATGCTGGGCTCCAGAATCCGGAGGAGTAAGTCTTCAAGTGTCATTATTCAAGTGTATCATCTGGGGTTGTAGATCACCAGGTCTGGAGTAGGGCCTGTCATCCATATTTCTAACAAACTCCTAGGTGATGACAATGACTGAGTTCTCAGGTCTTAGGGTTCACATGTGCCTGGTTTAGTGGTTAGCAGGGTGCCCAAGGAAAAACTACCTGGTGAGCTAGTGTAATGTGTTCATAGTACAGTCCCCCTGTTCCTGGCCTGATGGTCACTGTGCCTGCTGCTGTTATGGTATGGCTATGAGTGCTTCTGGCTTCCATCTAGAAATTTTTCAGTCCTTCTAGTTAGTAATCTGCCTTCAGCCATGGCACTGTGACATCTGATCCCATCAGATCTCGGAAGCTGAGCAGGGTCGGGTTTGGTTAGTACTAGAATGGGAAACCACCTGGGAACACCAAATACTGTAAGCTTGGGAGAAGGACCTGGCAACCCCCTCCCAAAAATCAATCCATCACTGAAAACCCTATGAATAGTAGAGAAGCACTGACAGTGTTTTGCCTGTTGCACTTAGGGTCGTTATGAGTTGGATACTGACTCAATGGCACCTAACAACAATACAAGTTAGTAATTACTAGAAGTAACAAACCAATTCTACACTTTACTTTGACATAAAACCAGTGAGCTAGTAAATAATAATGTATCTATTTCTCTTTTTCATGTTCTGCTTTTTATAAAATGATTAATGTTCACTTATTTCTAAAACATCAGCTCCCATCAAGCAGAAAGAGAAATGGACATGGAGTTTGAAAGTTCAGGGTTTAATTCCTGCCTCTGCCATCAAGTAGCTGTTTCCCTTTACTACTTATTTCCTCCATTTGTGCCTCTGTGGAATGGGCCTAACAGAACCCACAGCACTTGTTTATTCAATGGAAATGATGAGGAGGCTCAGATTTCACAGTTTTGCCTAACTGTAATCTGAGGGAAAAAAAACTTAAATTTACAGAAGGATTTAGTGCAAAATCAAAATATATGTGTGTGTACATATACATATATATCCACATATATATGGTGTACACTAATGAACATTTTATTTCTCACCTGTGCATGTATGGGCTGTCTGAATCTCAGCTGATCTAAACTTTGCTGGACTGGGCTTGTTTCTAGTCATAGGTAGAATTCAGGATCATGTTCTGCTCACCAATGATCCTGGAGAGGTGAGCAGAATTATGCAAGGCCTCTCTTTTTTATTAGTAACTTTTTAGTATATAACTCATGGGTTTCATCATGACATCTTAATATGTGTATGTCATTGTATGTTGGTCATGTTCACCTCCCCCATTACCCTCTCATGAGCCCCCTTCCCTCAATCCCATTCTTTCCCCACCAATGGTCCCCTTTTTACTTGCATGTCTTATTTGTCTGTGTATTTGGATATGTGTGTGTGTATGTGTGTGTGCATATGTGTGTATATATATATATATATATATATATATATATAAAATATGTGTGTATACATAGGTTTGTATATGTACACAAATATACACATTCAGATTTTTCCTTAAGGACAAAACGTGGTATTTCTCTTCCTTTCCCCCATTACCCTTTCTTATTTACAATCTCCCTTCTCTTTAGTACCTTTTCTCCACCTACATAGGTTCCCTTCTACTTTTGTGGCCTGTATATTTTAATATGGAATATATATTGATATCTAGCACCCACATATGAAAGAAAACATGTGATGGTTGTCTTTCTGGGTTTGATTTATTTTGCCCAAAATGAGGATCTCTAGTTCCATTCATTTTCCAGCAAATGCCATAATTTTGTCCTTCTTCATGGCTGAATAAAATTCCACAGTGTATATACATATACCACATTTTCTTTATCCCCTTTTCTGTTGGTGGATATCTAGTTTGATTTCATATCTTGGCTATTGTGAATAGCCTGTGACAAACATGGATGAGCAGGTACCTCTATAACATGCTGACTTACATTCTTTTGGATATATACCCAGGAGTGGCATAGCTGGGCCATATGGTAGTTTTAGTTTTTGTTTTCTGAGGAACTTCTATACTGATTCCCATAGTGGCCGCACCAACCTACATTCCTACTGACACTGTACTAGGGTTCCTTTCTCCTCCAATCCCATATGTTACTGTTTGCTTTGTTGATGCTACCAATTCTGACTAGGGTGAGATGGTATCTCAATGTAATTTGCATTTGCCTTTTTCTGATGGCTAAGGATATTGAACATTTCTTCATACAATTTTTGGCCATTTATATTTCTTCTTTTGAGAACTGTTTTACTTGCCCATTTTTTGATTGGATACTTTGCTTTTGGAGAGTTCAATTTTTTGAGCTCATGTATTTTAGATGTTAATACTTCCATGTATAGCTGGCAAAGAATTTATCCCATTCTGTAGGCTGTGTCTTCACTCTGATAGTGTTCTTTGCTGTTTAAAAGCTTTTTAATTTCACACAGTTCCATTTGTCAGTTCTTGGTATTGTTTCCTATGTTGTTGGGGTCCTTTTCAGAAAGTCCTTGCCTAATGTCTTCTAGTGTTTTCCCTGTTTTTCTCTAGCAGATTCAAAGTTTCAGGTCTATGTTAAGACCTTTGATCCATTTTGAATTTGTTTTCATACAAGATGAAAGAGAGGGGTGTATTTTCAGTCTTCTACATGAGAATATCCAGTACTCCCAGCTCCATTTGTTCAAGGGGGTTATCTTTAACTTGTATCTTTGGCATGTTTGTGGAACATTAGGTGGATCTACCTACACTTGTTTATTTCTATGTCCTCTATTCTGTTCAATTGCTCTAAATGTCTGTCTTTGTCCTAGTAACATGCTGTGTTTGTTCCTGTGGTTCTGTAGTATTATTTGAAATCAGGTATTGTGATACTCCCTGCACTGCTCTTTCTGCTCAGGATTGCTTTAGCAATTCAGAGTATTTTATGCTTCCATATGAATTTTAGGATTTTTTTTTTCTATTTCTGTGACGGATGTCATTGGGATTTTGATAGAAGTTGCATTGAATCTGTAGATTGCTTCAGTAATATAACCATATTCACAGTATTCTTATCCATAAACATGGGAGTCTTTCTATCTTGTAACATGTTCAGTTTCTTCAGTGTTCTAAAGACTTCATTGTAGAGGTCCTTCATCTCCTTGGTTAGGTTTATTCCTAGTTTTTTTTTCTTTTGAAGCTATTGTGAATGAGATTACTTTCCTGATTTCATTCTCTGCCTGGTCGTTATTGGTATATAGAAAAGTTACTAATATTTCTACATTGATTTTTATATCTTGCAACTTGGCTGAAAATGTTTATCATCATTAAGAGTTTTCTGGTGGAGTCTTTATGGTCTTTTAAGTATATGATCATATCATCCACAAATAGGGATAATATGACTTTTTTCTTTCCTATTTGTATCATTATTTCTTTCCCTTATTGCCATGGCTAAGAGTTCAATTACTATATTAAATAGCAATGGAGAGAGTGGACACACTTGTTACATTCCTGATTTTTAAAGAAAATGTTTTCAGTTTTCCCCCCTTTAGATGGTTGTAAGTTTCTCATATATTTTCTTTATTATGTTGATGTATGTTCTTTGAGTTCTTTTTGTCAGGACTTTTATCATGAAAGGATGTTGTACTTTGTCAAAGGACTATTCTGCATCTATTGAGATGATTGTGTGATTTCTGTCTGAGTCTGTTAATGTGCTGTATTACATTTATTGTCTTGCATATGTTGAACAATCCTTGCATCCCTGGAATGAAACCTACTTGGTCATAGTGTATGATCTTTTTAATACATTGTTGAAGTTGATTTGAAAGTATTTTAAGGATTTTTGCATCTTTGTTCATCAGAGAAATTTGTTCTGTAATTTTCCTTTTTTCTTGTATCTTTATCTGGTTTTGGTATCAGGGTAATAATTGGCTTCAAAGGAGTTTACTAGTGGTCTTTCCATTTCTATTTTCTGGAACAGTTTGAGGAGCATTGCTGTGAATTCTTCTTTAAAGATTTTATAGATTTCAGCAGTGAATCCTTCCTCTCCTGGGCTTTTCTTTGTTGGAAGACTCTCTTACTGCTTTAATCTTGCTCTTCATTATAGATCTGTGAAAGTTGTTTATATTCTCTTGATTTAATTTTGATAGGTGATATGTGTCTGAGTCTATTATTCTCATTTAAGTTTTCTAGTTTTTTGGAATATAAGTTTTCAAAGAATTCCCAAATGATTCTCTTCTCTGTATTCCACTGTTACCTATTGTAATGCCTCCTTTTTCATCTTTAATTTTATCAATTTGAGTCTTCTTTCCCTTTCTTTTGGTTAGTTTGGCTAAAGGTTTGTTGATCCTGTTTGTCTTTTTCAAGAAACAGCCCTTTGTTTCATCAATTCTTTTTATTGTTTTAATCTCCATTAATTTCTACTCTGATCTTTATTATTTCTTTCCATTCACTGATTTGGAGTTTTGTTCTTATTCTTCTAATAGCTCAAGGTGCATCATTAAGTTGTTTGTTGGAACCTTTCTTATTTTTTAATGTAGGCACTCACAGCTATAGACTTCCCTGTTAGAACCACCTTTGCTGTATCCCAAAGGTTCTGGTTTTCACATTCATCTGATTTTTATTTTATTTCCTCCCTGATTCCTTCAAGGACACATTGGTCATGTAAGAGTGTATTGTTCAATCTCTATGTATTTATATAGTTTCTGTGATTTCTCTTGCTGTTGATTTCTCATTTTATTCCACTGTGGTGTGATAAGATACACAAAATTATTTCAGGTTTTTTTGTATTTGTTAACGCTTGATTTATGACCTAAAATGTGATTGTTAAAGTTCCTTGATCTGCTAAGAAGAATGTGTTATTCTGTAGCTTTTGGGTGGACTATTCTGATGTCTATTAACTCCATTTACTATAGTGTACTGTTTAACTCTGCAGGGTTTTTTAGATGATTTTTTGGCTGGATATTCTATCTATTGATAAGATTGGGACACTGAAGTCACTCTCTATTGTATTTGGATCTATCTGTCCCTTTCAGTCCAGTAAGTTTTTTTTTTTTTAAGGAAGTTGAGTGTGCTGATGTTCAATGTGTGTATGTTTACAATTGTTATGCCTTCTTGATCAATTGTTCCCTTTACTCTTTTATTTATGTGTTTATTTGGCTTCCACTTGCTTGGTATATCAATTTCCATCCTTTCACTTTCAGTCTGTGGGTATCCTTGCCAGTGAGATGTGTTTCTTGCAGACAACAAATTGTTGGATCTTCTTTTTTAGTCTAGTCTACTTATTTATGTCTTTCAGTTGGGGCATTAAGACCATTTATATTGGTATTATTGAAAGAGGTTTTTTTGATCTTGGTAATTGTGTTGGGTATTTTCCTGGTTGTTTCATATACCATTTGTTCTTTCTTATTCATGTTTGGGGCTTGCTGGGTTTTTTTGAGTTATTGTTAGGTGCCATCAAGTTGTGTCCTCAGGAGTGGGTTGCCACATACTTCTCCCATTTTTTGCAGTGCTGGGAATTGAACTCAGGATCTCAGAGGCTGGAGAGTGGCACGCTACCAACTGAGCTAAATCCTATCCCCATCTTTTTTTTAGTTAGAAGTGACTAATTTTTTCCTGGTTATCATTAGTTCATGTGTTCATTAGTTCTTGGGATGTTTATTCTGTCCTGTATTCTTGTGATTGAGACTGTGGTCATAAAGTTATATAGTGTGTACTTGTCTTGGGAGGTTTTTATTTCTCTGTCAATTTAGAATGATAACTTTGCTGGATATATAATCTTGGTTGGCAGTTAGTTCAAGGCTTGAAATATTTCATGCTTTCCTGGATTTTTTTCTTCTGGATTTGTTCATTTTTTGAAGAAACATCAAAGTGCTTTGTATTTTTATTTTAATTTATAAATGTTGGTAGGGTACAGAGTGATAAGACTCTTACTATATCCATTATGCAACTGTTACATTTTAGGGTTTGTGCTGAGAGGTCTGATGTTATTCTTATGGGTTTACCTTTTGTGAGTTGATGTTTTCCCCTTGCAGCTTCATTTTCTTCAGCATAGGAGTCCTGAACACAATGCCTCATGCATATTTTGTGAATGCTCTGCCACTTAGCTGTACCCCTAACCCTGTTTTTTATTTTTTAAATTGAGACAGAGTTTTTCTAAATTATGTAGGCTACCTCTGGCCTAGAGTCTGTGATCCTCCTTCCTCCACCTCCCAAGGAGCTGGGATTATAGCTGTGTACATATCTGGCTTCTCGTCCATCTTTTAATTTTGTTTCTTTGTTTTGTACTTATGGTATTTTAACTACACTGTGTCATGGGGAGGGTCTTTTCTGGTCATGTCTACTTGGGGTTCTAAATGCATCTTGTGTTTGGATGCTCATTTCTTTCCTTAAATTTTGGAAATTTTCTGCTGTAATGCCTTTAGTTTTTATCTCAGCTCTTCATCCTACCCCCTGAATTCTTAGATTTGGTCTCTTGATTATGTCCCTAAGTTCTTAGAAATTGTGGTTATATTTTTTTTTCCTTTCTCTTTGATAATATCTGAATGTAGTGTTTTCTCAACTTTTGCCTTCATTCCTGTTAGTTTACCTTTTGCTTATTGTAGTCTTCTAGTGATGGTTTCCATTGTGCTTTTAATTTGATTTATTGAGTTCATTTACAGTACTTCTGTCATTTACAGTACTTCTGTTTAGTTTTTTCCCCTAAAAATCTCAATTTCCTTGCTGAATTTCTTATCCATGTTGCTGATTTTGTTTTCTATATTGGTGACTTTCTGATCTAGGTCCTGTATTGATTTCCTTACTTCATTCATCTGCTTGCTAATGTCCTCTTTGAGATCATCAATCATTTTTACAAGTAGATTTTTTAATTCTTTGACATTTCAACCATATCAGTATTTTTGGATTTAGTAGTTAAAGAATTATGGCCTTTGGGAGGAGACATGTTGCCTTGCTTTTTCATGTTTCTTGTGTTTCTGTTTTGTGGTTTGTACATCTGTTGAGGTAGACATCTCTTCCTGTTTTATTTGGGCATCTTCTTAGTGGCTTTTTGTTGAACTCTCAATCTCTAGTTTTAGTCCCAGAGAAGACAAACTACTGTCACAGGTTCAACATCTGACCAAACCAGATATAGAAATACACTTAAAACCAGTTAAAGTCAACTAGTATAACTCCCATGCCCATAGAACAGACAATGGCAATGGTAATATAGAGTAAGCTATGAAATTACAAAGTATTTAGAGGGAAGATAAAAATAGTAATTGCCTGAAATAAGGGAAAGGGGATGGCTGGGAAAGAGGAAAAAGAAAAAAACAGTAAAGGTTAAGTAAAAGAAAGAAAAAAGAAGATCCAGAAAAGAAACTTAGGAAGAGGAGAGAACAAAAGAAAAGATGATAGCCCAATAAAGAAAAAAGATGTGTAAACCAAGTTAGAGATAAGAAAAAGCAATAAGATAAGCAATAAAGATAAGAAAAGCAACAAGAAGTAGAAAAGCCTAAGGGCTTTCTTTCTCAAAAAATAAAGTAAAAATAACACTAAAAGTATAATATATAGAAAGAAATACACCAGCAGCAAAATGTAAAGAAAACTGAAAAAAATATAAAAATTACAAAAAAGAGAAATGAGGAAAACAAAATTAATGACAAAAAGACAAAAAAGAAGAAAAAATAAAAAACAACTTGACGTTATGGTGCAGATTTGCAGTGACAACTTTTTGGGAGGTTGACACAGGAGCATCTTGAACCCCAGGCCCAAAACAGCCTGTGCAACTCAACAAGACCCTATCTCAAAACAAAAATCAGAAAAGGGCTGGGAATACTGCACAGGGTACAGCACTTACACCATGCTAAGCCATAGGTTCAATCCCCAGCACAACAGAAAAAAATAAAATATCAAATAAAGTACTGAGTGGTGGCTTTCTGTGTCCTTTATTATTGGAGCCTGTTAGGTGGAAGTGGTGCTCAGTTGAAGGAGTCTTTAGTCTGACCCATGTCAGAGTTGCCAGTGTCTGAAGATCCCATCAGGAGGATGGGGTCATCTCCTCTCCCTAGGAGGGCGGGGCTACCATCCACTTTGCTCTGGGCCTCATGCTGCCTAAACTTCTCAGCTTGCTTGTCTGCATCCTACCATCCCTGGCTCTGTAACTGCCTGCCACAGCTATGTCACCCTCAGGTTGTGGCAGATTACCCTTAGGTTCCCTGACTGGTGATTAATCTTTGTTTTCAGACTCTTGGAGTAGCTCAGTTTTACATAATATATTCCCTCTTGGGATGGCCCCTGGTTACAATCTCCTGAGACATGAAGCATGGGAAAATGAATCTTCTCCAATGGCCACTCTCACAGTCAGGAAGAGCCACTATCTCACTAAATCACCCAAATCAATGCAAGGATCTTCAGGGACTAAGTTTGTCCTATGAGACTGCCAGTCTACCCACCAGGGCTATCCTGCTTACTTTTTTGGGTGAGGCCCCTGGTTCCCTTCCTCCACTGGGAAGCCACAGCTGGAGATGTGTCCTGCTCACTGCCTCTCACTGCTCAGCTCCCTTCTGCACTCCAAGACCATCCTATAACTTTCTTTGTGATTTCTGTGCTTTTCCATCTTTTTCTCTTTGGAAAAGAGGCCACTCCTTCCTATTCTAACTCCTTTGTTTCACGGCATCACATGGAGGCTGCCTCTAATCTGCCATGCTACACCAGAAGTCCTCTAAAACATAATTTTGAAGCTTCCTGGCTCTTTCCACTTTCTTATAATGCTATAAGCCAAACTGATAGGCATGAAATGTTTGTAGGATGCAATTTAAATGGTAAAGTTTTATATATTTTTGCCTATTTTATCTGGGTATGTGACATGTTCATGCAGGATGTTCTGAATATGTAAAATCCGGATGAAAATATAATCAAAACACAGAAATGGGACAAAAACTAAGGACCAATATTATAGACTTCAGGATGAACAATGAAGATAATGCTTCATGAAGTTTCAGAGGAGCCAGCTGTGAGGACATTTTTATATGACTGTGAACATGTCAAAATATGGAACAGATGTGCTTCTTGTCTGCATTGAGAAATGTCTTACTTGTGGCTGTAAGGTTCATGTATACTTGGAATTACATAATAATTATTTCCCTTTTTCTCTGTCTTTGTTGGTTAAATGAAGCAAGGTTCTGTTTCTATTTAAAACATATTTCAACTTTGCTGTGGGTTCCAGAAGTTGAATCAGCTGTTCAGTGGTCCATGGCCTACAGTGCTAAGCACGTAGCAGGTTTTTGGTAGTGGCCAGATGGCAAATTCAATTCAGTCCACTGGACTTTGATGGACTTTGATCTGCCCTAAATTCACATCATGGCCTTGTCTATTCTTTTTAAAGCAAGTTGGCACATGCATCATTTGCTTTTTGAGGCAAGAAGTAAGGGATGTTAACATTTAGTAGGCATTGCTGCTGCAAATGGACTTGAGAAATGTAGCCTGCCACAGAGATACAGATTTGGGTTATCTGAGCTGGACAGCTCACAAACCTACCAGCCCTCTTGCCTTGTTTTAGTATTCTCATGTTTTTGAGAGCTACATTTTATGTTTATAAGAGTTTTTCTTTCAGAGAATTTGTGTGCCTAAAATCACAGCCTTGGAAATGTGTGTGGATGAGAGTGGTGTGTTTGTGATGGGACACTCTGGTTTAGGATTAGGAGCAGGGTGAGTGGGAGAAAAGGATGCAAATGTCTCTTAGAGTTGACATTGAAAGGAGGAGCATTTGAATTTGCAAACTTTTTGAAAATCTGACCCCGATAGCCTATCAGTCATTCTCACCTTAGGATGAATTAATTTGCTCTGATTGTCTTTCTTATATTTGAGATTAGCTGCCTATGGGGACAGGCAGCTCTTAGTTTTGGAGTATTATTAGGGAACTTTGGAATTAATGATGCTACATATTCTGGTGTGTAGCTCAAGACTCAGAACATTCTGTAAACCACTTTCATGAGCAAGTAAGGAGGAAAAGCTATTGCCAAAAGGCCATATGTTAGTGCCATGCCCCACTGGAGGCTGGTACAATCAGATCACAAAGGAATTTTCATTCTGGCTTGTCATTCATCTGTCCACCCACCCTCCCACCTACCTAGCAGAAATATTGGTTAGGTGTGTGTTCCAAGGGTGAGGTCAATATGAATCCAGTGCTTTGCACAGATATTTGGTGTGCAGTAGAAATGAGGCATCTGTCTAAGTCACCAGGTCAGTGATAAGGACATGCCTGCCGTTCTCTGGCTTCTGTCCCTGACTCTGCTTACTTCTCATGTTCTTCCAAGGGCTTTGCTTCCTAATGACCAAAGCTCCAGCAGGGGTTGGGGGTAAGCAAAGAGTCAGGGCTTGCTTCTAGTAATAATAATTAATGATTCCATCATCTGATCAACCTACTGCCATTGTGACCATTTTCCTCAGTCATCTCTCATGCGCTTATTTACACAGCCCATAAACCTGTTCCTTTAATGGCAGAGTCATGAAGCCCATGGGCTCTATAGAAATGATCCCTCAGTCATTCTGGGATTGGCTCCATGGGCTCTGGACATTCTTGGTCTTCCTTGTGATACACACCATCTAGCCCCAGCTGGATCCCAATGTGTTTATGCCTGGCTCCTCCCTGCCAACTCCTTGGCTGAACTGGTGCCCGTTGCTGGCAACCCAACCCCCACTGCAAGTAAAAACTAGCATTATGTTCTGTACAACACATACTATATAATTTACTCACTTAAAACTGTACAAGTCAGTGGTTTTTAGTATAGTTACAGAACTGTGCAATCATCATCAAAATCTTAGGACATTTTCATTACCCTTAAGGAAACTCCATGCCCATTAGCAATCCTCTCCATTTTCCCCCAATATCCATAGGCCCTGACAATCACTAATCTACATGGTCTCTATAGATTTGTGTATTCAAGATCTCCAGTATGAATAGAATAATACAACTTATGGCCTTTTGTACTTGGCTTTTCTCACCTAGCATGTTTTCAGGGTTCATCCATGTTGTAGTATTTATCAGTACTTCCTTCCTTTTTGTGCTTAATATTTCATTGTATGGATAAACTGCATTTTGTTTATCTACTCATCAGCTGGTGGACATTGGAATTATTTAGTTATTTCTGCTTCTGAGGTGTTATGAATAATGTTGGTGTGGGCATTCATGTACAAGATGTTTTCCTTTAAGAACTGGGATGTTTTCCCTTCAGAACTGGTTCCCTTCAGAACTTCAGTCCCACTCTAAAGGGAGAATTCCCTCAGAACCCAGGGCATTGAGCATTCTGAGTAAGTGCTTTACCATTGAGCTATTCTCCCAGGATCCCTTTTAAAATTTTATTAAGAATTTTGAGACAGGATTTTGCTAAGTTGTGCAGGGTGCCTCTTGCCTCAAATTTGTTATCCTCTCAGCCTCCTGAGTTACTGGGATTACATGCATGCACCATGGCTTCCAGTTCATGTACAAGTTTTTGTATGGACTTGTGTGTTCATTTCTAGTGGGTATATACCCAGAGTGGATTGCTAGGTCACATAATAACTCCATGTTTAGCATTTTAAGAATTCTGCCATACTGTTTCCAAAGTAGATGTACTATTTTTCATTCCCATCAGTTATATATGATGATTCTAGTTTCTCCACTTTCGTGCTAGCATTTGTTATTGTCTGTAAGTTTAGTGTCATATCTAAGAAGCCATTTCCTAGTCCAAGATCATGAAAGTTTACTCCTATGTTTTCTTCTAAGAGTTTTACCATTCTAGCCCTTACATTTCAGTCTTTGGTCCACTTTGAATCAGTTTTTGCATATGGTGTGAGGTAGGAATTCAACTTAGTATCTTGGCATGTGGATATACAATTATTCTAGCACCAAGTGTTAAAAACCTTATATAATATCTATGAATTAACCAATGTTTTAATTTTTCAGTGCTAAGGGATTGAACTCAGGGTCTCACATATGCTAAGCAAGTGCTCCAGCACTGAGCTATATCCTCAGTTTTTTTATTTTGTGACAAGGTCTTGCTAAGTTTTGCAGACTACCTCTGGCCTTAAACTCTCCAGTCACCTGCCTCAGCCTCCTGAGTCATCAAGAATATAGGCGTGTGCCACAACATCTGGTTTATAATTTTTAATTTAATTTAAAAAAATTATTAAGTTGGGCTTAGCAGTGAGTTTCAAAGGAATGCTTGAGATTTTGTAGTTTTCCAGCTGAACATATTTAAATCAGCAGGTCTACCTTATTTTGGACAGTAGACAGTTGCTAGGAGAGATATACAGAAGACAGAAGGGAAGATGATTTAATTCTTGAGGACCTATTGTGTACTTAGCTCTGGAATAGTTGCATGGATGTCTGTGATCTTAGCTATTCTGAATGGCAGGCTGAGTGAGTTACTCCTGTTTTAACACACAGAACATGAAGCTTATTGACACAAAAGTCCCACTATTAGTAGAGACTGTAAAGCATATTCTCATGATGTCAAGATGTCCATCTCTTCCTACTTCTTCCAGGGTGCCTGAGGCCCCATAATTGTATTTAGCAGAGTGAGTTCCAGAACCAAAGGTGATAGCAATACCAAGGTGAGCTGTTGCCCACAGTGCCAGAGGAGCCCCTACCTTCCCTGAAGCTATTTGTCTTCCCATGTCAACTCATCCTAGTGTTTCTTTGGTGTCAGTTATGTGCTGGACCTCAGAGGATGGGCTGGTGGCCCCTGCTAACCTCCTGTGGTGCTAATGACAATGGTGGTGACAGGAGCAGCCACCACCTCTGCTATTTATTGGGCTGGGCTGAGTAGGGTGTTTCTGGAGATTTGACCCTCACAACTCATCAAAAGGGTGGCTGTGGGGAAATAGTAGCCCACAGCAGGCAACCTGAAGCTGTCAGGGGAGCATTTCACTGGTGCTGGGAACATAGGCTCAGAGGAGCTCAATGGGCCCTGCCTTGCCTCCAGCCTGCCCTCTGCAGGGCATAGGGCACACCAGCACCCTTTCTAGGCCATTTTCCTAGTCAAGACATGGCCATCTGAATAGCCAAGGACTGGACCAGCAGGAGAAAGTGGCATGGGGCCTGGGGAGCAGTGACTGCAGAGGAGGGGTGTTAGGTGCCTCCATTTCTGAACCCCCTGGCCAGTAGATCTCCAGTGCTTCAGGCGAGGTGAGAGGCCTCTGCAGAATGACCATTGCCCATTGTGACAGGCACAGACTGAGGTGGGGCCAGGGCGATATGAGGATAGAAGCGAGTCACCTGGTACAGTATGTTCCCATGTGCTCACTTCCTCTTGATGCCTGCTTACTCTTGTTTTGTGCATGTGTCTATCAGGTTTATGGTCTCATTCCTTAGTTCACAATAAATCGGCAAAGTATAATTAGGAAGGAACAGTAAGGCAACTAAGATAGACAGTGACAACAGCAACAAGTAGGGGCACAGAGTAAGAATTGAGGCAGCTGTGAGATAGCAAGTTGCAGAACAAGAAAAGACAACTTTTAGGAAGTCTGTCAGTGTACAAGCATTTACCTAGACATCATTAACATTTAAATTATGTGATTCCATCTGTCCTGGAGGACAAATGGGCCCTTTTCTGCTTTATTTCATTTGAATTATTTTATTCAGACAATAAATACTTAATTGGTGGATGTTTTTAAAGTTTACCAGGCTGCAGTAAATCTGTATTTAGCGTAAACCCAGGTAAGCCATATCCAGTAGGATTAAAATTATCAGCATATTTTCTCAAACCTAAAAGAAAAACCAAGCTCTGGACTACATTTGATCTTATATTCTTAATTTCACACGGACATTCTTGTTCCATCAACAAGTGATTGTTTTTCCAAGACCACATAATGTGGGCGATATTTCTCCTTTCCATGCCATAGAGTCAGAGAAAGATGGAAGGAGAACAGGAGGGGAGTCTGGACTCTGATGGACTCTTTGCCTGCCACACTGCTATACTTGTGAATCAGCTGGAAAGAAATTTGTTTTTCAAGCACATAAATTATCTGAATGTCATATACTTAGGTGTCATTTCTTAACCTCTGTGATTATGCTGAACAATGCAAAGGTGGATTGGGCATCACTTGGAAACGTGATGAGTCCTTAACCCCCATCAAAGGCATCTTTGTTCATACCTGAGAGTTGTGGCCTATACCTCAGACACAACACAAGTGACCAGGTATGACATCATCCACTCATTAATACACACACCCTCCGTGACTGTTTAATGGCACTTAGTTTGATCTCTTGTTTCTAGGTATTAAGAACATAGCATTTTGATTTACAAAGTAGTTCCCAAGAACCCCCTTTCCATTCCAGTTGCCAACACCTTAACTTGCAGCTCCTGGATCTTCCACTTTGGTGCTCTCCCCGTGTTCCTGCTCCCCCTGCCTGGATTCTCTGCCATCCCTTCTTCCTTCACTGCAGGGTTATCTCTCAGAAATGGAAATCTGACTGGGACACTCTATTGCTTGTTGTTGTTGTTTTTTTTTTGTTGTTTTTTGTTTGTTTGTTTGTTTCTGTTAGGTGCCATGGAGTTGGGTCTGACTCATAGCAACCCTGTGTACAGCAGAACAAAACATTCCCCAATACTGTACAACTCCCAGCACTATTGTCAGTGCTTCTCTGCTATTCATATGGTTTTCAATCGCTGATTGTTTTGGCAGTGGCCTGCCAGGTCCTTCTCCCAAGCCTGTACCACTGAGTATTCCTAGCTAGTCTCCCCTCTAAGTACTAACCAGGCCTGACCCAGATTACCTTCCAAGATCTTATGAGAATGGATGCCAGGGTGGTGTGGCTATAGACATTCTGTTGCTTAAAACCTAGCAAAACAAAACCCTCACAACTCATCAAAAGGGTGGCTGTGGGGAAATAGTAGCTTTCAGGCTGCCTGTGAGTCCTCTGGACAGTGTATAAGAACCTCTTGCTACCTGCCCAGCCTCCTCCCTCCCTTCAGTGACTTCCCCTCTGCTTGCAGTGGTCTGTGCCCTCCTGTTGTCTCATGGAACTTCTTGTCTGTGAAGAAGACTTCAAAGCTAAAGAGGTCTACAGTGTTTCTTTAATTCCATTTCAGCCTTTCCACCTTGGGTGAAAGACACTACACAATATACATCTGTCTTTGTTTCAGGATATCATAGGCTTTAGGAACCTCTCTGTGTAATCTCAGACTTTGTCTTTTATTTTGCTCTTCTGTGTATTTCTGAGTTAATAAGAGCTTGTTGAGATAGGAAGATGGCAAAGGTGGTAACTTTAACTGGTAACCCTTCCCCAGATTGTTGGAAAGTAACCAAGCCACTTAGCAAATGACCTGGTCTTAGAGGAGGTTATAATATAGGCCTTCATTTGTTGTACCAACTTTTCATTTCCTTGAAATGCATCTAATTAAATACTACTATCTGTCTTTGAAAACTTTTTGTTTATATAGGTTTTTTGTGTTTTTTTTTTTTTTTTAGAAATGTTAATGTTTATCACCAATTCAAGAAATTTAGACTGAAAAGTGTTACTTCTAGTGAAAAGAAAGGAAAAGACTTAGGAAATAAATGCATATAGCCATGCATGTTATGAGGTGCAATCAGATTCTTTACTTTCCACCAAAATTGCCACTTGTCCATTTTCACCATGATGGTTTTCTAACATTCTCACTCTTTCAGATAGATTATCATTGGCATTTGGAATGCTATGGATTCAATCTGTTTAGACCGACATCCTGTTTCTGATTATGTTCACAGTCATTGTGGCTATCTCTGAGCATAGATGGTCCGGGCAGATTCACATTTTCATGTACTCTGAAAAGGAATTTCACAGAGATTAGCATTTAGAATGTTTGTCCAACTCTAAGGGAAGACATCAGGGGTGGAAAGTTTGAATAAAATGCTTTATCCTCTGTTGTAGTTTTGTAGAAAATATGTGGGTTGATTTGAAAAAGTGGTTTGAAGATATTCTCCATTAGCCAGAGTGCTTTGTTAACCGTCAAGACTTGGACCATTGAAGACCGAGGAGCAGGACTGTGAAATTGAGGTGACAGGATGGTAGGTGAGGTTTATCATGATGAAAGTGTGCGTGGAAGGCATGTGGCCAACTGTTTAGTTTTGCTGCCTGGTTTTTGTACTGTGGACACAGGTTAGCCCTTCTATCAGAATCTCAATTCTGTGAGTGAGAATTCTGTGTTTGTGAACAGGACTGAAATGGTGGTTGGGGAGGGAATTCTCAGTGTTAGTGGGAAAGGAAGGGTAGAAAAAGTGTAGGGCTCTAAGAAGAACTTATAATGTTAAAACTAAGGTCTGTTTGTTTTATAAGGCTGGCTATAAACATCTTAAATTCTTACCCAGTATCAAATTCAAGGAAAATGTTGTGAAATAAGACTGGATACAGTCAAAGGAATTTAAAAATAATTACAATTTGCTGCCTTCTCCTTAGTCAAAGGGTGCTTTGGAGTCTGGCTTTCCAGCTGCTCAATAATAAGGAACTAGGACTCTTTTTCCCTAACTCTTTGGCCCTGTTCTATGGCTGACTGTCCCCTCTTGGGTTCAAGTGGAGGCCTCCTGGACAGCTGGTGGCCAGGGCAGCTGTAGTGACCCAACTCTAGTGAGCTCCTCCCTAGGATGGGGCTCCCAATTTAGCTGTCGGGTTTGTGCATAAAATGCCACAGCACAGCAATCTGAGCTTTTGCATTCTGTTTAAATAAAAGAGCAGATGCCTCACACATGTTTCCATGAATCGACATAAACCATGGAAGGAAAGAATGCTGATATTCAATAGGAACCCTGTAGCAACTTGTTACTTGTAATTTTTAGGTTTACAGTGAGAGCAGATGTGAAAAGCAAACCTGCATCCGTGTGGATGCTGGATTACGAGCAATTCATGCTCTTTTAAGTCCCTGAGCAGCAGGCGAGTGGGGGGGCTATAAATAGTGAGTGGTGGGTCTGATGGACTTAGATGGGAGGGCCTCCTTGGGCCAGCATTGTCTCATGTGGACACCTGTGGCCAGGGAGGAGTAGGGCCTATGAGGAGGGAGTGCCCCATCTTTCACCTTTCTTTCCATATCAAAAAGAACAGATGCTTGAGCCATAAAATGAGCCTGCTGAAGTGGAAGACCTAAAAACAAAGCCTGAGAGTTTGCCCCCCTTTCAGAAGCAGTTGGCTTATATGACTTTGGAGGTGTCCGGTGGCTCCCAATGGACTATGCTAAGTTACACACGATGACCTCTTCTGTCTTTTATAGACTCATCTGTGTAGCTTGGCTTCTCTTTGACTGTGGGGGCTTTGATGAGGTGCTGTGGGCCCCGAGTATTCCTTATGGCTGTGGTGAGTTTGTACTGACCTGTCCACACTCTCCACCCTCCACCACAAGGCCAGGAACGCATCAGTGTTGGATTAATTAATGGTATACACTTGTAAGGAAATGAGCTTCAATATGAGGGGATAGTCCAAAGCTGTTAGGGGTATCCTGGTGTCATGTAGCCTGAGACATACAAGACATACAGTATTGGAGTCACAAACACGCAGTGAGCACTTAGGAAATGAACTGTACAGTACGAGCCAATCTTGAATGGCATTGCTTGCTTGCTATCTGGCCCAGCAGCCTCTTTGCCCATATGATCAAAGAACAACTGGGTGAAGTGGAGCCTGCATACACACAGTGGTGTGCCAATGACTTTGTGTGCTCCTTCAGGAGGGTGATGGTGTGAGATCCCAGGATATGCTGGGATCTGGTTATATAAGCTAAGGGTCAGTTTTCCATGTGGCTACCTCTTGTCAGCTCAGGACATTTGGTCTGTAACAAGCCCTTAGATGACACCATCTAGAATTTAGATATTAAATATTTCTCACTCCCAAAGAATAGGGTTTTTTAAAAGCAGTCTTTGTCTGAAGTAAGAACTAGATTATGAGAAAGGGTCAGGCAGGGGCTCCAGTGCTTGGAACTTACCTGTGATTCATTTAGATGCTTGATAAAATTTTTGCCCATTCCAGCAACCTTATGGCCATTAAGGTCTGCCTTTCAGAATAAGTCTGACAGTGAGAATCAGAAGTAGGAAGTCTGAGGATGTGAGGAGTGTAAATAGTAAATGGGACATTTTTGGCTGTCTTGCATGTCAGCTGTTGATTTCAGTAATAGGAATTTTGGTGTTTATCATTATCTCCTTTACTCCCACTCTTTTTTTTTTCACCCACAAGACAAATGGTGAGGTTAAATATGGCTGTGACTCAGCCAGATGCTCAGCCAAAGTCTAGTAGTAGGCACCAAGATAGTGTTATGGGTCTTATTAAATTGGCAGTTGGGTTCTTTGACTGTTTTTAGGGGTTCACTAAGGCTGAAACTATTCTGGTGAGCATTACTCTGGAAATAAGATAGTAGACAAAGACTCCTGGACATTTGTCAAAAGCTAAAACTTTTTTTTAATGAAAATTCAAATTAGGTTGACTTGCCATGTGACATTCATATGTGAGGATGTAGGTACAGTTGAATTACATCTAATTGTTATGCATAGGTATCAAAAAAGAAATACTTTGATATTTTTAAATACTTGAAGTACCTAGTGAGGCAGCTCAATAGAGTTTTGTAAGACTGTTCTCATTTTTATCAAGTTAGTTGGCTCTGAAAACATGCCTTCAGCTGAACCAAAAGTTAGTGGAGTTGATATTTTAAGGATCCTAAACTTAAAACAAGATTGAGATTGAATATCATTAGCCTTTCACACAGGTTAAATATTCGGGTGAGGAATACAGTAAGTAAAGTGGTAACTTGCTTGGCTTTTTTCTCCCTTTAGAAAATGTTTCAGAGCAGTAATGTGAATGTGGCTCTGAGTCTGGTGGGGATTTCTGGCAGGTCATTGAACAACAACAACAACAAAAATGATGACTTGCAGTCTTGATGTTTAGCTGGGATGACCTTGAGTGATTGCACTGGTTCTGGGTCACATGCCAACCTTAGAGGGTAGCAGGTCCACAAGGGTTCTGGGCAGGAACAGTCTACAATGGGGAAGAAAGAGGTACCTGAAGAAAGAGAGCTATAAAGGAATGGTGGGGGCACTGGGGGATAAAGGGATGGCCAGAGTCCTGTGGATCACAGTATATCCCAAAACCCACCTTCCTGGATTGGTGTAAAACTTTTGGAGGGGAGATGGTGCCTCAACAAGGCATATGATATTTACTCTCATTTTAAAGGAGATGGTGCCTCAACAAGGATATGATATTTACTCTCATTTTAAAGAGCTATTTAATTGAACTCTGTATTTAATTTTCTTTTTGAAAAGGTGGCACATCCACATTGCTATAACTTTGAAAACTATAGGAAAGACTTGTAGTAAAATATCTCACCCTTTTATTCTCTCACCTCCAGCTTTACTCTCTCCTTCCCACATTTCCCAATTGGCCATCATGTGTAATCATTATTAATTTAATGTTTTTATAGAGGAGTAAAAATATAATTTATCCTCTCCCTTTAAAAATAAAAAGGTCAAAATATTATTTGTGCTCTCTTTTTATTTCACTTAATATCTCTTGGCACTCTTTCCATTTTAGTAAATGAAGAGAATCTTGTTTTTTCTTTAACAACGTATAATATTCCACCACATGTATGTGTTGTTTGGTGCCCTTGAGTCAGGTTCGACTCATAGCAAGCCTATGTCCAACAGAATGGAACACTCCCAGACACTGTGCCACGCCTGGCACCATATCAGTGCTTCTCTGCTATTCATGGGGTTTTCATTGGCTGATTATTTTGGGAGTGGACTGCCAGGACCTTCTCCCATTTTTGTAGTGCTGGGGATAAAACCTAGGGCCTCAGAGAGTACAGAACAGTGCTCTACCAACTGAGTTAAACCCCAGCCCTCACATGTACATAGGAACTTTATTTATGGAATCCCTATTTATTGATGGGCTGGGGTTAAGCTCAGTTGGTAGAGCGTCTGCTCTGCACTCTCTCAGGACTCAGGTTCAATCTCCAGCACTGCAAAAATGGGAGAAGGATGTGGCAGTCCACTCTTAAAAACAATCCTGAAACAATCAGCCATTAAAAACCCTATGAAGGTCACTATGAGTCAGACCGGACTTGACAGCCCCTAACAATAATAATTTATGGATAGTTGGTTTGTTGTCTGTTCTTGGCCATGGTAAACAATGTTGCAATGAATAATTTTGCATATACAGCTGGTCCTCCCTGTTCACTAGTTCTACATCCCTGGATTCAATTAACTGCAGATTGAAAACATTCAAAAAAGAAAAAAAAATTGTATCTGTTCTGAACATGCTCATACTTTCCCCTTGTCATTACTCTCTAAATGATATAAGAAATATTTATATTCTACTAGGCATTATAAGTAATAGCAGGATGATTTTAAATACACAGGAGATGCCAGGTGCTGTGGCACACTCCTATAATCCCAGAAACTCAGGAGGCTGAGGCAGGAGGGTCTTGAGTTTGAGGGTAGGGGCAGCCTGCAAAATTTAGCAAGATCCTGTCTCAAAGAAGAGGCTGAGGCCTCAGCTCAGTGGTAGAACACTTGCCTAGCATTTGTGAGGCCTGCATTCAGGTCAACCTGCAAGACTTCAAAAGCAAAAAAAAAATGTAAAAATAAAGTGTACAGGAAGATGTAATACAGGTTCTATGAAAATACTGTCATTTTGTTATGAACAACTTGAACATCCACGCATTTTGAGATCTGTGTATGTGTTGAGGTAAGGGGTGGCCTGGCACCAATTCTCTGCCAACACAGACCACTGTATGCCATTGACCATGTGGAAGTTTATCTGTAGAATAAATTCTAGGAGATGGGATTGTTGGATCCAGTGATCTGTGCACTTAGGATTCTGATAGATGCGACCTAAGTACCTCGCACTGTGCTTATTCTTTTTCACCAGTAATTTGTGGTCAATGAGCATGAATAGGTTGGAACACCCCTTGACACTAAACAGTGATGTAAAAAGCATATTTGGTATGCAAGTCTGGTAGGCACTGTCCAGAATGCAAAAATGTTTACCTTTAGTCTCAGAGGTCTATGAGTCCTGGTAGCATGTTAGGCCCACCCTGTGCAGCACTATTTGCTGTACCCAGTCCAAAGGCACACCCAAAATGGAGTGTGGGCAAGCCTGAGGCTGGCCAGAGGGGGTGGGTGTCATTGTCTAATGCCCCAGCAGCAGCCCTGTTCAGAAAGCCTTTCGAGAAAAAAAGGATCCTGTTTAGATTAGAAGACAAAAACTAGTGTCCCTGAGGAAGCCTTTAACAAATCAAATGGAATGAAACCCTGGCTGAAACCATCATTAGCACCTATATAGGAAGGGCAGATCAGGGAGATGAGCCATCAGCTTTAATTTTTAGCTTCTCTGAAATTGAGCAGAAAAGAGTTAACATGATGGAAATGTTGGAAATGTTAATGTGAGAAACAAAACCACCAAGCAAGAAGTAGCAAGTTGGTAAGTAACAGAAATGATAGCTCAGGGAGCCTTCTGTTGTCTCCTTCTAGTGTCCCTCATACCCCAACTATTCTGTGCTTTCAAGCTCAGCTTCCTGGGGCTACACATGACCCCTTTGAGACACCCCTACCACTCTCCTCCACTTCCTAAAGTCCCATGTCCAAATTCTCATTCTTCTATGAAGTTTAAACTTTAAGTAATGATTTTTTTCTGATAATATGAACAATGCATATTCCTGATAGAAAGTTTGTATTTGTGATTTAAAATTTTTTTTTACTCCTTGGGGATCAGATTGGGTTGTAATAAGGAAGGAGCAGGTGTGGAAAAGGAGGTTAGAAATGGGCTGAATTGAATTTGGGTGAAAATCTCAAAGTATGTGGTATGCTAAAATCATGTGAGCACAGTTTTGAGCACTGGGAAAGTATGAAAAAAGCAACGTCTTCCAGTAACACTTTGTCAGGGTGAACCTGTTGAGAGTTTCTGAACACACTATGAGAATCGAATGAGGCGGATGCTGAGAATGTGCTCAGTCACTAATGTCATGGGAGGGGCTGCACCAGGAAAAAAAATCAATTGTAATTTCAGTGCATCAAATCCTGTTGCCGTATAATAATGAACAGTAGCAGGACTGAAGTCCTCAAAGAAGGATTGCATATAGTGGCCACAGGGTCCAAGGGCCATGTGAGAGCAGCACATATTTATGAGGGTGGAAGAAGCACCAGATGACCTGGGAGCAGGAAAGGAAACCATTGCAGGTTCCTTCATAAATGCATCTGACAAGTGGGTTTTCACTAATAGTGGATGGAATAAATATGGTGATGAGGAATGGATTTGGAGCTACAGAATAATTTGCAAAAGTTAAACAAAAGAACCCATTTATAGTTTCCCTTATCCTGCTATAGTTTTCTGTGGTACTCACCACCTTCTATCATATACCCAATTCTGTGTAACACTTGTTTTTAAGAAACATATGTGTTCCAATATGACTGATGTATTTGGGAACAATTCAAGCCTAACATAACACAGATTTTGTGTCTGTTGTGCATTTTTGTTTACAGAAGCTCTAAGTGAATGAGAAAACTGCACCCAGCTGAACTGAGCCACACAAATACAAACAATGCACACATACATGCACCTTGGGCATCGCCCAGCTTCCTCAGTTCGTGTTTGATTTTTTTTTTTTTGAGCTGTATCCATCCATGGCTGATGTTACAACTTGCTGCTTTATTCCTGATCATCCTTCCACCACCCCATGGTTATTCACAAGCAGCAGCTCTTCTGATGCCCACTTCCATAAGCACACTGAAGGTTTTTTCACAGCAAAATGCCATATTTAAGTACTTATGTATTTCCTGACCATTCAGCCTGTGTACAATTCCACAGTTTTTATTAGGTTCTTTCCATTCTCCTCCTATGCCCTCTGGTTTTTATGGTAAGATTTTTGCATCACATGGTGATTTTTAGGAATGCCTGTGTTGTACCCTAGTGGAACTCATTGGCTGAGCACGATTGACTGTGTTTACTGTTGCTGGTCTTGTCTACTCTTCCTCACTAGAGTGTCAGTGCATGAGGGTGGGACCTTTTGATCAATTGCTCATTGTTGTGTCCACGGCATCTAGATCAATGTCTGGCACACAGCAGAGGCTCACAAAATATTTGTTGAATGAATGAGTCATCTGATATTTTACCCACAATAGCATTCTAGCCATATTCTGTTGTAAATTAATAGCTCTATTAAAAGAATTATTACAGCTGAGGGATGTAGTGTAGCAGCTGAGTTTGGCAGATAGGTCTGGCTCTTTGTCTAACACAGCTTATCAAAAGAGGGCAGAATTGGAAATATGGGA
The DNA here is from genome assembly GCA_007922755.1 of Pedetes capensis. Classification (NCBI taxonomy): domain Eukaryota; kingdom Metazoa; phylum Chordata; class Mammalia; order Rodentia; family Pedetidae; genus Pedetes; species Pedetes capensis. Next base: position 99,422 of record VMDO01000240.1, on the reverse strand, counting down.
TATAGGTCATACAGTTTTCTATCATTTGAACCAAAAGAGAACTTCATGTTCTAATAGCTTATTCAATTAAAAGCAAGAACAGTCAGAATAATAGTAAAAGTGGCCAGATCCAGCTCTGTGGTTAAGTTCAGGTAGCAAAAATGGTGAGAAAAGAAGAGATCCTGCCAGGTGCACTGGTGCACGCCTGTGATACCAGCAACCGTGGAGGGAGGCAGAAATAGGAGGATCGCAAGTTTGAGGCCAGAGGTAGCCTTTGTAACTTAGCAAGACCATCTCAAAATAAAATATAAAAAATGGGTTGGGGGTGCAGCTCAGCAGTACAGTGCTTGCAAAGCTTGCAAGAGGCTGTGGGTTTAACACCCAAGCACTGCAAAAAAAAAAAAAAAAAAAAAAAAAAAAAAAAAAAAAAAAAAAAAAAAAAAAAAAAAAAAAAAAAAAAAAAAAAAAAAAAAGAAAGAAAAAGAAAAGAAAAAAAAATCCTAATGATGGTATTTAATTCCAGAAGACTTTAATATAAAAAAAGACTTTAAAAATTTCAGAAGGATGATATTTTTGATCAGTTGTTATGAAGCTCCTAAGTTTTTTTTAACTGAAATTCTTATGTCATTGAATTATTTGTTCATCACTGTCATGTATATTTGATATGTGTGCGTGGCCAGTGCTCAGTAACTGAAAATGTGCTGAGTGTGTACATTTAACTGAAGCTGGAATTACAGATATGTGTGTGTACTCATGTCTTAGTCTGTTTCATGTTGCTCTAATAGAATACTGCAGACTTACAAAGACTTACAAAGACATCTATTTCTCATAGTACTGGTGGTTGAGAAGCCCAAGGTCAAAAGGCCTGCATCTGCTGAGGGCCTTCTTGCTGCATCATCTCATAGTGGAAGGCACAAGAGCAAGAGGGGACCAAGTTTACTTTTAATTTTTTGAGACAGTGTCTCATTGTGTAGCCAGACTATCCTCGAACTTTGTATGTAGCCCAGGCTGGCTTTGAAGTGGTGATCCTCCTCCACGATCTCCCAAGTGCTAGGATTACAGGTGTACCTCACAACACTTGGCTTCCAAACTCACTCTTATCGCAAGCCTGCTCACTTGATAATAAACCTGCATCCAAGATGAGAATATTAATGCATTTATGAGCACAGAGCCCTTATGACCTGATCACCTCCTTTTTAGCCCTCACCTCCCAATTCTATTGCATTAGGGATTATGTTTCCAACACATGAACTTTGGGGAGCACATTCAAACCATAGCAGCATATGTACATGTATGCAGAGGACCTGGATGCATAACCCATGCCTCTGTGTTAAGAGCATTATGCTAGGTACTGATGATACCAAGTAAGATGACCTGCCCCCTGCACTCCAGGAAGAAGAGATAGAGAGATAAATGAAAAATAGCAGTGAGATTGGTACCCAAGCCAGCAGAGCATGAGGCATTATGGGGACTAGGAGCAGATGTCTATCTGCTTCATGTGGACAACTCTCTATTCATTGTCCAGATGCTATGGAAGTTGCCCCTCCACATCAACAGGAGCCATATATAATCAAGGGAGAAAGCACAGACACTTGGAAGAAGGAACCAATATTTATTATAGTCTAGTTTTTAGCCATACCGCCCTGGTGTCCTATCCCATCTGATCTTGGAACCTAAGCAGGATGGGACCTGGTTAGTCCCTGGATCCTGGGAATACCAGCTGCTGTAGGCTTAGGAGAAGGACCTGGCAGCCTTCTGCCAAAAAACAATCAGCCATCAAAAAACCTGTGAATAGTAGAGAAGCACTGCCATAGTATTGGGCATGGCATAGTGTCGCGTAGTGTTTTGTTCTATTGTACATAGGGTCACTATGAGTCAGATCTGACTCAATGGCACCTAACAACAATAATAAGCTTCATTCTAAGCACGAGGATCCTTGCTTTTTATACACTGTATCTGATACTGATGATTTGGGACATGGAATTTGTGGTGAATAATTTTATTTGTTCTGTCTCATTTAATCTTTACAACACTTCTGAGGTTGCTACTCTATTTATCTTCACTTTCCATAAAAGTTAAAGAATGTTCCCAAAGTCACACAGTTAATAAGTGGCATTGTTTAGTCACTACCCACTAACCAATGAGGTAGGAATCATTTTTACAAATGAGGGCACACAGCAAAGAAATGGCATAGTTGGTATCTGAACCCAGGGCTATCATTAGAGCTTTGCCTTTTTCCACTATGAATCAGACATATCGAGTTGAGGTATGTTTCTCAAAAAAAATACAGGAGTGATTAAGTACCTACAAATCTTGATGAAAATAAGTGTGGATTTTAGAATAATTGAGATCTTGTGTTTAGAAGAAAAACAATTAGCAAATTGTATAGCAATTAGTCACAGAATATAGAAAATGTAGATTCTAAACAGAATAACTGTGAGACATGGGAGCTGGAGCTCATACTACTGTGCCTGCCTGACTCCCAAATGGTCTCTTGTCCCTCTTTCCCATGGGGCAAGTGCCCCAGCTCCTGATTTTCTTTGCCAATTGGGCTGTTCTGTTTGTTCTTTGAACATGATAGTGGAATGGCCACATAAGGGATCATCCCTGACTACACTTTCAGTTCATTTGTCTAACAGGAATCTTAAAAGTTCCCTTGACCAGATGTTCTTCTTTGGTCCAGTCAGCCATGGTGAGAGAGATAGGGTCCCTGGGCACACACAGTTTTAGGCAGTAGTGTGACAACACATTTTAATGACAGTGCAGGCTGGCTAGGTGTGCCAGGCTTCTCTAGTGAAACTTAAAATATGGTCCAGCAGCCAGTCAGTTGAGAGCATTACTTAAGGGGCCACATGTCAACCTTGCTTGGAGTAAAGAGCCATTTGATGCTGGTACCTGAAGCTTTGTCCTGGGAGTGGCACCTCATGAAGAGTTTTGAGGTATAATTAGACATTGATGATTGCTTTTCTCTGAGATCTCTGTCACCAGGATGTCTGCCAAAGTAGCATGGCAGTCCAGACGTCATTTCTGTGGCTGACATCCTGGGAGAAGCAATGAAACTGAGGGTGTCTTTAAGTGTTGTGTATCTGTGGGAGGGAGATGGAGGGACACCTTGAGTCTTAATTTTATCCAATTTATTAAAGATTATCAAACTTTAGTAGGAAAAAGGGGAATAATTTAGGGGGTTTCTAACTTGTGAGATTCAGAGCCCCAACAAACAGGTGCAGATAACATGCAGTTTCCTAGTGCAGGCTTGAAGTAGGGTAGGGGTAGGGGTAGATGGCCTGTCCGCCCTTCCATCCTTCCTTCCTCCAGCATTGAACCCACAGACTTACACAGGCTAGGCAAGTACTATTGACCTACTCCCCTACCCCTTTTATATTTTTTATCTTGAGACAAGTCTCCTTAAATTGCACAGGCTGCCTCTGGCCTTGAACTCAGTTCTTCTACCTCAGCCTCCCAAGTCACTGGGATTATAGGCCTGCTCCATGGTACCTTGGTTCTCCTCATTTTTATAGACATCCACTGTGCAGCAGAGGCCTCCATACTGACTTCTTACTTTGAAATGGCAATCAGAAAAAGTTCATTCTTTTGCTATGGAAAGAACAGGTTTAAAAACTATATCACAACCTGGGTGCCACCTCCAATCTCAGTGACCTGAGAGGCTGAGGCAGGAGAGTGATAGGTATTAAACCAGAAGCAGCCTGTGCATCTTAGTGAGGTCTTGTCATAAAACATAAAATGGGGCAGTAGGTATGGCTTAGTGGTAGAGCACTTACCTCACATGCATGAAGGCCTGGCTTCAATCCCAAACAACCCCACCCCCACCCTCACCCCCTACCCCCGCCACTCACATCTCTCTCTTTGGCTTGTTAGCATAGGTAGGGAACTCTTAGAATTGGAGAAACAATCAGGAAAGTGGTGAAAAGATGAGCACAGCTCCCTCCAAGTAGAGCCACATGGAGACAGGATGTGCTTCTTAGAGAACAGGTCTTTCTTCTCCCTGGGACCATCCAGAAGATAGCAGCACATTGTCAGCTATGAGAAGGAACTGTTCTTCTTTGTATCAAGCAAAGTTGAGAAGCAGGCTTTGGAAAGGGCTGACCTGCTAGGGAACGTGGAGCCATGCTCCAGGGCTGCTCCTCACAGTGGGGCAAAGAGGCGGGTTAGACCCTGTGAGCTCCCTGGTGGGAATGCGTGCCTGTTGCTTCATGTGGGTGCTAAACCACCTTGAGGTCCTGGGTGTAAGGCTGAAGTGGACCTCAGATTCCAACAATTACTTCTTGCAGTAGAGAATCTTCATTTGATAGAGAACAAAGATAGGAGACTTAGATAGCTCCTTGGTGCTGGCAATCCAGCTTACAGCCTATTTCATTGTGGAGGATCTCCATTTCCCGGAAGACTAGGGCTGGCCAAATAAGCCAGTTTTACAAAGCAAAAATAGTCAGAGTTCAAAATGCCCAATTCCTGGAAGTCTGTCAACAATCTCCAGTAAAATCTGTACGCTTAGTACATAGTAATTAACAATTCTTTAATGAATCAGAGTGAAATTTAGGGTCAAATTGCTAAGCACATTGTAAACATTTCTAAATGACTACAGAATTACTAGGAATGGGTTAGATAAGAGTGGATGGTGCGAAACCAATCTCATTGGGGCTGATCTTATTTTGGAGAATAGATAGGGTCCCCTTTGATATTCTTGTGGACTAGATGTCCATGTTTGTTAGATGGAGTCAGTATTTGTTTAGTCTGTTGTTTTGAGTCATCAGAATGAAAGAGGCAGAGCTCTGAATGTCAAATGGCTATCATGTTTTCATTTAAAAAAAAAAGTGTCCTATATCTGGAGCGTGAACTCAGAGCAGCATCAACTGACAAAGCTGATAGGAATACTCCATGTGTTATGTGGCAACATAGACATTTCAAGAGACTGAAATCAGCTAAAAAGTTGAAACAAAATGGAAATAAATGTCCTGCCTCTTAAGTTAAACATGTTATTACAGGAGTATGGAAAATGACTTGAAAATGCAACATCATATTAAAGAAGACTTATATTTTAGCTGATTACATTTTCAAAATATAAAACCTTACCAGATGAGATGGTCTGTGAAGGTGTATGTTCTACTAAAAGGACATAGAGTGCCCACTGCTGCAATACCCTACATGCTGTATATTTAGAGGACCCCAAATATGAGGAGGGCATCTGGACAGGAGGAGAGCTTTGGTTGGCCAGAGGGCTGATAGAAGCCCAACCTGGAACCCCAGCAGTTGGGTTTGTCTTGGTAAAGGATGGGCAGCTCCCAGGGTAGCTCTAACTCTGAGCGTAGAGGTTACTGGTGGACAATCAGTATCATGATTCAGATTTGAGCAAGTTTGACGGCTGGGTTGGGAATGTGTCTTCAGTGGGTGAAGAACAGACTTTAGTGGACTCTGAAGTTCCTTCCAAATCTCAAATTTTGCATACTGGACAATCCACGCTTCATTGTAATTTTAGAGCGGCTAACGTATGGTTTGGGGATGGGTTTATCATTATAATTTGGGTCATATAATACTATAGAAGGAAATGGGGATGTGAGTGTCCTTTAAGTGGGAGGGCTCAAGAAAGTTGACAGAAAAAGAAGAGAAACCACTATTGTTTTTCAGAGGAGTTTTGTTGAATATAATTGTGACGAGAAAACAAACCTGTTCCTTGAAAGATATACTGTATTGGAAAAGAGTGTAAAGGAAACATACAGCATAGAGGACATGTCCCCAAGAATGCATTTGGCATTCAATCAGTAAATGCAACATTTTGCATTTAATCATTTTTATCCCTTGGATCAAGATGAGAATTTGAAAAAAATCCTCTTTGCCTTTTGGTGATTCTTTTTGAGCATTTCCGCTTTCCAGTAATCATAGCTTTGTTTGACCAAGCAAGCTCTGCCTCTCAGCGACCTATGTTTTACAGAGCAGTTATTATAGCTGGCATTGGCAGCCAAGGACCCCTCAGAAACATGGCTGTCCTGGGGATTTTCTTAAGAAAGAAGCCCTGATTACTCTTTATTTTTGCCCATGTTGTTTTACTCTGATCTCTAATTTAAAATTCACTATACAAAGAGTCTACAGACTGCCAGCTGGATGCTTAGTTTAAAGACTTTCTTTTCATTCTCTGTCCCTTTTTAAAATTTTAAATAGGACTTTGGATTCTGGTATTTGCTATTAGCAGTTGGTGAGATGCATCTTTCCACTTCTTTAACTTCATTGCTCTGGGAGGTTGAAAACCAAACCAAGCAGTGTTAAGATTTATGCTAAAGATCTTTTTTTACCTCGAGTTGGGTAAGGGTGCAGGAGCCCTCAGCCAACAAAATCTCACATAGAGGAAAGGAGAACCAGCGGGTTTCTGGAGTAAATCTTTTAATTACAGCCTGGGAGCCTGTGATCTCAGGGAACCCCTGAGTGTGTCCTGGGTGCCTGCTTCTGCCTGTCCTTCCCTGGGCCATGTTGGGGTCACCCATGGAAGGCAGGAAGGCAGGTGGGTGGGACCAAGACTGTGCTTACATTCATGGGTCACTGTCAACCACAGAGGACAGTAAGTGGCACTTTCTTGCAGCTTTTTGAAAAGCAAATGCTTAACTCAAATATAATAATGGCTATCTCTTGACTTATGTTCACTGCTCCTTATCATGTGTTTAGACAGTATTTTAGAGGGGAAGAGAGGTGGCTTTTCTTTTTGATTTTAGGATTCTCTGCCTTTTAAATTTAAAGACTTATTTATCTCTTTCCCATTCTCTTCAATCATTTGATGTTTTAATGTTTCTCATTCCATACACTGGATCATGACTAAAATCATTTCTACAATCCAGACTTGGGAGACACTGTGGCAGACATTGTTGCTCTAGGCATATAGGTCCTTCAGAAAATCAATCAAATATGTACTTAGCTACTATTTTTATTAGTACTTAGAAAAGAACTTCAAGAACTTAGGCTCTTTGTCCAGTAATTTAACTTCTAGGAATGAAGCCTAAGGACATCTTATAAAATACAAAGCACAAACATGTTCATTTAAAAGCATTCTTTAGTAATAATGAATTATAATAATAAATGTTGTAAGCAAACTTTGTGTCTAATAGGAAGATTGTGTTACTTTGTCTTTCCACTTGTCTGCATATTTCCACATATTGATAAATATGTTCACTTGAGTTGCTCCAGCAGCTAGTGTGTCAAAGAATCATATCTTTTATGGATAAGAGGCTGGACTTAGATGTGCTTTAAATTATTTTGCATGTGCAGCTTGTGGAAGGAAGGAAGGAAGGAAGGCCCCGAGTTAAAGTGTCTCATACTTACTGATTGTATACCCTATAACTTTTTTCCTGGCAATATGGCAAAGGGGATATCCTGAAATCCTCTTCTTGCAGAACACTTAGTCATGCTGGTACAAAACACACAGCATCCTTTTAAATGTGTGGTAGAGATGACAAGAAATCACAAGAAATTCACAAGGGCCAGAAACTTTTTCACAAGTGAGAACCTTGTGATATGATGCTTTGGAAGCCCTGGAAATGTTGGCCAATCTTGATGACCTTGATTAAGGTACCCAGAGAAGTGTGGGGATAGAAGGGGAGATCTTAGGCCCAAGGGGAGTAGGGATCCATGTTTAAAGCCACCCCCCAGACTGAATCCTTAGAGAAGGAATGGACCACAGAAAATAAGCTTAGTAGAGTGAGGAAATCACCAGGGAGTTTGTTGGCTCAGGTTTGGGTCTGGAGATGATGGGATTTATAACCATATGCCTGCCCTGCTTTGAGTTTGAGTTGACATTACTTGTGTAAGAATCCTCAAACTGATAAATTAACAAAAAAGGTATCCCAAGCTGGCCATTACCCTTCTTGTGGGTCTCACTTTATAGTTAGTTTGTATAAGATCCCCTAATAAAAATGAGCTCACAATCCAAAATTACAGAATCTTCTATGGAACTGTCCCCCATCTCTGAGATTCAGTACATATGGTTAGCAGTGGAGTTAGATGCTATGAAGTTAGATAGCAGATCACTAAATGGAGAACATGAAATAAACATGTTTAAAACTATTGAAGTCAAAGTAAGGAATTTAAAACATAAGAAAATAAAGAAGACATGATGGGACATGAAAAAATCAAATATAAAGAAGAGTAATTCAAAGATGCATTAGACCAGTAAAGTACTACATTAACAAAGTTGGGGGAAGAATTTTTTACTGGAAGATGGATGAAGAAAGTTACTGAAATGGCTCACAGCTGCATATCTCTCCTAGGATATTTCCTTTGAGTTTTAGAAGAACACAGTAACAGGACCCAAAAAGATAACCTGCAAGCTCTGAAAGATAGTAAGCATTTTGTAGCAGCATGTAACTTTAATATGTAGTTGGATTATGTTCCCAAATATTTTATGGACTGTTGACAACTTGATAGTAGTATTTCCTACTGTTGAGTGCTTGCCCTATGTAAGTCCTCTCTTCAAAGCTTTCTCCTGTTGGGGAGTATATGGCTCTCTGTAATTTTCACTTATTCACTCTCTGACTTCTGGTAGCAGCATTTGCTTGTGCTTTAGGGGACCACCATTTCCTGGCACATGATATTGTGGGGAGATGGTAGAGGAGCCTTGTTTGTGAACCAAATTGCACCAGATCTCCCCATCTATGGGTCCAGCTAGGCCACTCAGTCTCCTTGGAAGCCTGATGTTGGGGAGAGAGACACGAGGACAAAGCTAATTCAGTTCAATAGGAGAAGCCCCTGAAAAGATCACTTATTCTAGTCAAATCCCAGGTGCCTAGGGAAGCTGTTTCCAGCCCTTCCCAAGGCCTGGTGACCTGCATTTTTCTTAATTTGGAGAGCTACAATACACTTGCAATACATTTCTTTTGCCTATTTTTGTCAGTTACTTTCTTGATTATGGTCATTGATGCTTAACTGAGTTGTTGTCATAAGGCGCCATGGAGTTGGATCCCACTCATGGTGACCCTATGTACAACAGAAGTAAACACTACTCAACACTGTGCCAGGCCCATGATCTTTTTACGTTTGAGTCATTGCTGCAGCAGTTTTTTCTCAATTTGAGTTGGGCCACATCAGCAAGAAGTCATCCCAGGAGCTGTACTCCATTCCCATCAATTCTACTTTGACAAGATAGCCCTTCCCCAATCATTTCTTGAATGCCTTAGCCTGGGGAGCTCATTTTCTGGCACTATCTTTGACACTGCTTCTCTGCTATTCATAAAGGTTTTAATGGCTAATTGTTTCAGGAGTAGGCCACTGAGTCCTTCTCCTTAGTCCGTCTTAGTGTAGAAGCTCACCTGAAACCTGTCCACCATGGTTGACCCTGTTGGTATCTGAGATACTGATGGCATAGCTTTTAGCATCAGAGCAACATGCGAGCTCCCATAGCACGACAAGCTGACAGACATGTAAGAGTAGCTGATTTAGTAGATATATAACACCCTGTTTTTTTCAAGAAAGAAAATGAAATATAAGTAAATTAGATTATTCTTTATAGGGTCTATATCTGGTAGGTGGTAGAGGCTGAAGTTGAAACCCAGTCCAAGGTGTTCCATAGATGGTGTTCTGGCTCACAATACATCCTTGTGTTTGTTTTACCACAGCTGAGAGGTCAGAAGCCCTGGTGTTGCTTAGCTGGTCCTCTGCATAGGGTCTCTCCAGGCTGAAATAAAGGAGTCACCTGAGCTGTGTTCTCATCTGAGACTTGAGTTCCTCTTCCCAGCTCACTGGTTGTTGGCTGATGCCATTCGTTGAGGCTCTTGGGTGGAGTCCCTCAGCTTTTCTAGGCCATCTGCCTTCCCTTCTCTTCAACACCTCACGTCAGTTGCTTTTTCAAGGTCATCAGAAACACTCCTCTGCTGCTACTGTGCCTTACGCTCAGACCCTCTATTGAAGAGCTCACCTGATTAGTCCAGGCTTACTCAGGATAATCTGCCCTTTGGTTAATTTGAAGTCCACTGATTTGGGGCCTTAATTACATCTGGAGAATCCCTGTGTTTACCATATACTGTGACTGAATTATAGGGGTGCTACTTACCATATCCACAGATCTTAGACCCCGTCAGGGGGTAGGGAATTATGCCTGTATGTGTATGTGTAGCACAGAAGGGAATCTTGAGGGCTGTTTTAGGACTCTTATCTATCACACTCCTCTAAATATTTACTCTTAAACCTCAAAGAATTGCCCATGATTAGTCAGTAACAGTTTTTCTTACAGAGCTTAAATTCCTACCTCAAGATCATTCACTTACGACTCTATTATAAATGTCACCAAACTTTCAGTATGAGAATAAGCTTTAGTAACACTCTAAGCAGAAGAGCAAGGTTAGCGAATCTGTTGAATTTTTAAATATATCCGGATTTTACTGGATTAAGAACATTCTGGGCCCTTGATCCTAGACAAAACTATTCAAAGTGTGATTTATAGATTGATACTGATTTAAGATCTTTCCTTTTCTTTCCCTCCCTTCCCTCTCTCCTTCTATCTTCCTTCTTTCCTTCCTTCCTTTTTTTTTTCTTGGGGCTGAACCCAGGGCCTTGTGCATACTTCGCAAGCACTGTACCTTTGAACTGTGCCCCCAACCCCTTTTTAATTTTTTAGCTTGAGACACAGTCTCAGTAAGTTACTCAGGCTGCCTCTGTCCTCAAACTTGTGATCTTCCTGCTCCAGTCTGCCGGGTGTCTGAGATTATAGGCGTGTACCACCACACCTGGCCTAAGCTCTGTTTTCACAGTGAGATAAATACCAAAGTGAGAGTGAGAATAAACATTGAAAAATATTTGTAATGATTTCACATTTACATAGTATCTAAGCAAATGATCAATGGATAGCCAAATCTTTTTTGCCAGAGTCTAGCCCAGGGTGGATACTACTGGACTCATGGGTTGAGACACATATGTCAAAATTGTTTTGACCATTCTGTGTGTTGCCTTTCCACATACATTTTAGAAATAAGATTATTTTAGTTTCAAAAAAGCCTGAGATTTTCATTGGAATTGCACTGAATCTATACATCAATTTGCGGATAATTGACTTCTTAAAAATCCTGAATCTTCTAATTTATTTTATATGTATGTACATTTATTTAGGCCTTTATTCAATTTCTCTCTGCCATGTTTTATGGTACTTAGGATATAGGTATTGCACATAATTTGTAAGATATTATATCTAAGTATCCCATTGTTTAGTCTGCAACCATACCACCCTGGCATCTGATCCCACCTGATCTGGGAAGCTAAGCTGGGTTGGCCTGATTAGTCCTTGGATGGGAGACCGCCTGGGAAAACCAAGTGTTTCCGGCTAGGGAGAAGAACCTGTCAGTCCACTCCCAAAACAATCAGCCATTGAAAACTCTATGAATAGCAGAGAAGCACTGATAATAATGCCAAGTATAGCACAGTGTCAGGGAGTGTTTTGTTCTGTTGTACATAGGGTAGCTGTGAGTTGGATCCAACTCAACAGCACCTAACAACAATGTCATTATTTGATGCTATTATAAATTTAAATTTCTAACCTCTATTGCTTCTATGTAGAAATGAAATTGATATTTATACATTAGCCCTATGGCCTGCAATTTTGGTGAATTAATTTGTTTCTAGCAGCTTTTAAAAATCGATTTCCCTTCTTCAAAGGAAGAGTCATATATTATCTGTTATAAATCTTTGGCTAGACCAGGAACCCATTTCATGGTTACCACTGAGTCCAAATCAGTAGAACCAGGCTGTGGGCAGAGTAGGAACAGTAATATTGTCCCATTGTGAATGAGAAAGGGAAAATATGGGGCATAAGAAAAATTGAGAAAAAGAATCTGTTGTTTAATAGTATATCTGGATTTTTAGACCCCAATAAACCTTGCTTTATTTTTTTTTTTAAATTTCCTAGGAAATCTATATACATAATTGTGTATGAATAAGGATGGTTTCTAAATTTATAGCTCAATATAATTAAGTACTATTTGTCAATGTATATTAACTTATTTGCAACTTTAATTTATTAACGGTGAAAAAATTTCACTGGATTTCATACTCCCACCCCCAAAACCCTTTTTTCTGTTGGACAGTAGTCAGCTGTAAACTAAATGGTTGACAACAGAAGTCATTTCAAGAGAAGATTTTATATTAGTTTTACTTGGCAATATGAACCTTCATATATTCAATTTTCTAGCCATAAGTAGCAAACACAAAAACAAAAACTCTGCTAAAAACCAGTGTTATTTTGTGAGAATGTACTGCTAATGAAAAGAAGACCATCAATATGTAAACAGCATTTACATATAAGTCAAAGAAGTATATTGAAAACAAAAAATTCTTTGAAAGAAAGATTTTGTTTAAAGAGCTGACAGAGGCTAGTGTTTGCTTTTTCATATATCAGCATTACTACTTTGTGGACCTGTTATTAAGCAACATTTTGGGTTACTAAGAATAAGAAGACAATATGCAATTGTCAAGACAGAAGTGACAGATTACACCAAAACTGTTTATGTGGAAATGAGGGGTGAATTTATAGCTAAGATGATAGTGTAAGAATTTTCTGATGACATATTCAGAAACAGGCAATGATGCAGAAAACCACCCTACAAAACATAAAGAATGTTTCACTATGGCTTGAAGAATGCACAGATTTACTAATGTGGCAATTTTCTCATGAATATATGATATGAGGAAGAAATATTTGCAGTTTTATTGCTAGTAAACACAATTAGTTCTAAACTATATAAAATTATGAAGAATTACATTGTTAACAAGTATGATTTGGGATTTAAATTTCATATATGAGTAAGTTCTAGGGCTAGGGGCTTAGCCCAGTTGGTAGAGTACTTACTTAGCATGTGCTGAGGCCCCGTGTTCAATCCCCAGCACTGGAAAAAAAAAAAGTATGTTCTGACAGCACCATTTAGAAATACAAAGAGAATATTCTAGAACAGGTGCATGGACTAAACACCTTGCAATGGAATTAAATTGTGTGCTTCTTTCATTGAGAAAGTTTTGGTATGAAAAAATGTCATCTGAATTCACAGTGCTTGTGCTTAGTGATAACATAAGAATTTTAAACTATATAGAGGAAAAGATGTTAAAAATCATCCTTCCTTTTATAAGATAATATGGAAGCTAATCTAAAATACCATTATTGAATGCTGAGATGTGATGATTATCTAGGGGAAAGTTCTGTGTAAAGTGAAGTGCGAAATAAGCTTGTATTTTTTGAAGACTAGGAACCAGCTTGTTCTTTAAAGATGTGAATTAGCTCACCTGACTTGCTTGTTTGTTATCTTAGGTATTAAAGTTTCCATGCAACAAAGGAGTGCAACATGTTTTTTAATGGCAGATAAGATCAAAGAGCAAAAACAAAGAAGTACATGAGAACAGAAAGCCAAAAAATTGCTGTGTTACAGTCCATGATTTAACTACGGATACCTGTAAAGTAGATAGCCTTGATAATGAATATCTTGGAAACATCCTTGAATGTCTTCAGAATCTAATTGAATATGTTGAGTTTTGTTTTCTGCCAAAAAAAGACCATGCTTAGGAAATTTATGGATCTTGTAGATACTTTATATAAAGATAATTTTAGTTTATTCGCAACTGCACAGAATTGTGGAACTCATAACTATTGAAGATTGAGGATATATATTTTAAATTGCATTATTTGCTTTTATGCTGTTATGTGGGATGCAAGTTAAAAATTAATGTTCTGTGAACTGGCCACTGGGGTGTGCGACTGTGTCCTAGTGACTTGGCAGGCTGAAGCAGGAGTGATTTTGAGGCCAGAAGCAGCCTGTGTAACTTCATGAGACTCTGTCTCAGAATTAAAAATAAAAAATGGGCTAGGAGTGTGTGTGGCTCAGTTGTTGAACACTTACCTGCCATGTGCGAGGCCTTGGGTGCAATCCTCTAGTACTGAAAAAAAAAATTCCCTGAGTTTACCAGAATTTTTCTAAAAACTCTTCCCTCATTTTTTGCAATACACATCTGAATATTATTAGAACAATATATTAAAAAATATAGCCATAAGCCCCTGAAGTTAGCTTACTTTATCCAACTTTCTTGTTGTTTTGTTGTTGTTCTTGTTAGGGCCTGTGGAGTTGATGTGGACTCATAGCAACCCTGCGTACAACAGGTGAAACATTATTGTTAGTGCTTCTCTGCTATTCATAGGGTTTTCAATGGCTAATTGTGTTTTGGCTGGGATTCAGCTCAGTTGGTAGAGTGCTGCTCTGCAGTCTCTGAGGTCCCAAGTTCAATTCCCAGCCCCGCAAAATGGGAGAAGGACGTGGCAATCCACTCCCAAGGTAATCCCGAAACAGCCATTGAAAACCCTATTAGGGTCGCTATGAGTTGGACTCAACTTGACAGCACCTAACAACAACACAACAATTGTGTTTTGTGAGTGAACTGCCTACTCCTTCTTTCAAGCCTACAGCACCTGCTATTCCCAGGTGGTTTCTCATCCAAGTACTAACCAATCCTGATCCTGCTGAGCTTCCGAGATCTGACAGGATAGGACACCACAGTGCTACAGCTGAAGGCATCCAACCTAGAATAGATTAACAGGAATAGATAAATTATTAAGATAATTTGTCCCATAAAAACTAAATATTGGTATATGCTGCTTTTCTTCATTGTGTGCTGTTGGGGTTCACTCCATCCTGGTGGGGTAATTAGAGCTTGCCTCCACATGGGCACTCAGGGACCCTTGGAAATAGGTAAAAGCCAGTGGCACCAAAGAAGGACTTTGGGAATCTTCTTGTAAACAGGAACAGAATTTATTAAGCTGCACCCACCAAGGTGAACAAAAAGAGGGGTGCAGCACAACCATGGTCAATGAAGGCATCCCACAGTGTGTCTCCTGTTGCCTCTCGCAGTTAGCCTTCTCTATTCTCCTCTTCCCCAAGGCAGGGGAAAAAAGCGGAGAGCTCTTCGTGTCTTGCTTGAAGCCTTCCCCGGCTTGGAGGCCTTGGACTTGACATGGAGTCTTGCGTGTAGTTCTCGGATGTTTCCACAGGTGGTGTTGGAGGTTGCAGGTCTCAGGAGTAGGGTGTGGGGGTCAGATTTGAAAGGGCTCAGAGAGCAGGTGAACAGGGGAGGATCAAGAACATAAGGAACAAAAGGGAAGATAGTAATTTTAGTGGTAGTTTATATCCCTTCTATGAAGGGGGTGTGGATCCAGGAATAGCCAATCAGGGAGTGGCTCATGCAGGGTGTGGCAGTTATGTAACTAGGGACTTAAAAAAGCAAAAATTTGATAGGGGAGGTTAGGCGTGGGCCAGACCAATCACCAAAGGTCCTTTACTGACCAATCAGGTGGCTCTGGGCAGCCAATCAGATTGAAGGAGGCCAAACCATAGCTGGGCTGTTTGGAGGCCATCTTGGATCACTCAATTGGAGGGGTAGGAGTAAAGTAGGGGAGGGTGAAAAAGTAGGTGAGAGGTGAACTGGGACTTGGGCAGCCATATTGGCTTTTAGTGAGTCAAATAGGTCCCAGTCCAGGTTCTTTAGTTAAGGGTGACCAGAGGTGGGAGGGGCAGGAACAGGATAGGATCTGGGGAGGGCTCAGACTTCTGCCCGGACCAAGCAAGCCTCAACCAGGGCACCCTCCTAGTCCACCCCAGGGATGTCCAGATAATTCTCCACAGTGTGCATATTACATTTTATATGAGGAATCTATTTCACTTGTGGAGCTGGGATTTAGCTCAGTTCATAGAGTGCTGCTCTGCAGTCTCTGAGGTCCTGGTTTTGATTCTCAGCACCACAAAAAATGGGAGAAGGATGTGGCACTCCACTCCTAAGGCAATCCCAAAACAATCTGCCATTGAAAACTCTATGAGTGTCACTATGAGTTGGACATGACTCAAAAGCACCTAACAACAACAACATTTCACTTGTAATTTTTTGCTAGTGCTACAAAAAATGAGAGTAATAGTGATTTTCTATATTAATTTCCTATATGCTTGATTTCATTATGCTTCTGTTATATAATTCTTTCCTTTTTCTTGTTCAGATCATGTATATTAACATAGAAGTTTATGTATTGACTCTATTGATAAAAATATTTGACATGTATGTTGTTCTTGTTAGGTGCCGTCAAGTCGATATCCGACTCATAGCGACCCTCTGTTCAACAGGGGAAACACTATTTTCAGTGCTTCTCTGCTGTTCATAGGGTTTTCAATGGCAGATTGATTTTTGGGAGGGGATTGCCAGGTCCTTCTCCCAAGCCTACAGCTTCTGGTGTTCCCAGGTGGTCTCCCATCCAGGTACTAACCAGGCCCGACCCTGCTTAGCTTCCGAGATCTGACGGGATCGGATGCCACAGGGCTACCGCTGCAGGCTTGACATGTATATGTCTACCCTTTTGTAATTTCTTTTAGTAGTTATTCATTTTTATCATAGTTTACAGAATCATTATCCACAAATGGATTTGAAATGATAAGCAAACAAACCAATCCCTCCACCTGGATAGTTTGAGAACCACTGAGCTGAACTTTTGGCTACTCCTTGGGAGCACTTATTTTTGGAGGCACCCCCGCCTCCTGCTATGCTGCTTTCAGAGGATGCCTCTGGAATTGTTTCAGGGAGTTTCCACAACAGGGCTGTTGGGAGCCTCCATGAAGACCTTTAGTAGCTCCGCAAAGAAAGCTTGACAATAGAGGGTGTTATCCAGAAATATCACTCTTCTTAGGTCTACTAAGCCCACTAGAATGGTGGGTATATTCAGTGACAGCTGGTGTCCACTCTGAAAACTCACCAGCCTCTCAGCTCCCTCTGTTTCCCCATTGACTCCATCAGCTTTGGAGTGAACTTGCAGGTCACCCAGCAACCTCTTCACTGCCCAAAACAGTGATCTTTACTTTTTTTTCCTCTTTCTTATTTTTTTAACTGACATGCATATTAATGAGGGTACAATGTAATAGTTCAACACATACATATAGTGTGCACAAATCAAATTGGGTAATTAGCATTTTGCTCTCATCATTTCTTTGTTTGGAGCCTTTGAGCTCCTCTCTTCTAGAACTTCACAAAATATGTAACAGGTTATTGTGATCTATAAACCCCCACTGTACTGCAGGATGCTGAAATTTATTCCTTCTATTTTAATGGTGTTGTGGTACCCATTATCCAACCTTCATTTTATCCCCCTCTCCTCACCCTTCCTACCCTCTAGTAATCACTATTTTACTTTCAGATTGATTTTTTTTCTTTTTTAGTTTCCAGTGTGAGAGCAAGCATGATATTTGTCTTTCTGTGTCTGGCTTATGTTCTAGCTATCCTACCTCTGAGTATATCTAAAGTAAGTAAAATCAAAGTACCAAAGTGATACTTGTGTGCCCATGTTTACTGCAGCCCTATTCACAACAGCTAAGACACAGAATCAGCCTGGGTGTCCACTGATGAATGAATGGATAAAGAGCATGTGGTATATATACTGAATGGAATAGTATTCTGCCATAAAGAAGAGTGGGATCCTGTCATTTTCAACAGCATGGATGGAACTGAAGGGGACTCTTTTAACTTCCCATTCCCTCAAGCATTAGAGGACTTTCACCATCAGCCACTTAAAACTTTTCATGTCCCATCAGCTCCCCTGACAAGACTCCTTTGTTTCCTCCTCTCTCTTCCTGTCAGGTTTACAAAGTCTCCTTTTCTATCTCCTCTACTTGTACTGTGTAAGCCCTTTTCTCAGGCCTCTTACTCTTCCATCTAGCCCTTCAGCTGTAACTTCAGCGACCCTTCTGCCCCAGCTCTGCTGCCTCCCCTCCTGCCAGCACCCTGTCAGCCCATGGGATGTCGTGTCTAGCAGCCCTTCCCATGCTCAGAATATTCCTCATCAGCAAAACCTGCTGATGGTCACCCAGCCCAGAGGCTGCCTCTGTCCCCTCACCACCCATTCAGTTTGTTTTGGAGGACTGTCCTGGTGTTGGCTTCCCGAGTACCTTCCAGTCTTGCTTTTGATCCTTGTTGATGTCTGCATTGTCTCAGGCCCTCTTTCTCTCTTCTGCTCACTGTGAGAAGAGATGATCCTCTTCCTGTATCCAGGTCATCTCCTCTAGCTCATCCTCCTCTTTGACACTGAGTTTTCACCAATAATAATAATAATAATAATAATAATAATAGATCCTGAACTGACCACTCCCTAGCCTCTTGATCTGAGTTCTGTCGGGACTACTCTGTCTCTCCCTTGAAATTGAAGTCATAACGAGTGTTGCCAGAGGCCATTTAAGTAGGAGCCATGTTATCTGCAACAAAACAAAATTAACCTATTTGCATCTCATGGAGACTTTGGGCCAGAGAAAATATGTAAGTTCCTCTCCAGAAGACGATGCTAAATGGATATAACAGTGCAGAACTTTTACTTACCAAAGAAAGTTAGGCGAAAGACCATTGATATTTATTAAGGGTGCTCTTTCGTTGTAATTAACATACAGTTTTTCTAATGACCTTCATAGATCCATGCCCAACTTTGTACCCTCTGGGTTTTTTTCCCAAAAGTCTTTAAGTTTTCCAGCCATGGACTTCCTCTCCTGGGGAAGTGCAGCTGTGTCACTTGCTCACTGGTTTCTCTCTTCCCAAGGACCCTAAGTGTGCCTTGTCAGGTCTTTGCATCTGCCCCAGGATTGAGCAGAGGTGTAAAGAGTGTTTGGGTAATGAAAGGATGAGTCCTCCTGCGCTCTAGACTACATCATTCTTTCCCAAGTCCTAATGTGTGTGTGACTGTGTTTGTCAGGGTTCACCAGAGAAACAGCAAACAGGACATACATACCTACGTAAAAGAAGGTATTTATTATGGGAATTATGGGCCTGAGAAATCTCATGATATGATAAATATGGGTAAGGTGGAGACCAAGGAAAGAAAGCCAGTGGTGTAATTCACCCAAATCTGAAGGCCCAAGTCCAGGCAAGCTGGTATTGTAACTCTTGGTACGAAGCCAAAGCCTGAAAACTAAGGGTTTGTGGGGTTGTCTGAAGACTTGACAACCTGGATCTCTGATGTCCCAGAGCAAGAAAAGATGAATGTCCCAAGTCCAAAAAGGAAAGCATTTGCTCTTCCTCTGTCCTTTTGTTATATCCCACCGTCAATCGGTTGGTGGATATTCCCTCCAGTGGTGAAGGCAGATGTACTGTGCTGAGTCTGATTAAAATGCTAATCTCTTCCGGAAGCATCCTCACAGACATACTCACAAGTCATACCTGACCAGCTGTCTGGGTAATCTTTAAGTCAGGTTGGCACCTGAAATTCTTCTCAGTGACTCTTCTGGTGACCTTGTTAAGGTGTAGGGTAGCTTCAGTAGGTCTGAGTGGACAAAGGTCCTTGGTTTCTAACTGTCTGCCGGGTAAGGCTGATGCTATGGGGTCCAGGACTGCTTGGGATTGCTAAGGATTAAACCCCTAAGCAGAACCAGGGGGCCAGCCCACCTGTTGTCTAGTGCTGGAGGAGCAGGCTTAGGGCATTGCAGGAATCCTTTCTTCATCTGCCTGGGGACAGGGGGAAGGGGCTTCTGTTCCTCATGTCCCCACCCCCATCCTCCTTGGAGGAGCTTCTTGAGAGTGCCATGTGTAGGATGGAGAGGTCATGGTGTGCCATCCCAGGTGGGCACTTTGATCTGCCCTCTCTGATCTGCGTCTGTCAGAGGAAGAGGCTCTCCTGGGTCTCCATGGCCCTCCCAGAGGTTGCATGCTGCTGCCACTGCTGACCACCAGGGCCCTGAGGGCCACTAGTGCTGCTGCCCCTAAGACTCTGGAAATTATCTTGAGGCAGAAGTGGTTGAGACCAAGTTTTGAAAGTTTTATTAATGAACTTAAGCACCTTTAAGGTAGAAACCCCCCTAATACATAATAAACTCCGTTAATATTTCCCCACTTATCAACATAGCTCACATAGTTGTCATTTTTAAATGGCTCAATAGTTAGACTCCCTGGTTGCCTGGATAGACAATGTGTGTAGAGCCTGCCTTCCAATGGTGGACCCTTGGCACATTTCCAGTTATTTTTCTCTTGGATTTTAAATGGTGGGGCTGTGATTATCTGCTGAGATTATCTCTACCTTCAACTTCCCTGCTATTACCTGGGGCAAACTTTTAAAATTGGTAAGTCACCCAGTTCCACAGTCTTACAGACTGCTATAACTTCTTTTTTTTTCCATTCTCTGCCCCCCTTCCTCTCTCATTTTTTTTACAATGTTTTTTCCAATTGTAATTACACAGTCATTTGAAAAGTATGTATCTAAAATCCATCTTATCCATAAACTCAATTCCTAGAGTATGGTCCCCTCCTCTCTCTTCATCTTTGCAACATTCTCAACAGTTAGAATACTGCCTGGCCTGCTGGAGGTAGTAAAACAGGCTAGACGCACAGGTATGTGTTCTGGAACAGGACTGCAGAGACGCTGAGGTTTGGCTTCGTACAGGATCTACTTGCCCACCAGCATGGGGCAAGAATATGCCTGGGCCAGGCATTGTGGCAGATACTGGGGGAATAGAGGAGGGGATGTGGACCCTTCCTTCAGGCAGCTCAGATCCCCAGTGCAAAGGGGGAAAAATAGCCAAGTATGTTTCATTCTGGCAAGTGCCAGAAAATGTGGAATCTTGGGGTTCTGTGATACCAGACTGAGGCTGAGGGTCCACAGGAAGTCTGCTTAGAGACAAGGTGACTTGAATTAGGTCAAGAAGGCTTCAGACCATCCAAGAAGCCTGAAGCAGGCTGCTGGAGTCTCCATAGCTGTTGCAGTGGGCTGAGCCCTTGCTGGCAGGATGCTTCTCAGCCTCATGTCTGCTGTATGCTCCTTTACATTTATTTTAAGCTCATTATAGAGATGATATATTGGGAAAGCACATGTTACAGGGGAACATACCACAAACAGTGGTGCTGTGCAATTGCCTCCATGCTCCTTAATTACAGGCACCACTGTCAAGTGCCATCACTCCATCCTAGATGCAGTGCCTGCCCCACGGGACAATATGTACCTACTCATAGAATTGTGGAGTCATTGGATTTGTATAGTAAAGCTAGAAGAGACTTGGGCAAGTTACAGTGACACATTGCATGGTTAAAAAAAAAAACCCAAAAAACAAAATGAGAAAGGCCAAGTCAAGTTATGCTAAGCTAGGAATTCTGACTTTAGTCCATGAGAGTCAGGGAATAAATCTGTGGAACAGAATAATAAATTACTGATTACAGAGTGTTTCCTTTATGAGTCATAGTGTAAGAGAGTGCCATTATTTTTCACTGCTTAGAAATGTCATTGCCAGCGACTGGAGTACGAGGAACTTCCAGACACTGAACATTCCATGTGCTCTTGGAGTGCCCCTTCCCCATTCCTAGTTCCCATATCCCTCTTCATCTTTTCTCTGTTCCATGTACTGTGTTTGCAAGATTGTGGTTCAAGTTTCTTCTAAGTATATGGCATTCTTTGAGTTGAAAATAGTTTGCTGAGGCCAACAGTTGAATTTTTTTTTCCATTCAAGGTGTATTCCTGATAATATCTTTATCATGGAGAAGAGTTTAAGATAATTCTCACATTCAGCTCCAAACTAGTGGATTTTACTCCTCAGCTCTTCATAGACAGATATTTTCTCTGCCAGCTTTTTACCCCCATGCTAGTGATCTCAAGGTCTCTTGTGCTGGGCAGGTTGTCTACCACTGAGCCACATTCCCAGTCCCTGCTGAAATGTTTTGTTTTCAAATCAGATGATCTTATGCTATCAGTTAGACTTCTTATGATTGCTATACTTATTTTTCATATAGTGTTTTTCTTTATCTCATTTTGTGTGATAATACAGGAAAATTAGGTAAGTTCCCATTGATAGGGCAATTTTATTTTAATTGTATTTTAACTTTTCATTCTGAAATAATGCAGACTACTTAAAAATGTTGCAAAAATAATACATAGAAATTTGATCTGCCCTTCACTCAGTTTCCCCAAATGGTCACATAAAAACCACAGTTAAGCATCAAAACAGGGATATTAATATTGCTACAATTCTGTTAACTCTTCTGTAGAATTTATTCAGAGTTTGTTAATTGTTCCACTAATCTTTTTTTCCCTGTCCCAGTATCCAATGTAGGGTCAAACATTTTACTTTAGTTGTTAGATCTCCCATGTCTCTCCTTTGTAGCAATTTTAGTCTTTCTATTGTTTTATGACCTTGACACTTCTGGAGAGTACTTCTCAATTATTATGTAGAGAACACATGAGGCTGGTTTTGTCCGATGTCTCCTCATGATTGAATTCAAGTTATGCACTCTTGCCAAAAATACCACAGAAATGTTGTACCCACCTCAGTTTATCATGTGGAGGTACATGTTGCTGACTTGTCTCCTGTGTCTTGTCATTGCTTAATGACAACTTGGATATTTGGGGGAAGGTGGTATTTGAAAGTTTTCTCCACTAAAACATTACTGTTTTCCTCCTTGTCATCAATAAACATCTTGTCAGGAGATGCTTTGAGATCATGTAAATATCCTGCTTCTCACCATACTTTCACATCTTTTGATTGTTTTTGCCTGTGACAGTCATAACTCTGATGTTTGCTAAATGGTAATTTTCTGGTCCCATCTGCAGTTATTAATTGGAATTCTATAGTAAGGAAGGGTTTCCCTTCTCCACTTCTTTATTCATTTATTACTTTCAGTATGGACTCAGGGATATTTATTTCATTTTATGGGTTTTAGCCCACCATGATGGGAGAAGGATATGGCAATCCACTCCTGAAGTAATCCTGAGACAATCAGCCATTGAAAACCCTGTGAGGGTGGCTGTCAGTCAGACCCAACTTAATGGCACAGAACAATGACAACAACCCATTATGATCATCATTTATTTTGCTGTTTAAATTATTCTAGATTTGACTGCATGAGATCTTTAAAGTTGATTCCAGTGTATTTCAGACATCCCCTAATCATATTTCTTGAACTTTTCTATTTTCTGGCATCTCAAGAAGTTCCATGCTCATTTTATATTTTATTTGCCTAGTCCTGGAATCAGCTCTTTCTCCAAAGGTCCTGTTTATCTTTAGTGGAGAATGATGTTTAGAGACCAGACCTTGAGCTGGGTGTAGTGGTCCATGCCTGTAATCCCAGTGAGGCAGGTAAGGCAGGAGGATTGTGAGTTTGAGGTTAGATGCAGCCTGAGTAATTCAGTGAGTTATTTAAAAATAGGCTAGGGGTGCAGCCCAGGGGTAGAGCACTTGCAAAGTATGTGCAAGGCCCTGGTTTCAAACACCAAGTACTGCAAAACCAAAAATCAGTACCAGATTTCCGAGGCTAGATATGACCATTGATACCAGAGTGTCACTGTTTTATACCTTCTCCAACCAGATGGCCAGGAAATAAACACACCAACACACACACACACACACACACACACACACACACACACCCCATCTATCCCTCATCTAGGTATCTAAAACCTTGAGTTTGTACTGATATGACCTGTTCTAATCTGACTCTCTAGGCATTATTCTAATCCATCCCCCTTCCTTATTTGTAACTCTTCTGTCCATACCCATGGAGAAATGTGGCCAAATAGTTCCAATACATTTACTTCAACCTTCAAATATAAAGTGTTTTCCAAATTGTCAAACTTTTAAGTCTGGGGGAAAAAAAGACTACTAACTAGAATATAATTATTGTACAATCCATTTTCTTTACCCTTCTAGTGTCTAATGAAGGTACTGTTTTCCAAAGTTAGTTATATTCCCCACCGCTTTCAGTATGGTTACAGGGTCTATTTGTAATACAGTTAGATTCATTCATTACTTTTTGTTCTCTGTTTGAATTTTTCTCATACCCTGGTTGATTTTGTTTATTTATTTATAGTGCTGGGGATCAAACCAAGGACCTTCTGCATGCTGGCCAAGTGTTCTACCACTGAGTTACATCTCCAGCCTGAGTATTTTTTGAATATGTGAGTCACATAATCCTGGTTTTCAAAACCAGCACTATGCCCAACGACAGATGCAGAGGTTACTTCCTCCTCAACCCCACTACCCTTTTCCAATTCTGCACTTTTTTCCATCTTGTTCCCATTCATACCCTATGGACAATCCATCTTTTTTTCTGATTTACCATTCTATTATTTCTCGCTATTCAAATGAGTGGATGTATAAGTACTATTTCCTTTTTATATGAAGTATAGTATATATAGATACTCTTTTTCCTTTGTTTTTTAATTTTATTTAATAGAATTTATATCAGTTCATAGATACCATTCTTAAACAGCTGCATTATATTCCATTTGGGCAGATGTGTTTTGGTTTATTCAACTACTCTTATATATGAGCATGTAGGTTGTTTTCAGTATTTTCTAAATACAAACAGTACTGCAATGAACAACCTCGTTGTATATGCGTTATGTGTATTTTCATACTGTTGTGGGTATATTGTCAGAGTGAATCCCTAAGAACAAAAGATATATCAAAAGATAAAGTACATATGCAGTTTAGATGTTGCCAAATTTCCCTCCAAAAGATTGTAATAAGATAATCTGAATGGGACAGCTTAGCAGGCTATGACCACGTGTGCCAACAGTGATGGTCTGATGACACTGAGTGTTGTAGAGATGGACGTGAATTGTTTTGTTGGGGTGGCACTTGACCCACTGCCCTTCCCCTCCTCCTGTCTTCTAAGGGCAGCTGTCCAGTATAGAGAAGGAGAATAGCTCTGAGGCCAGCTCAGAATTGGATAATTAATCCATGTGTTTGCAAGCTGTCTCAGGGACACATGGGCTGCTGCTTGTGATGGTGAAGGAAATGATTTCTTATTTTAGGGAAGAGTATGAGCTGAGATGAGGTATGGGTTAAATACTTCTGGATTTGAGGCCTGCCTTGAGTTTTAGTTGACTCTTAAGCAGACATAGTATTTAACCTTGCTGAAAAATGAGAATAATAAATCCTATTGTACGGAAAGTACTTTCCATGGTGTCTGTTAGGGCTGATAGCATTGGTCTGAGGAGTAAATAAATTGTTAAGTGGAGTGGTACACAGTGAAAGTTATTTCCTTTCTCTGGCTCTTAATGCTGCTCAATTTATTTGAAGTAGGAAGAGGGATTCTAAATCATTCCATTGACTGTGAGGCAGTGTTTAAAGTTCCTATAAAAAATAAGCTTTGCCTGTGTTTCATGGTCTGGTTAAGGGTGTGACTGTGAAGGTTTGGGCTTTTGCCTCCTCTTGAATTTCCCCCTTTCATCAGTTCCAAGAATCACAGGTGTGTTCAGGTTGGGAAACTGAGGCTTTGCCTGGTTACCTGAAGCAAGCCTGATTGCAATCTCCTGATCTTCACTATAGATAAGGTTGAAACTGTAGTCATAATTTATCTCTAAACCAATTAAGGAAGAATTATTGACCTATTCCTGAATTCTGCAGTGTCTTTGGCTGTATCTATATGTGCTAATGGACAGATACCCCGGCTTCTGTCCTGGGTGAGGCTTCAAGGACTGGAACCTGTGGCTGGGACAGCAGATGTTAGAGGGCTTGGGATGGCTTGATGAATTGTCCACAGTTAATCAGGTCATGAAAATGGGGCTGATCCACATGGAGTGAGCAAGGTGTTTGAAAATCAGACCTCATAGCCTGTGTGGTGACCCAAAGCCAACACTTAAGGATCCAGAGCACCTGGAATCTGCCCTTCCTCACCTCAGAAAGGCCCTGGGGGATATTAGCATGACGCTTCCTCCCATGTTACAGTCTGAAGTCACCAGCAACATGAGGAGCCAGCCATGAGTTTGGCTGCACTTTAACAGCTTTGAATTTGTGTGTTGATTTCCCTTACTGAGCAGCCAAGGCCTTTGTGGGTTTTTCCTCCAATGCACTGTCTCTATGGCATCAGATCATGCTCCCCACAGAGCCTGGGGATGATTCTTTACTGGCAAGTTTTGCCATCCTTTAATTGGCGTGTCCCAGATTGAACCTGTATTGAACCCGCTTTCTAAGTCAGCAAAGGGTCTGCAAGGATGTAGCAAGAACAGAGAGGCTGGGGAGGTCATGAAGTCATATGTGGTCCAAGGCTACCTGGATGGCTCTGGGCAGCTTATACACAAACTCAGCTCCCGTTTGTGTGACGCCCCTCTCACCCCCATGTACTGCTGGAGACTTTATTCTAAATTGGTGTTTTGATAGTTGTTAAGTGTATCCACCTCCCTCCAAGAGAATGAGTTATTGAAAGGCAAACTGGCTTATTCATCAATTTATCTGGTGCCAGTGTGGCCTTTAGTCTCCCTTCACCAAAACTTCTCCAGCAAGTGGGTATGAGAGCAATGGACTAGAGTGGGGGGAAGAACCTTGCACTTCCCTGGCTGGGGAGGGTGTACCCAGAGTGGAAAGCCCTGGGAGTTTTTCCTTGGACCTGCTGTGATCACATGAAAGATGTTCTTAAGCACCTCCCATACAGCTCCTCCTGGATTTGGAATAAATTTCTACAAAAGGCCACAGTACCTTTACAATCCAGAGGTAAAGGCTGTGTATTGGTGGCAGTATTCCTCGAACCAAGCCCAAACTGCTTGCCTCTGTCAAAACATTATTGCCATCATTTTCACCTTTTTTCCTTTCTTTTCCTTTCCTTTTCTTTTTCTTTCTTTTCTTTCCTTTACCTTCATCCTTCCTCTCTCTCTCTCTCTCTCTCTCTCTCTCTCTCTCTCTCTCTCTCTCTCTCCCCTCCCCCCTCTCTCTCTCCCCTCCTTCCTCCCTGCCTCCCTCTCTCTTTCTCCCTCAGGTTTATTTTAGATACTCATTTGGACTCTCCTGGGCACTTTATAAAGTTTACTATGATTAATATATTTGCTTCATTCTCCATATCTTTAGGTAACAATGATGCTTTCCATAGACCACATTAGCCTTGTAGGTCACCCTTGGGTCACTGCAAATACCCCAGGGTACAGGCATGTGTTTGAAGGGCCCAGGCCACAGCATCTACCAAGGCCAGATGTGGTGGCATATACCTGTAATGCCACTAACTTGGGAGGTAGAGGCAGGAGTTATGCAAGTTCAAGGCCAGAGGCAGCTGACATAATTTAGGAAGACCCCATCTCAAAATAAAAAAATGGCTGGGGATACACCCCAGTGGTAGAACACTTGCAAAGTATGTCTAAGGCCTTGGGCTCAACCCCCAAGTAGTGCAAACAAAACAAATCAAAGTATCATTCATGTGACTTTGTGCTGCATCTGGGAACATATGCAATTTGGCTTTGGCATATGACAAACACAGGACAGCACTGACTTGATTTTGTCTAATTTGTAGGGGTTTTGTCTGTCGTGCATGAATTGATCTTTTCCAACAGGGTGGCAAGGTTGGTGTAGACAGTAGTAAAGAGCTATGGTGTGGACTATGCTGCTTCACCTTTAGCAGAGCCATCAAGAGGGATGGTGGAGATTGGAGCCTCCAGCCTCAGGAAGCACTAGAGAATCTAACCAAAGTTAGCCAATGCGCCATGATAGCTACTACAATAGTTTTTAGAATGAAAATCTGAAAGCACCTTAATGTTTAACTGCAACCAAATAAGTTTAAATTATTGACTCCATGGACTGTCAAGAAGTCATTAATATTATTTTAGTGTGTTGTTGTTAGATGCCATCAAGTTGGGTCCAACTCATAGGTACCTTATGTATGTACAAAAGGCAAAACAATACCTGACGCTGTGCCATGCCTGGCACTATGGTCAGTGCTTCTCTGCTATGCATAAGGTTTTCAATGTCTGATTGTTTTTAGGGAGTGGGCTGCCAGGTCCTTCAGCCAAGCCTACAGCACCTGGTGTTTCCAGGGGTCTCCCATCCAAAGACTAACCAGGCCTAGCCCTGCTTGGCTTCTGATATCTGACACCACAGTGTAGCAATTTGGAAAAGGGTTGTCACTAAGATAAATAAGAACAGGTTTGAAACTTGACTTATAGGCACATTAAAATGCATATTTGAACAAGAAACTGGTTACTTTTCATGGCCCCTGAGGAAGGGGAGCAGGTAGCTGGAGGGACAGAAATGCTTTTTCTCCCTGCTGGAAGCTTCTGGCTGAAGTGGTGGGCAACCGTTGCTTGGTGATGGAGTTTTCTCAGCCCCTTGACTCATGGTTGTCTGTGATTTAGATCCCAGCCATCATCATTCAGCTTCTTCATAAAAATATTGCTCTTCATTAGAACAAATAAACTGTATTTCCAACCACAATGATAAAAGATGCAATTCAGTGCCTTTTTCTGAATCCTTACACGTTGAACTCTTCACATTTTCCTTTTAAAATAGAGGTTAACAAACTGGCTCTACCTTGGACAATTGAGTAGATATTGATGCCCAAGCCAGCCTCAACTGATTGAAACAGAGCTTCTGAAGGGTGTGATTGGTGAGCAATCAGCTTTCTCTTCTTTTCTTCCTGACTTTTTTTCTTTACTATAAAATCATCCTGGCCTTGCAGACTGCTTCTCAGGATGTCACCTACCTTCCCCTGTCCCATAGGCTTTTTTTCTTCATCTTTTGTAGCTGACAGAAAAGTTTGTAGAGACTGCTCCTGTTGGCAGGGCAAAAATTTTTTGTGATCGTATTTTTGTATTTTTTTAATATCATAATATGTACTTTTTACCTGCTAGGAATCAAATTCCATTTCTTTCTATTTTTACAGTTGGTGCCGGCTCTGTAAAGTCAAAGAACTTCCAGGAGCAGCAAGTTGCTGGGAAATGTAGAAACTTGCTTTCCTTATCTATAAAGTGGAGGAGGATAATGGTTCCTTATAAGACTTGGAGAGGGAGGGTGCAAACCTCTTCATCTGACACAGAAGGTGCTCAGTGATGTTAGTAATTCTGTCATGAGCCACCACCTACACAGTTTGCTGATCTCTCCCTACACCAGCCAAATGGAGACCAAGGGGGAAGGAAAAGAGTTAACAAAGTCTTAATTACCAAAACTCATGCACTAGTTGGTAACGGTAACGAGCATGTGTACAGCCACAGCACCCTGTTGTCCCATCTCATCAGATCTCACGGAAGCTAAGCAGGATTAGGCCTGGTTAGTACTTGGGTGGGAGACGGCCTGAGAATACTCAGTTCTGTAAGCTTGGGTGAAGGACCCAGCAGCCCACTCCCAGAATAATCTACCATTGAAAACTCTATGAGTAGCAGAAAAGAACTGACATAGTGCTGGGCATGGCACAGTGTCAGGTAGTGTTTAGTTCTGTTGTGCATAGGGTAGCTATGAGTTGGACCTGACTCCACAGTACCTAACAACAAGAAGTAATGAACTTCGTTAAAATTAATAGGTTTTTTAAAAGTTGTAGAATAAAACTCCTTTCTCATTAAAAACATTTGGAAATAACTTTTATTCATGCCCTTACTTAAGTGCTTCTGTCCACTTTGTTATTTTGTTTATTCTGACTCTTATTTCTGAATTTTATTTTTAACACCTGGCCTAAAGTCATTGAAAAATAGCAGTTCTTGCTCTCTGCCCCCACCTCTTCAATCCACTCTCAGTTCCGCTCCTCTCAGGCGGCCTCTTTCCAAGCTGATTCTCATCATTTGCGTTCACAGTTGTAACTAATTTGTTTTACTGTTATATGTTGATCTTTTGCCTTTCAATATTTTCTTTTAACTTCCTGGAACAAAAGATGAGAGTTTTTCTCTTCTCTATCACACTTCCCACCAGACACACACACAGACATGCACACAGGCACCTACAAAGAGAGTCGGACACACACACATTCATGTAGATGAACAGATACCGCACAGGCTCCCATCACGGTTCCAGACCCTCTCATTAGAGTCACAGGGGCTTTTGTTGTTGTTAAATGCCTATCTGGTATTTACATTGTTAGGATTGTGTCAATATTGCTCACAGCCAAGCTACTTAGTGTGCTATGATTATACTTCTTTTCTTGTAGAACCTGTTTTCTTGGAATGAATAATTACCTTATTTTTCATGTTCTTGCTTTTCTGTGTGCCTATTATTCCTGTGTACCTGTTTATCTCCGAGCTCTCGCAGGGCTAAAAAGTTTTTCTTCTCTGTTTGGATGCATCAGAAATTACATTGGGTCAGGTTATTTTTCTTCATAGACTTTCATCCTGGAGCCCATCCCTCCAGCTTTTCTGTCCTGTCCCCTCTCGCCCTCCCCCTTTTGGCACATTTGGTTGCCAGCTCTTTGGCATGGGAGAGGGTTGTCCAGCATTTAACTGGGAACTTTCAGCCAGTCCTGCTGCTTTCAGCCCTAGCCTACACCCACTTTTCAGAGATAACCTCACTTTTCCTGTTCTCTAACCTTTTGGAACATTGCAGTGTTGACTGACTTGCGTCTTATTGGTCTCAGAACACATGCCCATTTATCTCTTGTTTGTTCTTCCAACCCAGGGATAATGATGTCCACTTTCTATGGAATAAACAAAGGCACAAACTCACAACGAGAAACAAAGCTAGAGAGGAAATGACAGCAGACCAGGGGAGTCAGTACATGTCTGCAACGGGAGTGTAAGTGGTCAGTCGGCCCCGTTCAGCTCAGAGTCACTTCGGTTTCTCATTGATTCCCCAGCACATGCCTTGCCATCATCATTCCACAGCTTCTTCTTCTCAAGCTCCACGGCCCTCTAAACCTGCTTACTGAGGAGCTGCTTACTTCCCACCTTAGTAGCCTTGATCCTACGAAGAGTCCTATTCGTACAGTGTTTGGTCTTGAGGGGAAAAAAGATTAAATTGTTAGGGAAGGATTCTGGGGTGAGCTGGGAGGAATGGATGGGAAGTATCTTTAATGTTTCTTTGTAGATCTTTTTCTTTTGCTTTGATCATATCTATATAGTCAAAATTTTTTTAGGGGGAAACTTTTTAAATATAAGTGGGAGAAATTTGTTTTAGCTGGGGGCCATGGCACACAACTATAATCTCAGCAACTCAGAAGACTTAGGCAGGAGAATCGTGAGTTCGAGGCCAGAGGCAATCTGCACAACTTAGTGAGACTGTGTCTCATTATAAAAAACTTAAAAGGGGCTGTGGTGCAGTTTAGTGGTAGCATGTGCAAGCCCTAAGTTCAGTGTCTTACTATAGCTGAAAAAAATAATGTTTTTTTTCCCTTTAGATAAGTGCACTGGCAATATTGGTTTAAACTTCCATTTAAAACAAACAAACAACAGTGTTTATATATCACAGATAAATAAATGTATATAACATGAGAAAGGGCCAAGGAACGTTTAAAAAATAGTGGTAGGCACTCAGGAGGCAGAGGTAGGGGGATCGCAAGTTTGAGGCCAGAGGTAGCCTGTGCCACTTAGCAAGACTTCGTCTCAAAATAAAAAACAAATATGGGGCTGAGGCTGGAGCTTAGTTGCAGAACACTGGCCTAGCATGTATGAGGCCCTGGGTTTGACCCCCTATTATTGCCACAAAGAAAGAGAAAAGTTTAAAAGCAGAAACTAGGTTCTGGCCCTTCTGTGCCAGGCTCTGTGATGAGTTGGCAGCTGTTGGAGAGTACGTTGTGCCGTTTCCTGCACACACCTTGGTTCTGGATGCAGCTACCACATGGGGAGGGAAGAGAAACAGACCGGGTTATGACTTCAAGAAAGAGCCGACTCATTCCTGTCCATCAAGGGTTTGGTTCTCTCCTCTTCGCCTCTCTCCAGGTTCCTCGTGCGTGATTTGAGCCACCTGGCAGACTTGAGTCTCCTTGGTGTGGCACCCTAGCGCAGAAGCTCTACATGCTTTGAAGGCCATATGTGCCCCCGAGCGTGTGCCTCAGATATGTTCCCACATTTAGACCTGCCATCCTCAAGGACCTGTACTTTTCCAATGTTTTCCAGGCCTCCTGTGGAGTTAATGGAGCTTCTGTTCCTGCTGAACTCCTTTTGTCCTGAGCAGTGAACAGTGACAGGTGAGCCCAGCTCTGGCTCCTGGTGAAGTTATAATTAACTGTGGGCCTCAAACAAATCCCTTAGCTATGCATGATTTTCCATCTTTGCATGACCTTGGATGTGTCTGTGATGACAGCGACTGGAAAAAAGGAGTTTTCTGACAAATGTAGAAGGTTCCCCCGGGGGGTTGGGGTTCAGGCTGCAGGCCCCATGAGCTGCACCAGCTTAGGGGTTGCCGTCTGGATATGCTGATGGTTTTTCTTGTCTTCTTAAGAAATTGAGGAAGAAAAGACCAACTGACTGTAATGCATTAGAAAGTGTTTTGGAAAGAAATGGTTATTTCTTATAGAACCATGTGAGTTTCTAGGGCATAGGTAAGAATGAATAGAAAGATAAGGCTGTAGGAATCATCTCATTCACAGTCTTCAAACCACTTCTCAAGGCCCTCTATGTTCTTAGAGATTCCTGTAAGTAGTAGGAAATGGGTTCTGGCCTGTGTTCCCCCGAAGAGCAGCAGTGTCAATGATGGGCTCAGAGAGGGTCCCACTTCTACTGCCCTCAAGATGGCACCAAGCTTTATGAGGAAATCCCTGCTTGTACACACCCCAACGCATGTCCACGCCTGTGGAATAGCGACATGAAAGTGAGACTCCCATCCTTCTTCTGTCATGGGGCACAATGCAATTTAGCATTGACCGACATCAATCAGAGCAGAAAAACATTGGTGTTTAAGCATTCACCCTTAAAGGAGGATTCTGTTTTCTTGTTTAGCACCTCCATCTTTGGTTTTGTGGGACAGAGAAGTGGGATCAGAAAGATGGAGACAGACCACATGGAGCAGGGAGCTATAGCTGCCTTCCATCAGGTGGGGAAGAGGGAAATGAGTTGGAAGGGTCAGAATGTTTGGGAAGTAGAGGGGTTTTGAGAAAATAGCTGCTGAGGTGCTTATGACTTGAGAGGCAGTCGAAGAAAATGGTGAGGATGTGTGTTGATACCTACTCAGAAGGCTTCAACATGGACCTACGCTGCCATCGAGGAATAATTCAATTTGGGGCTTGTACTCTTATCAATAAAATACTGCGCTGTGCACATTGCTCAGTGATGTGAGGATCCTCTTGGGTTTTGTTTTTTTGAAATGCAAAGGTTTTTATTTACACTTAGTCTCATCCCCAAGGAAGATCTTCACTTGGGTCTGAGGACCAGCCTGCATGAGGATTCATGAGGCTCAGAGCTTGTGTTCCCAAGTGGGGACTGTGTTCCTCGGCTTTCCCTGAGGGCCTCCGAAGCCAGTATCTGGATTGAAGTACCAGTTGGTGATGGTCCTGGGCCTCTTCCCAGACTTCCTGGCTAATTAAGGCCACCTCTTTCATCACCTTAGCAGAAAGCTGCAGCATCTCAGCAAAGCTCCTCCGGAGCTCCAGGTCTTTCTTGTCCGTCACGTCCTTGAGCTTGCTAAGGGGGGAGCCTAGGCATTCTCCTCCAAGTCCCCGACGCCAAGTCCTGCCAGCAGCTACTGAGTGGTCCTCAGTTCCGCCTACAGAGTGTCTACCAGTTGCTGCCCATCTCCCTCCAGGTGGATCTCATGTGCGGGCAGCTCATGCCTCATGCTGTTCAAGGCCATGGCCAAGGTCCTGTGCCGCTCCTGGAAGCAACCGGCCACTGCCTTGAATGGGCTGAGCAGCTCAACTGGGCATTGGGGATGGCAGCCAGCTCCTGCCTCTTCTGCTGCAGCAACAGCCTACACTTCATCCTGTGCACATGTTCCAGTAGCTTCTCCCTCTCTTTGCACACTATCACCAGGCTCCTCTCTGCCTCTTCTTCCCACTGAGCCAGAATGTTCTCCATCTTCACAGTGAGCAGGCTTAGCAGTAATGTCTGGGAACTCCATCATCTCCATCATTTCTAACTCTGCTTTCTTCATCTGCAGGGCAGCAAATGATGCTGACTTGGTTTTTTTGACATCTTCTTATCCAGTAGTGAAGTTTCCTAATCACACTTTTGTCATTGATGGCAGAGAGGTCGAGCTCCAGCAGGGCTGTGCCATGCCCTTCCAACAAGTGGACTGCAGGGGTCACTTCCTGGTTCTGCTGCCCTCTTTGCTTTTTAGTGGCAGGCTGGTCTTCCTTCTACCTTCAGACATCTTCCCACTGGGTTTTAATGCATCTGCTGCAGGAGCCTTTTTGATTTTCTTCTCATACTGCAGATACCAGGACTCAACCACTCTTCTACCTTGCACATTTTTCCCCTTTGTCCATGTGCCACCAGGGGTGCCAGGAGTGGCTGTAGAAGGCTTCCCCACACTGCCCTCCAAGGAATCCGCCATTTTCCCACCTTCCACTCAAAGGCCAGCTCTTAAAGCTAAAATCCTCTTGTGATGGGCTGCCATGTGACCTCTTGGTGAAGGTTGCCGCTGTTAGCATTGGTAGGTTGTTTACTGGGAAGAGTGTCTTCAGATGTGGTTGAAATCTGTGTAGTAAACACAAGCTTCTGTAAAGAACATCTCGTTTTTGCAAAAATTTTGGCTTAAATCCAAACACTAAGGGTGTTTGGATCCAGCAATAAAAAGGCAGAATCTTCACAAAAGCCAGGAAAATAAATGTTTTTTTTTAAAGGGAAGGAGCAGCTTTTGTAATTTGCTGTTATTGGTAGAATAGAAACCAATTCCAAAGAATTTGACAGTCTTGCTTGAGAAAGTGAGAATGGAAAAGCCATAGCAGCAGCTGGAGCAGGTGAAGAATCATGTGTTTGCAGGAGGAGAGGAAAGATGGCAGACAGATAACACCCACCTTCTGATGTGGAGTAAAAGGAGAGCTTAAACAATAGTTTAGAAAACACATTGACAAGTCAGACAGAGTAATAAGCTAGACAAGAGGTAGGGGAATATATATATTAAAAGAGAAAGGCCCACAGGTTAGGTAAATACCACCAACTTCAGAAAAAGTTTAGGGAGGAATCAGCGTGGTGGGTCAGTGAGAGTGCTCTAGCAGAAACATGGAGATGTGATCAAACAGGAAGAGAAAACTAATAGCTAGACAGAGCCACTCCACTAGGAAACTCTCACCAACAATTCCTTCTGCATGTGGACTATACAAGACAGTGGAGAGAACCAGGGAGACAAAGAGATCATCCAAAATGGAGAACTAGAGAAACCATAGCAGTCCACCCACCATTGTCCAGATTGCAGAGCACCAAGAGAATACAACCCAGGGAAAATTCTATGTGGACATCTAGAACTCAGATCCACCACAGAGTACAACCTTGGCAACCCACCAATATCCTGCTGATAAGACTCGGGCAGCACTTCCCATAGAGAACAACTGGTGAGTTTGCCTGAGGCTCTAGGCACAGCTGCCATTTCTATGCCATGGCCACCTATGCAGTTTGTGAGATAGCAGTGGTGCGAAAGTCCCACGCAGGAGTGCAGGCCTCAGATCCACCAGAGGTGAAAAGGTATCATCCCACCCACCACAGTGTGGGATCTGCAAGTAACCGAAGTGGGGACTGGGGCCCATGGGTGGGCAGAGCCCGCCCAGATGGTAGCAGTGGCCAGCAGTCGCAGCTCAGCTGCCATTCCCCTGCTGCCACACAGAGCACAGGAGTGCACTTTGTGGCAGGGCAGTTTTGTGGGACTTCCACACAGGCAGGTGGGCCTTGGACTCACCGGGGGTAGACTGATCTCATCCCACCCACTGCAGCATAGGATCAGCGAGAGATTGAGAAGATTTGGAACAGACTAGGGGGCAGAGGGCCCAGCATTGAGATCTGACTTACTCAGCCATCTGCTCCCACCATAGGGACTGGGGCTGTGCTGTCTGAACTGGGATCTCAGTGCCCAAGCTCCATGGGGGAGGCAAAACTCTGGGAAAGGCAGCATGGGTCACACTGCCTCTCTGCTAGTACAACCCAGGAAGAGCATCCACAGGGCAGATCTCTGAGAGCACCCTGTAACCTGGTTCAGCCTAAAAGACTGTGCAGACTTCCTGCAATCATCTCCTGCAGGAGGGATGCTTCACAGAAACCTCTCCCCCCAAACCTGCCTGCTTTCAGCAAGATAGCAAGTAGGGAAAATCTCTTTCCCTGTAGCAGAACTGAGAAATCCCAGAATAAAGCTGTCTTCGCTGCTTAGGAAAATTTGCACAAGAGAAAAATGAAGACAGATCTGTAGACAGAAGTGCCAATAGGGTTGATGTTGGATGACCCTGCATGGCTTCTCCTAAGAGCAGCAGACAGAAAGGAGAGACTACAAAATACCAGGCAAATAAACGTGTCTGAAGGAAGTGAGGCAGGGCCCTCACAGAGGTTGATGACTGCTGCTGGTAGTAGGAAAGGCAATCAAACCTGAGGTCTCTAGTATACTCTACTGCCTCATTCACTTTACTATTTTGCTGATAACCTCTAGTGAATGTGTACACACACACACACACACACACACACACACACACACACACATATAGTGCTGATATTGCTACTTTCCTTCTGTTCTCCCTACATCAATTGATACATTGGTTGCATTATGCCTCTCCTTTATGTTTTGGTTTGTTTCTTCCTTTACTTTCTTTATCTCCATGGCTTGTTAGTTCAGCTAAAACATATTTGCCTGAATGTGTCTTCAGGATTTCTTTTTCCTGTTCTGCTATGATGTTGTTTTCTTCTGGTCATTTACAGTGTGGTTTGGTGTATATGATTATTTAATATTTTTTCTTTCTTCTTTTCTCTTGTTTTCAATTCTTTTTATGATTAATATTTTCTATAATTGTATCTATTTTAGTTTATTTTATATTTTAATTTTTATTAGCTTTTGTTTCCTCTTTCCTCTTTTTTCCTCTTCTTTCCCCATCTCCTCTCCCCCCTCCTCCCCCAGGAGAGAAACAGAGACTGTTGCCTCCCTAGCCCTCAGTCCCATTCAAATAGTGTATTGGAGAGTGGGAAACTGAGGAATGGAGAGTCCAGGGCTCAGAGAAGAGTGACAGGAGCTGATGATTCCCTAAACCTAGGAGAACTGGACCAGAACAAGGCACATCTTCAGTCAGGTAGGGCTGGTGATCCAGAGTAAGAGCCCCACAGACTAGACAACCAAGGACTCATGGTGTAAACAGTAGACCGTCGGGTTTGGGGAATGTAGGGGTCAGAAGGAAAATGTAAGAGGCAGTACTGAATACAGAGCCTGCGGCAGATCCTGGCTATTGTGTTCTGAGGCTGCAAACTATGGGGCAGCGGCATGAGAAAAAAGTGTCAGAGATTCATCATCACCCAAACTCAAAGGAACACCAGAGGGAGAAGCTCTTCACACTTGGAGGAAGCAGATCCTAATTCCCAGACCAAGCAGTGGGCAAGCTGCAGCAGAGAAATACACAAAACATGAAAGGCTATGCTGGATGTGAAGACCCCACAGACCAAAGCCTCTTAACATACAACACCAAACAACCTCAATTTCTAGAGATGTCTGAAACAGAATTCAGAGTTTTGGTTATTAGTATGCTAAGAGAACTCAAAACTAACACCACCAGCACTCTTGAAATCCTTGAAACAAAAGTATCTTATCTGGGAGTCTATACTCTCCTTGCAGCTAGAGATGGTCAGGACAAACCAAGCGGCAATCTTTGACATGCAAGGCAAGTTGAATGAAACTCTGCAACAGAATCCTCATCATTGAGATTGGATGAGGCTGAGCAACGAATATCATATTCAGAGGAGTCAATACAAGATATTAAGCACACACAATCCCAATTGGAAAAAATGATGAAACAATATAAGACATATTTCTAAGAGGCCTCAGACAGAATGATAAAATGAAACTTAGGAATTCAGGGTGTCCCTGAAGGAGAACAAAGTCCCACCAGAGGATTAGGAAATCTATTGTATGACATCCTCAAGGAAAATTTTTCAGAGATAATCCAGGATCTAGATACTTACACAAATGAAACATTCAGGACCCCACCCAGAGTAGACCAAAACAGATCCTCCCCACAACATATTATTGTATGAATGCTCATGTTGGACACCAGAGGAGCAATTTTGAAAGCAGCCAGGGGAAAACCCTAACAAACTTTAAAGGAAAACCCATTAAAATAACTGCAGACTTTTCCACATCATCATTGAAAGCTAGAAAGGCCTGGACACATATAATTAATGTTCTGAAAAAGAGCAACTTCTGAAGCTGGGCATGGTGGCACACACCTGTAATCCCAGTGGCTTGGGAGGCAGAGGATTGCAAATTCAAGCCCAGAGGCAGTCTGCATAACTTAGGGAGACCCTGTCTCAAAGAAAGTAAAAAAAATGGGGTAGAGATGCAGCTTAGTGGTCCAGCACCTGCAGAGCATGCAAGCGTGAGGCCTTGGGTTCAACCCCAGTACCACAAAAAAAAAAAAAAAAAAAAAAAAAAAAAAAAAAAAAAAAAAAAAAAAAACTTCCAACCAAGAATACAATGCCCAGCAAGGTTATCTTTGAAAATAGATGAGGAGTATAAGATATTCCATGATATTGACACGTTCAAATGATTTGCAACCACCAAACCAGCTTTACAGAGGATCTTCAGTTACCCCACACAGAGTGAGATAAGACAATCCTACATAGAAGTTCAAAGAATTGTACAGTTAACATGAGTGGAAATCAAGAAAACAATGAAGCATGAATCAAAACCCAGCAACATGTAATGACTGGATACATAACAATAGACACTTCTCAATAATTACTATTAATGTAAATAGTCATAACTCACCAATTAAGAGACACAGACTGGTTAATTGGATGAGAAACCATAAACCCTCAATATGTGCCATTCAAGAAATTCACCTTATCCACAAAGACTGCAATAGATTGAGAATTAAGGGCAGGAAAACAACATACCAAGCAGGGAGGGAAAAAAGCCAAGTGTTGCAATACTAATATCAGATAGATTAACCTTCAATACAAAACTAATTAGAAGAAACAAAGAAGGACACTACATATTACTAAAAGGAACAATCAACCAGGAACAAATAACACTAGTGAATATATACTCTCCAAATACAGGAGCACCTAGCTTCATAAAACAAATGTTAAGGGATATTAAGGACTACATTGGTCTAGACACAATAATTATGGGAAACCTTAATACCCCACTTTTGCCAAGAGAAGTTCATCAAAACAGAAAAGCAACAGAGAAACAAGTTTAATCTGCACCCTAGACCAACTGGAACTCCCAGATATCTACAGAATATTCCATGTAAGTGATGAGGAATACACATTCTTTTCAGCTCCACATGGAACCTTCGCCAATATAGACCACATTTTAGTACATAAAAATTCCCTCAATAAGTACAAAAGTAGAAATTATCCCCTGTACCATATCACACCACACAGAATAAAATTGGAACTCAAGCAAGAATAATACCAGAAATTTTACAAATTCATGGAGACTGATATACTGCTGAATGATCAATGGGTTATTGAAGAAATTAAAATGGAAATTTAAAAATTCCTGCAATCAAATGATGAAAACACATCCTTCCAAAACACATGGGATACAGCAAAGTCAGTTCTAAGAGTGAAATTTATAGCATTAAGTGCCGTCATCAATAAGGTAAGGAAGAGCCAAATAAATGATCTATTGACACATCTCAAGACACTAGAAACCCAACAGCAAATCAATCCTAAAAGGAACACTCAAAAAGAAATCACCAAGATCAAGGCAGAGGTATCTCAATTAGAATCTAAAAAGATAATTCAAAGAATTAATGAGACTAAGAGCTGGTTCTTTTAAAAGATTAATAAAATAGACACTCCCCTGGCCGATCTCATCAAAACCAAAAAGGAAAAAAAAATCATCAAAATCAGAGATGAAAATGAGATCATAACCACCAACTACAATGAAAAACAGAAAATCATCAGATAATACTATGAGAAATTGCATTCCCCAAAATATGAAAATACAGGAGAAATGGATAAATTTATTAATACACATAATTTACCAAAACTAACCCCAGAGGATACAAGTGCCCTAAACAAACCCATTACATATGCTGACATAGAAAAGGTAATAAGTCTCCCAACAAAAAGAACCCAGGACCTGATGGGTTCACAACAGAATTCTATCAAACTTTTGAAGAAGATTTAATATCTCTCTTCCTCAAATTACTTGAAAACGTAGAAAATGAGGGAACACTCCCAAACTCATTCCATGAAGCTTACCATCACCCTGATACCTAATCAGGGAAAGGATACATCTAAGAGAATGACAGACCTATTTCCCTCATGAGCATAGATGCAAAAATTCTTAACAACATCCTGACAAACCAAATTCAGCAACCATGACCAAGTGGGATTTACTCCACAGATGCAAGGGTGGTTTAACATATGAAAATCAATGTAATCCAGCATATCAAGAGACTGGCAAACAAAAATCACATGATCTTCAGATGCTGAAAAGGCCTTTGACAATGTGCAACACCTTTTCATGATAAAAACCCTGGAGAAGATAGACATAACAGGCAAATACCTTAACATCATAAAAGCCATCTATGACAGACCTACAGCCAACATTATATTAAGTGGAGAAAAAATGAAACCATTTCCTGTAAGATCTGGAGCAAGATAAGAATGTCGACCTTCTCCTAACTTATTTAATTTGACATTGTGATTGAAGTCCTTGCTAGGGCAATCAGAGTAGAGAAAGAAATCAAAGAGATACAGATGGGCAAAGAAGAGGTCAAATAATCCTTACTTGTGGATGACATGGTACTTTACATAAAGAACTCCAAAACCCCATCTAGGAAACATTTAGACCTCATTAACTGCTTTAGCAAAGTGGCAGGATACAAAATTAGCACACAAAAATCAATAGCCTTCCTTTACACCAACTGTAAGCAGGAAGAAAAGAAAATTACAGCTACAATCCCTTTCACGATAGCCCACCAGTAAACTAAATACCTGAAGTCAATGTAACCAAAGACCCTGAAGATCTCTACACAGAAAATTTCAAAACACTAAAGAAAGAAATCACAGAGGATACTAAAAAGTGGAAGGATCTTCCCTGCTCATGGATTGGGAGAATCAATATTGTAAAAATGGCTATCCTACCAAAAGCAATTTTTGGATTTAATGCAATCCCCATTAAAATTCCAATGACAGACTCTACAGAAATAGAAAACATGATCCAAAAATTCATATGGAAACACAAAAGACCACATATAGCCTAAACACTCTAAAGCTGCAAAATCAGTGCAGGTGGGATCACAATCCCTGACTTTATACTACAGGGCTGTGGTAGGAAAAACAGCTTGGTACTGGCACAAAAATAGGCCAGAAGGCCAGTGGAACAGAATAGAGGATGCAGAGATACATCAATACATCTATAGCCACCTGATTTTCAACAATGGATCAAAGCAGGTAAAATTGGAGAAAGGATAGCCATCTCAATAAATGGTGCCAGGAAACTTGGATATCCCCTTGCAGAGAAATGAAAACTGACCTGCATCTCTCAATATGCACAAGAGTTAACTCAAAAGGGATAAAAGACCTCAACATACATCCAGAACTTTAATTTTAATAGAAGAAAGGATAGGCAATACCCTCCATCATACAGGCATAGAAAAGCATTTCCTTAATAGGACTCCAATTGCTCAAGAAATTGCAACAAGAATCGATAAATTGGATTACATGAAATTAAAAAGCTTCTATACAGCACGGGAAACAATCAACAGAGTCAAGGAAGTCCCCACTGAATGGGGAAAAAAAATCTTTGCATCCTATACATCAGACAGAGGACTAATTTCCAGAACTTGTAAAGAACTCAAGAAAGCAATACCCAAAGAAACAACCCAGTACACAAATGGGCAAAGGAACTGGATAGTTCTCAACTGAAGAAGCTTCATAAGGCTATGAACACATGAAAAAAGGCTCAATATCCCTAGCCATTAGGGAAGTCCAAATCAAAACAACTCTGAAATTCCACCTTACTCCAGTAAGAATGGCCAGCATCTATAAAACAAATGCTGGTGAGGCTATGGAGAAAAGGGAACCCTTTTACACTGCTTGTGGAGTTGTAAATTAGTTCAACCACTTTGGAAATCAGTATGGAGGTACCTCAGAAAACCAAAAACAGATCTACCATATGACCCAGCTATACTACTATTCTGACTATACCCAAAAGGAGATGAATCATACCACAGAGACACCTGCATCTCCATGTTCAATACAGCACTCTTCACAAGAGGAAGGATATGGAATCAACCAAAGTGCCTATCCATAGAAGAATGGATAAAAAAATTATGGTACATATATAGAATGGAATACTACTCAGCAATCAAAAAAATATTCTCATTTGCAGCAAAATTGATGGAATTAGAGAAAATTATCTTAAGTGAATGAACACAGCCCAAAGAGAGAAATACCACATATTCTCACTCATATGTGGGAGCTGAATCAAACTTAAGAAAAAAATCCTATACATAAATTGGAACATAATAAAAAGCTCATGTAAACTTAGCAGAGAAGGGACAATTTAAGGGGCAGAAAGGAGGAGGGAGGTATCTAGCAAAGGGAAATGATGATGGGAGAAGACAGGAGGGGGAGGAGGGCCAACAAGGAGCAGGGAATGAGAGAGAGGTTGACCTCAAAGTAAACAGCCCAATTTTAATAGTTCGGGAAATAATTATATTAATACCAATAATACCAAAGGATGGAATAATGCAAATGGCCTAGATTATTCTTGTAATGCTGCTGACATTGTAAAAAGATCACTATGGAAAAAAAGTTTGGCCTTAAATCATAATCAGGATGCATGGGTATAGATAAATCTTCCCACAAAAAGGCATGCAAGTAGAAAGGAGGCCATTGGGGTGGGGGAAAATAGGGGAGGAAGGGCACAAGAGGGTGAGAGGGAAGCTATATGTGCAAGGTACAATAAAATGCATATATGGAAATGTCACAATGAAATGTCAGAATGAAACACATTAAGTTGTACATTAAAAATTTCCAATTAAGAAAAATCATGTGTTGGAACTTGAAGTCTTTTTCCCTGAGTCAGTACCTACTTTCTTGATTTCTCTGGGAGGGATCCCCAGAGCTTAGCAGAGTTAATTTAGTGCAGGATGTCACTGCCTGGAAATAGTATAGGGAAGACTTTTATTTCTGCTTCATTTTATCTTATTTGGTAGGCAAAAATCCACATGGACAACTTGTAGCCTCATAATCTTTGTGCTATTTATTTCATACATATATTAATGATTTTATTCTTAACATATAGGACAATCTGGAAAGCCTTCTCTTAAAAATGTCTTCAAATGTATTTTAATGCTTTCCACCTTTTAAAGAAAAACAGCCTTTCCATGGAACTTGACCCATTTTTGAACTGCATTATCACTATCTGCATGTATCTGTTCACACAATTTTCAGACACTTGGAAATTTTCCTTGTTGCTACTGAGTTTTTCTCACCTGCCTCGCTTTTTGCCCTAACTCCAGCTTTGCCTAGAGATGGCTTTCATGGCAGTGTCCCTAAACAGCAGCATGGAGTTTAGTGATGGTCTCTAGTTTAAGACTTCTGTTTTTCAAGAAAGTTGTTCTTTATGTTCTTGTCCTTCCTGCACTTTCATCTATTCTCTACAGCATTTGTCTATTAACAAGCATTGTTCTTTATACTCTATCTGTTGCTCCCATGGAGAATAGAATCCAGCCTAAGACAAAAGGCATCATCATTAATAAAAAATGAGCTTACATCATTGCTGGGGAGATAA
This sequence comes from Pedetes capensis, assembly GCA_007922755.1. NCBI lineage: Eukaryota > Metazoa > Chordata > Mammalia > Rodentia > Pedetidae > Pedetes > Pedetes capensis. The sequence goes on along the minus strand of VMDO01000240.1, from coordinate 55,932 downwards.
GTCACACATCTACGTGTAAGAAAACAGGTCAGGTCAAGATAAAACGTCCAAATTGTGCAGTATGGAATAGAGAAAGAGAATGGGAAAGTGCCACGTAAGGAACTTTTGGTCACCATCACTTTTGCATTTACAGTGATGCTGCTATCAACAAACCACTGCTAGTCATATAAAAGTATAGCAAATGCAATTATGTAAAGTACATAGTACTTGATAATAACCCATATATTAGTGTTGTGTGTCATTACTTTGTATTGTTATTTTAGAGTATACTTTTTTTGTGTGTGGTACTGGGGGTTGAACCCAGGGCCTTACGCTTGCATGCTTTGCAAGTGTGGTACCACTGAGCTGCACCCCAGCCCATTTTTTTACTTTTTCAGAAAGGGTCTCACTGAATTACACAGACTGCCACTGGTCTCGAATTTGTAATCCTCTTTCCTCCGCCTCCCAAATCGCTGAGATTACAGGTGTGCACCACCACACCTGGCTTAGAGTATACTTTTATTTTTTTAAGATGGGTTCTTATTATATAGCCCAGGCTGGTCTTGAACTCTTAATCCTCTGCCTCAGCCTCCTGAGTAGCTGTGATTGCAGATGTGCATTGCCATGCCCTGCTTAGAGTGTTTTTCTTTAAAACAGAGCTTACTGTAGGACAGTATGTTGTAGTACACCTACAATAGCATCTTCTCATACATATCATGTTTACTTCATCTGTCGATTGCATCAAGAGGCCACATGAAGTAACTGTCCCATACCATTTATGTTTGTGTTAGTATACGCTGATATTCACATAATGGAATTGCTGGCAATGCAGTTCTCAGATCATATCCCTATGGTTAAGTGACACATGACTTTGTACTGCTGAGTATGGTGGGATAAACACATTCTGCACAGTATTGCAGGAAAAACTGATCAATGAAATCCTGCGCTGCCTTTGTGAGAGGTACTTTAGGGTGGAGGAGACCAAGGCTGCAGTTGCCAGTGCATCTTCCTTTAAGACTTTCATCATGCAGAGTGCTTGGGTCTTCATCTGCAGCCTTGTCTGATCTGTAGTTCAGGAGACAGTCCAACCAACTTCCCTATTCCTCAAGCCTTGAAGGAGGAAAAGGAGGCTCTGAATACATAGTCATGGCCTTAGTGATTGAGTATACAACAGAAGGTTTTGTTTTGTTTTGTTTTTCATTTTAAAAAATACACCTACTTTTAGAATAGTTTTAAAAATTTTCATAGATAGTACAGTAGTTCTCTTATACCCAGTCACCCTATTATGAAGAGGTTACATAACAACAAATGCTGGCAAGGCTGTGGAGAATAGGGAACCCTTTTACACTGCTTGTGGAGTTGTAAATTGGTTCCACCACTTTGGAAATCAATATGGATGTACCTCAGAAAACTAAAAATAGATCTACCATATGACCCAGCTATACCACTATTGTGACTATACCCAAAGGGAGATAGTCATCATACCACAGAGACACCTACATCTCCATGTTCAATGCAGCACTTTTCACAAGAGCAAGGACATGGAATCAACCAAAGTTCCCATCAACAGAGGAATGGGTAAAAAAACTATGGTACATATACACAATGGAATACTACTCAGCAATCAAAAAATGGAAATAATGTCATTTGCAGCAAAATGGATGAAATTGGAGAAAATTATCTTAAGTGAATGAACACAGCCCAAAAATAGAAATATCACATATTCTTACTCATATGTGGGAGCTGAATCAAACTTAAGGAAAAAATCCTATACATAAGTTGGAACATAATAAAAAGCTCATGTAAACTTAGCAGAGAAGGGACAATTTAAGGTGCAGAACGGAGGAGGGAAGGATTTAGCAAAAGGTAGTGGTGATGGAAGAAGACCGGAGGGGGAGGAAGGGCAACAAGGATCGAGGAATGAGAGAGAGGTCGACCTGTGAGTAAACAACCCAACTTTAATAGTTTGGGAAATAATTATAATATCAACAATACCAAAGGATAGAAATAATGCAAATGGACTAGATTATTTATGTAATACTGTTGACAGTGTAAAAAGATCACTATAGAAAAAGTTTGGACTTAAATCATAATCAGGATGCACGGGTATAGAAAAATATTTCCACAAAGAGACATGTAAGTAGAAAGGAAGCCGTTGGTGAGGGGGGTGGGAGATGGGGGAGGAGGCGCACAAGAGGATGAAGGGGAAGTTATGTGTGCAATGTACAATAGAAATGTCACAAAGGAAATACATGTCAGAATGAAACACGAAGTTGTACATTAAAATTTTTTAATAAAAAATGTTGAACCTTTGCCAAAAGAAAAAAAATTGTGTCACTTGGGTTATAACCAAAGGTACCTAAAGTTGCAGTCTTTACTCATATCCTTTTTTTTTTTTTTTTTTAACGTTACTTTCCTGCTCTTGGATCCCACCTAGGACACCATTTTACATTTAGTTGCCATACCTTCTGAGGCTGGGGGTGGGGTATAGCTCAGTTAGTGGAGCACCACTCTGCATTCTTTGATGACCCAGGTTCAACCCTCAGCACCAAAAAAATGGGAGGACGTGGCAGTCCACTCCTGAAGCAATCCCAAAACAATCAGCCATTGAAAACCTTATGAGGGTCACTATGAATCGGACTGGACTCAACAGTACCTAACAACAAGAACAAACATCTTTTGAGGATCATCTTGGTTGTGATAATTTCTCAAGTTTTCCTTATTTTGTCCAGTATTGATTGGGTATTTTGTAGAATAAGGTGAGATTTTTCTATTTTTCTCAAAATTAGAATGGGGAGATATGATTTGGGGAGGAGGACCACAGAGGTAAAATATGCCTCTTATCACATCATATCAAGGGCACGTTGTATCAGCATGACTTATCACTGTTGATGTTGACATTGAGCCCCTGATGAGGGAGTGTTGGTCAAGTTTTTCCACCATGAAGTTCCTTTTTCTCCCCTCTCCTTATCGCACCCATAGGCAGCCAGAGAGCGGAGGGAAATATTTGCCTGTTTCCTTATGTTTATTTTTCAATCATTTATTTTCATCAGTATAGACTCATGGGCATATTTATTTTATACTTTATAATCTAATACTGCTTTTGAGCAGGAATTTTGTGAGTCACAAATCACTACACCCATGAGGCATTAATATAATCATTGCTATGTGTTAATCTGGAGGTCATTTCCCATGAAGCATTGCTCTAAGCTGTTTTCTGCAGAGACATAGAAAGTAGTACAATATACCATGTGGGCAGTAGAATTCAGAAGCTCCTCACTTTAGCATGCAGTGGTTTATGGGAACATGTGTTCAGAGTGCCAACTGATGGCAGGGATATGTGTCCCCCACTTTTGCCATGAGGTCACTCAGTTGAAGCTTTGAATCTTGATTCCTCTGTTGCTTACTGTGTAAACTCAGGTAAGTCACTAAACATCTCTGACCATCACTTTCTAACTGGTCAAATCAAAGTATTAAGATTGACATTAGAGGGTTGTGGTGAGAAGCAATAAAGAAGTGTGTGTGTGGAGTGCCTAACAAGGAGAGATAATTGTTAAATTCCCTACCTGCCCCTGCTCCACTGCTCACCTGCTGATTGGGGAGAGTCAGGAGTCTGAAGTTCTGGTGGGGATCCCAATGGTCTTAGCAGGTGCAAGTTGTTGGAAATGGCGAGGGTGGGGTAAAGACCTTTGGGGTCATGCACAGGATAGGGAGAGAGAGGAAGGGACCAAACAGCAAGTGGTAGGGGTTCCCCTGCAGGGCAAAGCAGCAAGCTGGGAAGGGGCTTTTCTGTAAGTCCTCTTTCTTCTCTGCTACCCACCCCTGCTTTGAGGACAGCTGCCCAATTCCTTTTCAATTGCCACTAGCCATTGCTTCTGAGCAAGACCACTCCCCTTGCTCTGTGGGATAGCACCTTCTCACCATTCCTCTCTCTTCACCTGTTCCTAAAGGGAGAAGGCACCACCAGTAGTGCACATGCAAAGTAGAAGGATTTCCTTCACCCCTTTCTCCTCCTCTTCCTTAAATTTCTTGTGTGGGAATGGAGCCTACCCTTGCTTGTGAAGGTTGGATGAACCTGAACTTGAACTCAGGCTGATCCCATTCCCAAGCCTTTGCCCTTGTGGTTTGACAGTGAGTTGGCCCAGGAGCATGCTTGCCCAGGACTGAGCCTCAATAAGAGGTATCTGAGGACTTAGGGAATCTCAGAGTTCAAAGATTACCCACTTCTGCTTCTCATATCATCTAAATTTGCTTTTGTGGGCTAGCCTGGGCACTCATCCAACATAACAAACATTGCTTTCATAGGGAAATTTCTTTTTAATTTCAAGTAAGTAACGTACTAATAAAGTGTTTGGAATGTAGGCAGTTTGCCTTGCAGAACTGGGGTTTTGTTTGTCTGTTGTGTAAGATACAACAGGCTTCCAGCGAGGAAGGGGTGATGTAGTGGAAAGAATACTGCATCAGGAGTTGGAAGGCCTCTGCCTTAGTCAGGGATCTGTCACAATTATTATGATCCTGAGCCAATCCCTTCTAAACTTGAGGTTTTCATTTCTTTTTCAGTAAAATCAAGTTGGACCAGAAAATCTTGAAGATTCTTTTCAGAACTTATTATCAACTATAGAATAATATGCAAAAGTGAAAGTAGAAATTTTTGTGGAAATTTTTTGTGGCAATCTGGATGATTTTATACAAACCTATTCTTATTCAAGTTGGTTTTCCTCTTCTTCCTTCTCTTCTCTTTTAGTAGAACATGCTGCGCTGCCTTACCTTTTCCTGTGCCCTGGCTGACATGCCCAGTTGTTCTCACTGGCCAGGTGCTACAGAAGAATGAGCAATGTACCACCTTGGGGTTTTGGTACTGGTAGTTTGAGTGCAAGCAAGTTGATTTCTCTCCAGCTATCTTCTTTCACTTGTTTTGTCTTTGATGTATTAGATGACTAAGAATAATTTATATCAAATTACTTCAGATTGCTAACCTTAGAAGGATCCAAGTAGTTTAAAGACAGCAACAAATAACATATCTCTTATTGCATACTATTCTATTACCACTCTGATTTGCATGATTTCTGGACTTTTTAAAAATATATACATTGACAACTTTGTTCATAAGATATTTTATTTCCAGAGAGTAACTGAGAGTCAAAAGTTTTAGTGAAATCCAAATTAGTGAGATAGCTACCTTCCATGTCCATGATCTCAGTACAGTTAGAAGTGAATACCTAAGGATTCATTTTTGATAACCTTACAGGCTGTGACAGGCATTTAGCCCACGTGCCAATTTGTTTGGAGAAGATGTAAATGTTCTCAGTGCTTTCTTATAGCCATTAATATTAGGAGATACTGGAAGGTTAGAGAAGTTAAAATCTAGACTTTTCTTTTCTCTTCTTTTTTTTTTTTTTTTTTTTTTTTTTTTTTTTTTTTTTTTTTTTTTTTTTTTTTTTTTTTTTTTTTTTTTTTTTTTTTTTTTTTTTTTTGCGGTACTAGGGGTTGAACCCAGGGCCTGGACCACTGAGCTGCACCCCCAGCCCATTTTGTAGATTTTAATATTTTCTGAGACAGGGTCTCGCTAAATTACACTGACTGTCTCTGGTTTTGAACTTGCGATCCTCCTGCCTCCGCCTCCCCAACCGCTGGGATTACAGGCGTGCGCCACCACGCCCGGCAAATCTAGCCATTTCTTAAAAGTGCTTCATAGATGGCTAGATTAACATAATAACACAAATTATTGTCTTTAAAAGAATATTTATTTTTCTTATTTTGGTCTCTATTTATTGATGAGATGCTCAAGACATAAAATTCACCCAGAAAATAGTTGTGTTTTATTTACTTTTTTGTGTATGTAACTGTGTGTGTTGGGGTGAGTGTGGTACTGGTGGATTGAGTCCAGGTCACTCCATCCCTGAGCTGCACCTCCAGCCCCCTTTTCATTATGATTATTGTTATTTTTTATTTTGAGACAGAGACTCACTAAAGTTACACAGTGTGCCTCTGGTCTCAAACCCATGATCCTCTTGCTTCAGCCTCCTGAGTCACTGGGATTACAGGTATGCTCCACAGTACCTGGCAAGAAAATGGATCCTTAAGCTAAAAAGAAAGCCACAATGTTGCTGGAAATGTTCTCTCTCCATGATACTGCAGATAGTTTTTGCAGTGAGATTAAACAGGAGAAAACAACAAGTGTTAATTTTATTTACTTAGAAGAGCCTCATACTTCCAAAACCTGGCATTCAACTTGGACCATATCTATGGTCAAGTTGATAATTCTTTTAGGAAACATGCCACTGTACTTGAGTTTTCAGATGATTGTGTCAATATTGACGTGTCGAAGAAATGAACTGTGTGCCTCTCTGATAAAAGATATCTGGGAAAAGGATTAGCAGAGGCCAAGTCAGTTAAAGCAATAAACATTCCTTTCATTAATAACGTTCAAATGGTTCCTAAGGGCATTTTACCCTTAAAAGTCTCCCAGAAAATGCTTATTGATGTTTAAGATGTGCAGTGAGGCTGACCTCCGGGTGCTTTTGGAAGCTTTGTATACACTGTGCTGAGGGATTCTTCTATATAGCCGGGACCCCAGCACCCAGGAGGCTCAAGCCAAGGATAGATCCGCTCCTTTGCAGTGACTCAGGTCCAGCCAGGGAAACTTGGGTTAGAGAGATAAAAATTCCATCAACTAACACTTAAGAGACATTATACTGCTTTTCCTTTGGTGATTGCCAGTGTGATAACTTGCAGGAGTGGAAAGGATCTGTGTGCAAGTGGAGAAAGAGAGGGAATGCCAGGGACATAGTGCCGGAGAGAGACCTGAACGGGTCCCCAGGAGGAGGCAGATACAGGGAAGGAGGAAGAGGAGATCACTTGCCTTCAGTGGAAACAAGAACAAAGACCCATCTCTTGGTCTTTTTTGTCCCTGCTCGTGTCTCTTCTCTCACCCCTCCTCCTCATTTCTTCAGTGCCATGAGGCACAAACACATACAGAAATAACTGCCTTTCTGGGTCTGTCTGCCTCTCATAGAGGCAAACTACCATGGAATGTTTAAAACTTTTTAAATAAAAGCAATAAATGCAGCAGGATTTTAAGCAAAAAAAAAAGTAGACAGACATGGGTCTTGGAACTTTAGAGGAACACAATGATGTTTGTGGCTGCCTTTCTGTGACCACATGCCCAGAAGTGGCCTGAGGCCTGGGCTGACCTCTGCAGAGCTCTGAGGTGGAAGCCAGGAGTTGGCATAGAAGGTACAGGCCCACCTCACTCCATTGCAGAGGAGTTTGTAGTTCATTGTTCTGTCCCTGGTACTGTTGTCCAGGGTTGTAGTGGGAGATGGCTTTGTTGTTAACCTCTTGATGTTTCTAAGTTCATCAAAGATCCGTTACAGATTGTTCATCCACACATTGATTTAAATCAAAGATCCTAAGTGCTATGGTTTGAATCCAAAATGGCCCCCAAAGGTCATGTGTTAAGACACTTGGTCACCAGGTGGCGTTGTTTGTGGAGGCTGTGGAACTTAGGGAAGTAGGTCACTGGAGATGGGCCTTTGGAGGTTTTATGCAGGTCCCCAGTTCCAGTTGCTCTTTCTGCTCCTGCTCTGCCCTAACATGTTTTGCCACAGGCTGCCATGGCTTCCCACCACTGTGGACTGAACTCCTTTAAACTCTGAGCCAAAATAAATAGATATTTTAACACAGAAACACAAGCTACCACACCAAGCACATTTCATTTTAAGAGTCAATGCCTATTGACTAATACTAGAGTCCTGAAATGCTGTGTTTAGATGATCTGAGGCATTGTCTGGGGTTGGTGGGCACAGTTAGTAGTATCTGTCTTGGGAATCATGGGAAAGTGGTGACTGTTTTCCTTCTCCAATCTAAATCCTTCTAAATCACATTAACCTTAGATTTTTCTTCCTTTCTTCTCAATACACAGGTACATTTTGCCTACTCAGGCTATCTGGGATTGGATCTGATAGCAGTTCTAAAGCACTAAAATTTGAGCAAGTCTGTGATATAGATGATTTTGTCAGTAGCTTGTCGGCAGTCCAGATTGGTTACCTTACTTGTATGCCCCTCCTCCTCTTGCCCTCTTCTCAAACCCCAGTACATATGTTGTTTTTAGGAACTGCTGAGTCAGGTCCAACTCATAACAACCTTAGATACAACAGAATGAAACACTGCCTGACACTGTGCCATGCACATGATCTTTTTACATTTGAGACTGTTGTTGCAGACACTATGTTTTTTTTTCATTTTGAGTCATGCCACATCAGCAAAAGGAGGTCTTGGGCTTTACTCCATTCCTGTCATTAAGGTCAACTCTACTTTGATGAGGCAACTCTTCCTCAGTCATTTCTTGAATGCCTTCCAGCCTGGGTTGGGGGCTCATTTTCCAGCACTATATTTGACAGTGCTTCTCTGCTATTCATAGGTTTTCAATGGCTCATTCAGGAGTGGGCTGCTGGATCCTTCTCCCTAGTCTGTCTTAGTCTAGAAGCTGAGCTGAAACCTGTTCATCATGGATGACACTGCTGGTATCTGAGATACTGGTGGCATAGCTTTCAACATCACAGCAACATGCAAGCCCCCACAGCATAACCAGCTGACAGACACGTGGGGGCCCAGTATATATAGATCTCATGTAATCCTGACATTGCAGAAGAAATGAGTTAACTCTGTCTCAGAGAACCACTCATGTTCCTGCATGGGTGGATTCCTTCAGCCCATGATATCAGGGAGAAGAGAGCATGTCTCACTGAAGATGGGTGAATTTGCCTTCAAGTCTTGGATGAATTCTAGTTTGAGTTTGGACATCTGGACTGGTTTTCCCAGTCTTTCTACTCCTGCTGACCAACAAGACTCCACCTCTTTAAGGTAGGTGGAAGGGACAGTGCATTCCTTGAGGGTGACCCTAGGAACATAAGAGGTGAGCTTCTCATCCTTCATCTTTGTCTTATGAGACTAGAGAATTGTCTTTGGTTTCTATTTTGCTTTAACATTAACTAATAATTCTGATAAACTTGCAGTGCTCTGCAGCTGGATTTTGCTTTAGGGGTAGGTAGAAAGTCACTTTGTGCAGAATATTGTCAACATTTGAAGCTAGAAGGGTTATTTCCTGTAGACCCTATGTTCCAGAAAGAACCACCTCTGCAGGTCAAAGAGCTATAACCTCTACCTTGTGGTGGTCCTAGCAGCTGTCCTGCTGGGCACACCTCTCTTCCCGTCTGGAACAGAGGCACAAGGCTGGTCCAGCCTGACACAACCTCATTCCCAGGGGGAGGCCACAAGGGAGTGTATTGTGTGGTAGAAAGGCAAAGGCTTGACTCTCTGACAGCCTAGACTCGAATCCCAGCTTTTATCTTGTAGTTGATGTTTCTGTCCTCACTTGGCTCAGTTCTATTTTCTCCTCCCAGGACCGTTGTGAGGATTGACTAAGAGTGTGTGGGAGCTGTGTGGCACATGGGGCACCAGTCTAGACGCACTCCATGCAGGCCTTTGTGTTAGTTAATAAATGTCATCCTGTCCTCAGGGATGTGATTCCCTTATTTAACATCCAACTCTGATGGGTCCTGGGTGCTCTTCTGCTTTGGGCAGGGGAAGTGATGTTTATCTGGCAGTTACCCTGACTGCAGACCCTGTGGATGTGGAGATACTTGTTAAACCCAAATCCCAAGAGACCCTGAATGGTTTGCAGTCTGAAGGCAGAGGGTGGGACAGTCCCACAGCTGGGCAGATGGGAGGCCCCCGGGGCTCCCACGTCCTCCCCACTCCCATTCTGCAGTAGCATGGAGACAGCTGCTCCCATGAGAAGCTTCTGGTACAGGGCAGGAAGTAACAAAATGAAAACCTGCAAGCACTGGACTCTTGAGTGTTGACTTGGTGGCTGCCATGTTCTTCCTCATGGAGCCCCAGTCTGACTAGATTGTTTCCTATGTCCCTGCCACCTTAAGGGCTACACTGTTGAAACCACATGGTTAGTGGCTACCTCCCCCACAGTCTGGGTTATGCAGCAGGGAGGCCCAGACAGGGAGAGAGGAGGACAGGGTTGTTAGGTAAAAATGTGGTACTAAGAATAACCAGCTCCCCGTGATGATAAGGGCCCAGATGGTCAGGGACGTCAGTTGGGGACAGGGAAGGAGGAGGTGGTGGGGAAGAACAGGATGATAAGATAGGGACTGTGACACAGGAATGCACAGCTGGGGCTCCAGAGACAGCTCTGGGAGCCTGAGGTGGGTGAGGGGCTGCCAGGGCCCCTCCCGACTGTGCCCTGTGTGGGTGAGCACATGGAAAGAAAGGGCCAATTCCAGCCTAAGCAAATCTGCACCTCCAGAGCTGGAGGGATTTTAGTAATCTTGTTATGCACTGTCACCAGCTCCCAGTACCTCACAGGGAGAGAAGTCTGTGGCTCAGACTCATGAAGGGACCACTTGGAGGTTGGTGGCAGAGTTGAGTCCAACTCCAGCTCTTCTGCCTCCTCTTACAGGCTTCCTGCCACCCCAACCTCAGGCCCGCCACCTGGTGGTCTCCACCTGGGCTGCCATCTGGTGGTCTCCACCTCATCGTGGAAGGACAGGGCAGCTCCACCGAGAGCTGGCGGGGGCCCAGGTGTGAGTGACCTACTGTAAATAGTGACTCCTCCTCAGAAGCAGGGTGGGGAACTAGAACAGGTGAGGTCTGAGCCTTCCTGAAGTTGGGAAGGAATGGTGACAGGTGACCAACCAGGAGTCATGCAGATACTTGTGTTTCACAGTGTGACATGGGCTAGGAAGGAACTTGAGGGTATTTGTGCCCCAGAGCTTTGGCATTGCTGTGTTTGGGGATCTTTCTCTTTGAAATCATGACTGTTCTGATGCTTGCTGAAACTTAGGGTGAAATTTTCAACCTGTGTTACACATACTCCTCCCCCAGCCTCATCTTGACTTCAACCCCACAGGAGCACCAAATACAGAGCTGCTCAGCGGGTGGATAGTGGCCCTCTTGGAGCTGGACGATTACTGTTTATTCCTTTCTTGTGAAGCTTAAGGAGATGCTCCCCCACCATAGCCAGGTGTTCTGATTTTAGGCACAGAAGAAGGGGCATGTGCAAACCACGCACAGCTCGCTGGGCCTAGTTTATAGTTACCATCCTCATGCTGATGACCACAGTGTGGACAAGTGTCCTGTCTAGGGCTTGATTTGGAGGCAGGGGCTTGGGAACACTTGTTCCTACATGCAGCAGATTGGCTGAAATTCCTCCCAGGTGTCCACTACTTTGTCCTTTACTAGTAGGAGTTCCAAGGCACCATGCTTAGAACATGGGCATTGAGTTGCTTCCTAGGTGTCTGAAAGCAAACCCTTTGTACTCAGCTATCACTGGAGCAAGAGGCAGCTGATGCCGGCACAAAAATAACTTGGCAGGCATGTCAGGCTTGACAAGGGGCTGCAAGGCCTCATCCCTTCTGGATGGATCTTAATGGGAAACCAGTTGGTGCTCTAACCAGGGATTAAGGGCGTTCCAGTTGTTCAGGAGCTGTGGGCTTCAGCAAGCCTGAGGGAAGTCCTCGGAGGGATAAGATGGTGGCAGAAGGTCTATGGGGGAAGCTCCATGGCTCTGTGGCTTTGCCAGAATAAGCATGATTATTTCCACATATCAAACCATTTTCATGCATATTTCCCCTTCTGCCCTGATCTATGTAATTATGGAATGCATATGTGTGGGAAGGAGTTTTTGGTAAACTAATTCCTGTTCTTTGTCAAGAGGCCTAAAAGCTTAGGAAATTGGTTCATGAGGAAATTCTGGAGTGGAGAGCTGGCAGGAATTCCAGATGGTATGAGAGGGTAGGGTGCCTGGGGCAGGCGGCAGGCCTGGACTGCTTTATTGCCCAGGGCCTGGCAAAGGTCAGATGAAGACCACAGTGAACAAGGAATAGGTGGCCATGAGTGTATTCTTAAAGTCAGAAGGTTGTGGATGAGTGTCTCTTCTGTTACTGAGCAGGAATAATGACACCCACCTTTGCTCACTATCATTTCCTGAATGCTACATAGGTGCCTGCCACACAGAAGATGCTCAATAAATAGTAGTGATGCAAACAAGCATCCATCATCAGCCTGTCCTCAGTTTCCCCAGGGGTACTGACAAGGAACTGGATTAGCTCTGAGGTGGCAAAGGATATGGTTCATGTCTAGGACACTTGTCTTTCATGGAAAGGAAAGCTTTGTGGAGAGGTCTCTGGGACATGGATCTATCATAGAATGGAAGTGGGAAAGGCAGAGAACACACTCAAGAGTCTTCCCAGTGATACTTTCTCAAGTCCTTTTGCTTATTCACACCTGCATAGGTCTGTGATTATATAGCATATTGAAAACTTTATTATCCCAGGAGAGTTTTAACCGGCACGGTGCTTAGTGAATCCATTCAGTGACTTTGTATGTTCCCTGGTAAGCCAAATGAGACAATCCACTCTGTCCATGGGGGGCAAAAAGCAGAGAAAGTTATCTAGGGCTCTGTTCACTTTCCTGCTTAACTCTAGAATGTGAGGCAGTCTTAAAGACCTGTGAACACAGGTGCACTGGCACACACTAGTAATACCAGGGACTCAGGAGGCAGAGACAGAGGGATTGCAGATTTGAGGCCAGGGGCAGCCTGCGTGACTTAGCAAGACTCTGTCTCAAAATAAAAAATAAAAAGGACTGGGGGTGTAGCTCTGTGGTAGTGCATTCACCTAGAATGTGTGAGACCCTGGGTTCAAACCCCTACTATATAAAAAAGAAGAAGGAGGAGGTGGTGGCAGCCAAGGTCAAAGAATTGGAAATGAAGTAATAGGTAAAGAGCCTGGGAGGTGGTAGGCGATACTGAGTGAGTGGCACATAGCTAGCAGCTTGGCTCCTGGATTGACAGCACCTTCCCAGGGAGTCTTTGGCCGTATGTGACCAGGGGACATGATGAAATTTGTATAGGTGTCCTGCTTTACCTCTCCACAGAGGACACCTGAGGGCTATCAGCTCTAGCCTAGAATGCCCATAGACATGCCCGTGTGGCACAGAGATTGCAGCTCCCCAAGTTAACAATGTCAGTGCCTTTCTGCCATAAAATATAAGGACAGAGGACACATGCCTTTTTGAGAGTGTGGATTTTGGAAGTGGAAGATGCTACCCTTTCTACTCTGCCCAGCTCACAAGGCAGAGGAACGAGAACCCGTGCTGTGTGGATGCTGGCCTAGGTGTCATGAGCTAATGGCAGTCACATTCCCTCCTCCTCAGTGTGCTGTCTCACCGAGACCCCCACCCCCTAGCTCTCCTTCCCAGCTGACCTGAGCTGGCTTGTGTCCCATTTTAGCACGTGGCTCCCTTGAGGTTTCCTGTGCCTTTACCTCCTCCCTAAGGCTTCAAAGTCATTATGTATAGAAATCATCTCTTCTGTTTTCCTTGGTCTCCTGGTGTCCACAGCAAGTGGTTGTTGACAACCACCCTGCCCCTTGGCTCCTGAGCTGTTCAGCTCACTTAGAACAAAGAGTAGCTGCAGTTAAGATCAGAACAATGGTCTATTCAGCACTTCTCCAAGTAAAGATTCCTTTTGTCCAGAGTGCTGACTTTGGAACGTTCTTCCTGAGGTTTTGGTGTAGAAAATTGGAATCACCAGGGCAAAGACAGCAAAAGAGAACTTCCCCGTGGGAAAATGACCCCATTTAAAGGTGGTTGGTTTTATGCTACTCCCACAATTGCTTGCTGTCTATCCACAGTATAAGTGATGTTTTCTTTGCAGCACATGGAAAGGTTATTTGTTTTAGGGACATTGCTTCCAGAGTGCAATTTTGTTTCCATCCCAAGGACTTTTACATAAACAAGATGATCTTAGCAAAGATTTTCATAGTTTTGTTTTGTTTTGTTTTGTTTTTGTTTTTGTTTTGGCAGTAACAACATACCTGTGAAGGACTTTAACCCAGGTGAAAAACCAATGGCTGTTTGCAGTTATTTCAGTGCCCAGGATTCCCAAAAGTCAGCCAGTTCTGATTGAGAGGACCAAATCCTCAAACTCACATAAGGATGTTTCTTCAAAACCTGAAAGTCTGTAACCAAAAATGAAGAGTGCTAATTGCAAATTCCATTCCTCTCTATTGCATATTTTGTCATGATCTTAAATATAAAAGATTTCTATGGGATTTCTATTGGAGATGAAACTTTTATGAACTTTTAAGTGTGAATTAGTGTCTGATGGTATTTTTTTAACTGAAGCTTCTAGAGGCTTTATGTGAGCAGGTGCAGGATTGCTGATGTTGTTGTCATGCCAGCCAGTCTTACAACAGTCCCTGGAAGGTTACTGTGACATCATCCTTCTTTAATGAATGAGTAAAAAGTAATTTGTGCAAGGTCACATATTATGTAAAGGAGCAGGAATTTAAAAAAAAAAACAGCTTTAATGAGACAGATTTACATGCCACAGAATTCCTCTTTGTAAAGGCTACAATTTAATGGTTTTTAATACGTTCACAAAATTTTGTGAACATTGCCAGTATCTAATTCTAGAATATTTCCTTCACCCCTATAGGAAACCTCCCACTCATTAGCAGTCACTCCTCATTCTCTGTCGTCTTCTCTCCAGCCCTAGGTAACCACTGATCTACTTTCTATGGTAGTCAGATTTCTAACACTGCGACCAAAAACTTATGAAAGGTCAACTTGGGAGAGGAAAAGTTTAATTAGGCTCACAGTTTCAGAGGTTTTATGAAAGTTCATGGTCAATTGACTGCTGTTTTTGGCCACGGTGAGGCAGAAGATCACGGCAGAGAGTGCATGGTAGACCAAAGCTGCTCATCTGATGGCAGCTGGTAAGCAAAAAGAGAGGAAGGGGCTGGGCTCTCAGTGTCTCCTTCAAGGGCACAGCCCCTCTGACTTAGTTTTCTTTCACACAATTCCACCTCTTAAAGGTTTCACTACCCTCCAGTAGCGCCACTGGCTGGTGAACAAGCCTTCAGCATATGGAACTTGGGGGAATATTTAAGATCCAAATCATAACAGTGTCGATGCATTTGCCTATTCTGGACAGTTCATATAAATAGAATCATACAGTTTGTCATCTTTTGTGATTGGCTTCTTCCACTTAGTATACTACTTTTGAGCTTTGGCCATGTTGTAACATACATCAGTGTTTCATTTGTTCATTGCTGAATAATATTCCATTGCATGCATATGTTGTTGTTAGATGCCACTGAGTCCAACTCGTGTCCCTATGTACAACAGAGTAAAACACTACTCAACACTTTTTCACGTTCAGCACTATGTCAGTGCTTCTCTGCTATTCATAGGATTTTCAATGGCTGATTGTTTTGGGAGTGGGCTGCCAGGTCCTTCTCCTAAGCCTACAGCATCCAGTGTTCCCAGGCAGTCTTCCATTCAAGTACTAACCAGGTCTGACCCTGCTTAGCTTTTGTGATCAGACAAGATGGGATGCCAGAGTGGTATGCCTATAGACTTTCCAAGCATATACTACATTTAATTTATCCATTCAGTTAGTTGATGGACATTTGACTTTTTTCCACATTTAGGCTGTTATAGATAATAGTGCTATGAGCATTGTTATGGACGTTAGGAGTTATAATTTGAACCACTTTGATATGCACATGTAATTGTCACTAACACTTTGCCTTTACTGAAAAGAAACAGAATTTTACAATGGGCAGAGTCCTTAGAAGTGATCAAGTCCAAACCTGAGCCTCCTTTACGTGCAGGCAGGACCCAAGCCTAATGCAACAAAATGAGAGATGCCCATCTTGCCTACTGTAAGTGTGAGTCTTGGGCCTTCAGCACCAGCTTCCTTCTCCTGGGAGCTGTCAGGAATGCAGCATCCCAGACCCACCCCACACCTGCTGAAATCAGACACTGTGGTCATCCAGCCGCTCATTCCTGGGTGATGAGTAAACTCATTCAAGTGTGAGAAGCCCAACTGAGTCACACAGCTAGACCTTGAGCCCTGATTTCCCAATTTCTAGTGTAGGGGGATTTTTACTCCTCCAAATAACTTCTGAACATGTTTAGAATGCATTCTTGTTCTATAAAATATCAACAACATTTTCATTGCATCAACACATGAGATATGGAGAAACCAAGAGCCTTTCTGCACTGCATCAGGGGAAGAGATGAAACTGAAAGGAAGCTATGTGAGCATCACCCTCTTTGTTCTCCAAGTCTGCTGCTAATCTTCAGGTACCCGGTGTCTCATCTCCCTCTGCAAAATTTGTACTCCCTGGGAATGCACCAGAGCTTGGTAAAAGATGCTCTCTACTCCAGAACATAGCTTTTGAGGAGCATCATTGGGTATTAGTAATATTTAGAACCCATTTTGGGAAATAAATCTGATCCTAGTATTGCTGACTTCACATCCCACTCTTTCTCTGTGCTATGCTCATGTGGCCATGACATCCTCTATTCTATACCTATCTATAGGTATAGAAATTCTATACCTATCTGATTCTTTTACTTCCAGCTTTTCTTTATCTTTTGACCCTGTTAAAATTGGAATTTAGAAAATAACATTTCTTCTAATATCTAGGCAACATAGAACAGTAAAAAGACTGGAAAGGACTTAGAGCTCCATCAAGAACCATTGTGGTTTTGGGATGATCTTGTGAAACAGGAACGGCTGTGCTCCCAAAGTTCTGCCTGTCCATTCTCTTTACTGCCTCCTCCACCACATTCACAGAACATAGCTCCCTTTGTTTTGTCTCTTGAGTTATTTCAACTTCTATAGGAAAGAGATCCCAATGGTTGTAAGAATGTGGAATGGAGGAAGGGGTTAGAGTTTAGACATTGGTGTTCCTTCTGCCAATTTTGGCAAATACCCTAAAGTCAAGTTGTTTCCTATCATGGCTGTTGGGCTATGTACTTACCATCAGGATGCTGAGGTTTTAAGAGTAGGAGGCAATTTACACCCTGAGGGTTAAGTGCTCAGCTTTTCTGCAGCTGAAGGGTCAGAGCCTTATTGTCCCTGGAGTCAGAGGAGGCTTTGGAAGGGCTGGAACTGGGTAGGCTGGTGTTCTGGGAGCTGCACATTGGTGAGTGTTGTAGCATCAAGGTGAGCTCCAGAAACACTAGGGAAGGGATCTGGGTGCCTGAGATCTGGCTCAGTTGGCTCAGCCACCCTCACCACTTAGTAGTACCTCTGCCTCACACCTGCCAGGCTGAGCCTCTAGGGTGGAATAGGCTCAAAGAGCCAGGAGGCCAGACAATCCTCACATAGGCTGATTCTTGAGGCCTGTGGGCATCTGGCCCTGGGAAAATTTAGCCAGTTTCCCTATAAATTGAGGTAAAAGCTGCCAAGGGCTCAGGCTGTTTGGCCTGGTTTTGGGCTCAAGTCAGTGTCCAGGGTCTTTCAAGGATGTCAGATATCCTGAGGCTCTCAGGAGGGTAGAGTTAGTGCCAGAATATTCAAGGGGTCAATGGCTGTGGGCATCTCAGATCCTCTGCCAGGATGTTTTCATATTGTGAAATGCCAGGGTCTTATGTGCTCAGACCACTGATGGTGAAAAGTATGTGTGGAGGAGTGGGAAGGTAGAGATATTTGCTAAAAAAAAAAGATAATTCCTAAAAATTCAAGGTTAGATAAACTGAGTGTTACCACATGACACCAGCTGTTCTCCTTGTTGTTGTTAGGTGCCATCAAGTTGGTATTCAACTCATAGAGACTCTCATAGGGTTTTCAGTGGCTGACTGTTTCGGGATTGCCTTGGGAGTGGATTGCCAGGCCCCCCTCCCATTTTTGCGGTTCTGGGAATGAACTCAGGACCTCAGAGACTGCAGTGTAGCGCCCTACCAACTGAGCTAAATCCCAGCCCTGCTGTTCTCCTAGGTATATGTTTATACAAGAGAACTGAAAACACATGTCCACTAAAAAGGTTGTACATGAATATTCATAACAGCAGTATTCACATGAGTCAAAAGGTAGAAACAACCCAAATGTCACTTAACTGATGAATGGATAAACACTATATGGTACATGTACACAGTGGAATATTAGTCAGCTGTGGAAAGTATTGACATATGGTACATGCTACAACACTGAAAATGTGTTAAGGAAAAGAAGACAACACAAGGCCACATGTTGTATAGCTCCATTTACATACTTATATGAATTGTCCAGAATAAGTTGACTAGGAAGTAGATTAGCGATTGCTAGGGGCTGGGGAGAAGAATGAGTAGAAAGACTATAAATGGTGATAGGGTTTCTTTCTAAGGTGATAAAAATGTTCTTAGATAGTGGTGGTGGTTGCCCAATTTTAAGAATATACCAAAAACCACTTAGTTGTACAGTTTAAAAGTTTGAATTTTATGATATGTGAAGTATATCTCAGTACAACAAACCAACCAACCCACCCAAGGTTTGTGGCTTCTATCTGATGAACAGAAGGGCTTTGGACTCTTTCTTTAGTCTCTTATTTTGGTTGTGAAGTATTATGGCTTGCAGGATGGGGCAGGAGAAAGTGCCTGTCATGTTATTGTTTGGCCCACCTCTTCCTGCAGTGCCCAGTGCTTTGTCTCTGCTCAGCCCGCTGTGCCCATTCCTTCTTGTTTTCATGGACATGAGTGCTCACCTGTCTTTGGGGTCTTTAGCAGCTTGGTAGCACCCCTGGGGATGATCCACACACAGGGATCATGTCCTGTAGGACCCTGGCAGCTTGGAGACTCAGGAGATAGAGACAGGACAATTGCAAATTCAAGGCCAAAAGCAGCCTATGTCATCTAGATAGTCTCTGTCTCAAAAATACAAAGTGAAAAATGGACTAGGGGTATAGCTCATTGATTGAACACTTGCAACCAGCATGCATGAGGCTTCAGGTACAACTCTCCAGTACCACAAGAAAAAATATATATATTTATATTTATATACGTTGTTAGATGCCATTGAGTCAAGTCTGACTCCTAGCAATCCTATGTACATCAGAATGAAACACTCTCCAACACTGTGCCATGCCTGGCACTATTGTCAGTGCTTCTCTGCTATTCATAGGGTTTTCAATGGCTGATTATTTCGGGAGTGGATTGCCAGGTCCTTCACACACACACACACACACACACACACACACACGCACACATATGTATGTGTGTGTGTGTGTGTATAACTTTGGTGTTTTATTATTTTTAATGTAAGTTACATGTTTTCCACATTGAGAACATATTTTGTAATGAGACAACAGATAAATGTTAATAAAATAATAATGGCCTAGAGAACGCTATCTAAAACCTATAAGCTTAAAAAAAAAGTCATCAGAGCACACCATTTGCTAGGTATGTTAGGAAAAATATGACTCCATGATTGGTCAGGACAGTTTATTGAAAAAAATCATTTCAATAATACAGTGAATTACAGTTCATGAAGCTTGTCCATTCATTCCCTCATTCTATCCATCAACCCTTCAGTTTTCTACTGTGATCCTCCTCCATGTCAGGCACAGTGCCAAGTACATCCCCAGAGTGCATCCTGGCTGTGAGCCTGATCTCACAAGGTGCATGTTTTGGCTGATTGCAACAGCTTATTCCCATTGGATGCTGCTGCTAAGGCTGCCCCAGGACCTTGGGATGCACACTCCTCTCTCCCAGAAGGGTGATAGGTGATGCCATCCAGTGAGCAGGAAGGAGTCTCTTCTCCAGTCACTGATGTCCCTCTTCACCTCAGGGGTCAGGATTATACTGTGCTGTATGAGTCTAGCTTCTCATGTCCCTGTTGCCCTACAGATGGCAAGCAGAGGTGGCTGTCCCAAGAGGATCCCCTCCCCATATCCCTGAGACCTGTGTGTGCCAGATCCTCTGTCTTTTATACCCTGTGGCCAGGAAGGGACTGTAGGGTGCATGGTGCTCATTATGTTTAAGTCAACTCTTAACCAGTATGAGTCACTGAATCCTCATGATCAAAGGCAGTGATTTCACGTCGATTAGCCACTTCAAAGCAAGTTGGGGGAAAAGTTAGCAATAGGGAAGCAAATTGAATTATACATCAAAGGAAAACAATCTCTTGACCTTTATTCCTTCCAAGATCTGCTGTTCCTTAGTGTAAAGATCCAAACTGGATATATTCGACTCAGTATGAGGGGATGGAGGTCAATGAAACCAAATGACTCCTTTAGCACTTTCTTTACCAATTAATGTTCTGGGTGCTGAGGGCAAATTGAAGCAGCACAAGATGAGGATTTTGTCAGAAAAGTACTAACAATGAATTGGGGAAGTAAGACCTGTACACAGCAAGACTGTCAAATAGTGTCATAATTAGGTTGTAAATATGGTAAGACAATCTACTGTACTCTGAGATCTCAAAGAGGAGCAGCTGTGGCAGGTGATGTCTGTTAAGGATGGATTTCAGGCAGCCCTTGGGAGATGAGGGGATTTTGGTGAGAGATGGAGGGGGAAGGATGACATGTGGGGTGTGCACAAGGTGGTCAGCTGGGGTGGGGAGAAGGGTACTGGCAGATCGCTGGAGTGCCCTCCACTGAAGGTGGGACCCTAAAGCTGGATGGAGGTGTATGCACTGGATGAGGCAGGAAATGGAGTGGGAATAAGCTGATTAAACAGATACTAAAGAAGCTCGGATTGATGTTGAATATTAATCACTTCTCAATGAGTCTTAGGGTCACAGGTGACCAAAAGGATCATGGAGCTTAAAGCCCTTTGATTAGAGGGCATGTAACCAAGATCCACAACATCACCTGGCTTATCCTATGACTGGGAAATTTTAAAAAAACATATGTTCATAGTCTACATACATAGTACCCTGGAATCCTATCCTGCCTGATCTCAGAAGCTAAACAGTGTCAGCTCAGTTAGTCCTTGGATGAGAGACCACTGGTAACACCAGCTGCTGCAGGCTAGGGAGAAGGACTTGGTAATCCACTCTTGAAACAATCTGCCATTGAAAATCCCATAAATAGCAGAGAAGCACTGACAATAGGGCCGGACATGACACAGCATCAGGGAGTGTTTTGTTCTGGTGTACGTAGGGTCGCTATGTGCTGACACAACTTGCCAGCACCTAACAACAAGAACATGTTCAGAAAAATGCAAATAAAAAACTGCATTGAGTTTCCATCTCACCCCAGTCAGAATGGCTAGAATCAACAAAACAAAGAGATGCTGGCGAGGAAGAGAGGAAGAAAGAACCCTAGTATACTGCTGATAGCAATGTAAGTTACTACAGCCACTACAGAAATCAGTATGAAGGTTCCTCAAAAAGCTAAAAATAGAACTATCATACGATCCAGCTATACCACTTCTGGGTATATATGAAAAGGAATCTAAGTCAACATGCTATAGAGATACCTGCCCCAATATGTTTATTGTGGTGTTATACATAATAGCCAAGACACAGAATCTACCTAGACATCCATCCACAGATAAATGGATTAAGAAAATGTGTTATTTATGCACCATGAAGTTTTACTCAGCCATATAGAAAAAAATTATGTCATTTGCAGTGAAATGGATGGAACTAGAGATCATCATTTTAAGTGAAATAAGCCAGACCCAGAAAGACAAATACTGCATGTTTTCTTTAACATTTGTATACTAGATTTTAATGTACATTAAATATTTTAATATATATGTCATAAAAGTAGAAGGGGGTCTATTTGGGGGAGAGAAAAGGATCTAATGGGGAGAGGGAGCAATAAGAAAAGGTACTGGGGGAAAAAGACAAATATGTTTTCTCTCATCTGCAGAATCTAGATTTTAAAATATATATGCTATATTATATATAAAATATATATGTATACACTATATAGTATACACATAGTATATATAATATATACTATACTATATATATACTATATACATACTATATATTGTTGTTGTTGTTGTTGTTGTTAGGTGCTGTCGAGTCGGTATCCGACTCATAGCGACCCTCTATACAACAGGGGAAACACTATTGTCAGTGCTTCTCTGCTGTTCATAGGGTTTTCAATGGCAGATTGATTTTTGGGAGGGGGTTGCCAGGTCCTTCTCCCAAGCCTACAGCTTCTGGTGTTCCCAGTATATATATATAGTATATATAGTATATATATATATATAGTATATATAGTATATATATATATAGTATATATAGTATATATATATATATATATATATTATATAGAATAAACTATATTATATATAAATAACATTTAAGTAGAACAGGGACTGTTTATGGGGGAGAAAGGGGGTTGCAGGAGGTGGGGACATGAGAGGGTAATGGGTAAACATGAACAATGTACAATGATATACATGTGTGCAATGAATGCAATCACAATGAAACTCATTAATTTGTGCACTAAAAATTACTAATAAGAAATTTCAAAGTGTATATATATTACCAGCCTGTGTATATATACTTATGAATATGCATGCAGGTATGTATAGAATACCAGGAATGTACTAACACCATGTCAGCTATGATAGGAAGCAAAAAGTTTTAGTCTTAAATCTTTGGGAACTCCAAGATGTTCACAATCCAGTTAAAAGGTACAAATGTGTAAGAAGTCAGCAGCACTTTTAGAGACAATGCATTCACATGGCAGGGTGTGCTTCTCAATTCAAGGAGAGAGGGCACAAATGGCTCAAAGTCCCTGGACTGAGATGGTCCAGAAAGACAGTCATGACCTTCCAATGCTGGGAAGACTGCAGAGATTCTCTGGTCCCACATACCTGTTTCATGGGGCCTGACACACGGGCAGGACCTTTACAGACTGAAAGAACAGAGAGTTCTGGGAGGCCCCAGCAGACAGCATGAGCCAGGAAAATTTAAGATCTCTTCAGGAGGGAGTGAGTGTGCAGGGCAAGGGGGAGGGACATTTGAGCAAAGAGTTCTGGAAGGTGAGCAGTAATTTGTTGCCTATAATTCTGTCATATTCTTTACTGTTTTGAAGTTTTCCATGTAGAGGTCTTTAGCGTCTTTTGGTTAGATTGACTCCTAAGTATTTGATTTTTTTTTTTTTTTTTTGGTGTGCTGTTGTGAATGGGACTGTTGCCTTGGTTTCCATCTCTTTCTGTTCACTATTGGTGTAAAGGAAAGCTGCTGAATTTTAAATCTTAATTTTATTAACTGTTACTTTGCTGAAAAGACTAATTAGCTCTAAGAGTTTTCTAGTAGAATTTTTGGTGTCCTTTAGATAAAGAATTATGTCATCTGCAAATAAGGATAATTTAAACTTTTCTTTCCCTGTCTTTATTCCTTTAATTCCTTTCTCTTGCCTGATTCCTCTGGCTAGGACTTTGATCACAATATTGAATAAAAGAGAAGAAATTGGACATCCTTGTCTTATTCCTGATCTTAGGGGGAATGGTTTCAGCTTTTCACCATTTAATATGATGTTGGCTGTGGGTTTGTCATAGATGGCCTTTATGATATAGAGATAAGTTCCTTCTATGGCCAGTTTCTTAAGTACTTTAAATATGAAAGGGTGTTGCACTTTGTCCAGGGTCTTCTCAACATCAACTGAGATATTTGCATAGTTTCTTTCCGTAAGTTTCTTGATATGTTGAGTTAATTTATTTTCATATGTTGAACCAACCCTGCATCTGTGGAATGAAGCCAAACTGGTCATGGTGTATGATCTTTTAAAACATTGAAGAAAGAAATAGCAGAAAATACCAAATGATGTAAGGATCTCCCTTGCTCATGGATTAGGAGAATTAATATTGTGAAAATGGCTATGCCTCCAAAAGCTATTTACAGATTTAATCTAATCACCATCAAAATACCAATGACAGACTTTGCAGAAATAAAAAAATCTAAAATTCATATGGAAGCACAAAAGACTGCATAGAGCCAAAACAATTCTTAGCAGCAAAAACAATGCAGGAAGGATCACAATACCTGACTTCAAACTATACCACAGGGTGATAGTAGCAAAAACAGCTTGGTGTTGGCACAAAAATAGGCTTGAAGATCAATGGAACAGAATTGAAAACCCAGAGATAAACTCACACAACTACAATCACCTGATTTTTTACAAAGAGACTAAAAACATTCAATGGAGAAAAGCTAGCCTCTTCAACAAATGGTGCTGGGAAAACTGGATATCCATCTGTAGAATATTACAAATAGATCCATGTCTATCAATCTTTATGAGAGTCAATTCAAATGGATCAGGGACCTCAACATTAAACTAGAAACCTTACAGCTACTAGAAGAAAAGATAGGAAATATGCTCCAACACACGGGCATTGACAAATATTTCCTCAACAAGGCTCCAGTTGCCCAGAAAACTGCATGAAAAATTGACAAATGGGGTTACATGAAGCTAAACTCTTCTGCAAAGCAAAGGAAATAACCACAGAATGGGAGAAAAACTTTGTATCCTATATATCTGACAGAGGACTAATTTCTAAAATTTACAAAGAACTTAAACACTAGGACAACAAATAACTCAATAAATGGGCAATGGAACTGAACAGACAGTTCTCAAATGAAGAAGTATGAATGGCTAATAGACACATGAATATCCCTAGCTATTAGGGAAATGCAAATCAATACTACACTGAAATTCCATTTCACTCCAGTAAGAATGGCCAAAATTAACTAAATAAATAATAACAAATGCTGGCAAGGATGTGAAGAGACAAAAACCCTTTTACACTGTTGGTGAGACTATAAATTAGTTCAGCCACTTTGGAAATCAATACGAAAGTATCTTAGAAAACTTAGAATGCCATATGACCCAACTATACTACTCCTGTGAATATACCCAAAGGAAGATAAGTCATCATACCACAGCGACACATGCACTTCCATATTTAATGTAGCACTCTTCACAATTGCAAGGGTATGGAATCACCCCAGATGTCCCATCAACAGAATAGACTGAAAAACTGTGTTATATATGCACGATGGAATATCACTCAGCAATTAAGAATGAAATAATGTCATTTGCAGAAAAATGGATAGAACTAGAGAACATCATTTAAATTGACCTAACCCAGTCCCAAACAGAAATACCTATGTTCTCACATATATGTAGGAACTAAATCTAACTTAAAGCAAGAAAAAATAAAACTATACGAATGAAGACATAAAAATGAACATTCATAGGTGTTTAAAAAGGGAAAATATTAGTAAAATTGAAAAAACGGGGAAGAGGATAAGTGAGTGGGAACAGAGGTTGAGAAATTGGGAAGGGGTAGAAATATAGTAGAGGAGAAAGGCGGGAGAGGAAAATCTCAAATTATATGATGCAACTATATCAATACATGGGAAATATGGTTCTGTAAAACATGTAAGTTGATGAGTGTGTAAGCAAAAGTAATGTAACAGTTGCATAATGGAGATAGCAGAAGTCTTACCACTCTGTACCCCACCAAAATCTATAAAATAATTTCTGGTATTTATGAGAGATACAAAAGTTTTTCATGTCCCTTTTCTTGATGTACCTGTCGCCTGTAATTTTGGCAAACTCTGTTAATCCTGCCATTATTATTCCTTTTCTTTTCTTTTCTGTTTTCTTTTTTCTTTCTTTTTTTTTATGAATGTAGCATCTTAAACAGGTTTTTCTCCTTCCTTTGGTCCACTAGACAAGTAACTGGCATCCCTCCAAATGGTTATCCATGCTGGATGTAGCCAGAGTGATCTTTTTAGAACACACATTGGTTTGTGTCTCTCTTTTCTACTTAAAACTGCTTGGTAGCTTTCTGTTACTTGTCTATTTTCTTTTCCTTATCATCTGTCAGTCCTGCTGAGTTACTCCTGATAACCTTGCACTCTTAACTTGCTATTTCCTCCATTCTTTATGCCTTCAAAATATGGGAGATACTTTGCTATTCTGGTCTTCTGGACTAGCACTTGAGTTCTCTTTATTCTCCCCTCTCCAAAGTTGAAATATCAAAAAGAAGATTCTACATTTAGCCTACGTTGTTGTTGCTCGGTGCTGTCAAGTCCAGTCTGCCTCATAGCTACCCTAGGTACAATAGAATGAAATGCTCTCTGACACTGTGCCATGCCCAGCACTATTGTCAGTGCTTCTCTGCTTATTGATAGGGTTTTCAATGGCAGATTGTTTAGGGAGTGGATTGCCAGGTCTTTCTCTCAAATTTAGCTTATACTACGTATATGGGGGCTGGGATTTAGCTCAGTGGGTAGAGCACTGCACTGCAGTCTCTGAGGTCCCTAGTTCAATTCCCAGCACCGCAAAAATGGGAGAAGGACCTGGCAATCCACTCCCAAGGCAATCCTGAAACAGCCAGCCATTGAAAACCCTGTGAGGGTCGCTCTGAGTCGGATACCGACTCGATAGCACCTGACAACAACAACAACAACATATATGAAGACCAAATTTGGTTGACTTTTATCAACGTGAGGTAGTCAGTATAGTTCAAATAATAAAGATGACAGGTGCTTTTCTGCTCTTTTACTTCTGGTGACCATTCCTGTGTGTTGT
This sequence comes from Pedetes capensis, assembly GCA_007922755.1. Taxonomy (NCBI): domain Eukaryota; kingdom Metazoa; phylum Chordata; class Mammalia; order Rodentia; family Pedetidae; genus Pedetes; species Pedetes capensis. The sequence continues at coordinate 29,596 of VMDO01000240.1, read as the reverse complement.
CATGCTCAACTACTTACAGATATTAAAGATATAGTGAGGTAATCTCTGTTTTCCAGAGATGGGAATGAGTTTAGAAATAATTTTCAAGAAAATCCGAGACTGTCTCTTAAGTTTCAAAAATCTAACATAATATCTATCTCCTATGCCTTATTTCTGGGCTGGGATTTAGCTCAGTTGGCAGAGCACTGCTCTGCAGTCTCTGAGGTCCCAAGTTCAGTTCCCAGCACCATAAAAATGGGAGAAGGACCTGGCAATCCACTCCTGAGGTAATCCTGAAACAATCAGTCATTGAAATCCCTATAAAGATCGCTATGAATTGAATAGGACTCCATGGCACCTAAGAACAACATGCCTTATTTTGTTTGTTAAAGGATACTGAACCTAGTCATGGTTTAACCCTTTCAAGGTCATTACCATAAACCTCAGGTTCTATGGTGAGCTGTACTACAATTGAACTCTGACATTGTGCGTCTATTGAACAGCTTTATGGACTTGTTTCCTTAATATTTAAGTTTCTAGCTGTTTATGTTGCACAGGTTTACAATTCTTGAAAATTTCTGGCACATTTTAGTTGGTTATTTGTCTACTTTATAAAAATATAATTTTTGGAATATATTTGAATATGAATATCCTTACATAAATACATAAATATTCTTAAGAAACTTCACTGTGTTTAATGGATAATTAGATATAGTGATTTGTTTGGAAAGACTTATGTCAGGAGAGAATGTCTATAGTCAAAGGAAATGATGGGCAAATATGCAAAATGGCCTGGTGTCCCCCATTTAGCCTTCCCCTCCAGGCTCCTGCCCAGGTAAGCTGGTTCTGATGCCCCTACCTCCTATATTTTGCCCATGCCAAGCCTCCTTCTTTCTGCATCCCACTTGTCCCCAGCTCTTCCCCAGCTGGAGCTGCAGATGGCTGGGTCAGAAATCAATTAACCATTCCTAAAATCTGGTCATCCAAAACTGGGCAGATTGGGCTAATAAAACCAATCCCATCCAGCCAAATGGCTGAAACCTCACAAATTTCAAAATATACTTGTTTCTTTTGCTAAGTGAGTTTAGGCAGATGCATTTTTTGCCAGTTGGCCTGCTTCCATTCTGTGGCACTATGACAGCCCAGGGGAAGACTGTTCTAATGCCTGGTGACCAGGCTTTATCCTCTTCAGCCATGTTCTGGAGACTCCCAGCCTTCCCACCCCACACCTCATCTGTGTATGGCTTCTCAATTGCTATGCCCTAGCACCTGCTCACCAGCACATCATAACCTCCAATGAAATTTAACTCTATTAAGAAATATTTACACATGGACAGGGAAATGATCCTTGTCCAGTTTCCATCATAGGGGAAAATTGGTAGCTGTGATGTTTACCCAGAACAAGAAGGAATAACTCAGTTCCAGTTATTCTGGCCTAGACTATTAGCATGAGGCTCTTGCCTATGACTTTAAGGGCTTTATCATTATTGACAAATATTTTAGGTTGTCACAGGTCTTTTTCACTTGATTACAATTTTTAAACTTTGTTCTCAAGAGCTTTTTGCAGTTTCTTTAAGACTCTAGAAAAATAGGAGAGCAATTTTGGTCATCTTGTTAACAGTTGTGACCTAATGTTATGTCCAAAACAAGTTGTCTGAGTCAAACATTATTTGGTTCTTAATTTATATCCTCATAGCAACCTGGTTCAGTAGAAAGGCCAACCTCATTACTAATGAATAATGTGCATTGCATATGCATAGGCAAACATTAGCAATGGTCTTAATTAAGGTCCATCACCATGCCAAGATTGTCTTCATTTATGCGCTCTGTTTTGTCTTCAGGTGGAGATTCCAGAAGTTTTTCTTTCCTACCTTAGGTCCTTCCTTTGTTCTGGCATTAATAAAGTATTAATAGATCTCTCAAACCTCTTGTTATTTCCAACCAGCATTTTTCTGATGCTGGCTGTGGGCCAGGCCAGTGCATTGGGAGTCTTTTGCATTTGAAGAGCATAGCTCTTTTTAAGCTCTTAAGGCTTTCTCCAGTGGGTGTTGGAAATGAACCTTAATTTTCCTGAGCTTTTTTCTTTCACTGAAGAGAAAAGCAACAGGATGGAAGGAAGGGGAGTGGTGGAAAGCCATTGTTGGTTTCTGTGTTTGTTCTTTGCATCCCTTTTCTCAGTAAATTGCCTCAGGAATTTCTGCACTCAGCTATAATCTACTCTTGAAAGGCCTCCTTTTGGACCAAGCTCTTCAAGTAAGCCAAAACTCTCCCTAGGCCTGCAGGATTTGGGAGAAGACAATGAAAAGAAAGGGAGTATTAGCATGTGGTCCTTCTAGTGAGAGTGGGAAATTTCCTTAAGGTGTGGTAAAGTGGTGGAAGAGACAGAGAGCTCTGTTATTTTGCAGGGCAGAGTTCCCCACTCTCCCTCCCCTGCCCTTCTTCATCCCTCTTCACCCAAATTGGAAGCAAAAAAGAGCTTTTTCCAGTGGTTCTGGAAGTGGGGACATTGGGGTTCCACTGGTACCATGGACAGATACGAAGCATATTTCTCTTGATATTTTGAAATAACATCTCAGAGCTAAATTATTATAAGATGCAAATGATAAAAATTGACTTGTGATCACTTCCCCAGTCAATTATATGTGCAAGTTAATGGTAGAAATAGGTTAAACATAATTTTTATACAAACCCCTGAAGTTGAAGATATTTTTATGTGAAGGCTGACATTTTAAAAGGCATTGGTTTGCCTCCTACCCACTAAAGAAAAAATCCTTTCACTAACAAATCAGAGGAAGTCTTATTCTACACGTATGTTAATCTAGTTGAAAATGAGATTAAATTACATTTCCTTAATTCCAAACAATGAAGATAAGGGAGACTGTTTTTATCTTATGCCAGGATATAGATTGGAGTTTTAAGGAATTAGGGAGAAAGTGGGTGTGTATGAGGCTTTATCTGTCTTAAAGATCCTAAACACTACCCCTAGCTCTCAAAAATTATAAAAAAGGGGGGCATGAAAACAAACTCCCCATTCATAAGACCAGAGGAAGAGGGAAAGAGGGAGGGGACTGATTCTTTCCTTCATTCTACCAAAGTTAATTCATACCTCTTATGTGTCAGTCACTTTGGAAGGTCCTGGGGACATTACCAGGCATAAAGCAGACAACAGCCCCTCATTTGTGGAGCATACATTTCAGTGGAGGAGAGAGATAATAAATAAAGGGAAATAAATAAAATCTATGGTGTGAGAGGAGAGCTGGGGTTTAGCTCAGGTGGTAGAGTGCTGCTCTGCACTTTGAGGACATGGGTTCGATCCCCAGTACTTAAAAAAAAAAAAGGAGAAGGATATGGCTGTCCAATCCCCAAGCAGTAAGCCATTGAAAACAGTATGAGGGTCGCTGTGAGTCAGATCTGGATCCATTCAGTGTCTGTAACGATGGGCTTAAAGATAAAAAAGATCATGTGCCTGGCACAGAATTGGGGAGTATTTCACTCTGTTGTACATAGAGTTGCTATGAGTCACACCCAACTTGATGTGAAAATAATAAATACTATGAGCAGAAAAGCTGGCAAATGGTTCTGAAAGGAGAATGGGTATTTAGGTGTCTATCCAAGATTTTAAATAGTGCAATCAGGGAGGTCTCACCAGAAAAAGGTGTTTTGGCAAGGGCCTGAAGCCATGAGGATGTGAGTCATGTGGGGACAAAGGGAGAGATAGGGAGGAGAACAATGCATGAACCCCATCAAAGATGATGGTTTATAGCAGGGGCGTAGCAGGCAGTGGCAAGAAAGGGTTGGAACTGAGATTCCTTTTGTGATGAGTTGGGGTGTAGGAGGGAGAGGTATGAAGGCTGTCCACAGGATTCTGCCCTGACCATCTGATGCAGACCTCCTGATCCCTGTGCTTTGGTCATCAAAGTAGAGCCACCTGAGACTTTCATTTTATCCTGTTTTATACATTGTATAATTGCTTTCACACTAGTTTGTAAATACGTTGAGAGTAAGCTCATTTCTTTTTTATCTTTCACATCTTATTGTTGTTGTTGTTAGGTACCATCAGTGTCCGACTCATAGCGACTCTCATAGTGTTTTCAATGGCAGATTGTTTTGGGATTGCCTTGGGAGTGGATTTCCAGGTCCTTCTCCCATTTTTGCGGTACTAGGAATTGAACTTGAGACCTCAGAGACTGCAGCACAGCGCTCTACCAACTGAGCTAAATCCCAGCCCTTCACATCTTGAGACTGATGAATGTTTGTTGGCTTGAATGGAATTGACTATATTCCAAGATTTGCATTTAAGACACAGAACATTGCAGACTACCTACCAGGTTTATAGTGCATGACTCACCTGCAGTAAAAATGATGGCCATGGGCCATGATGGCATCTTCTCTGAGCCAATTGGACCTGCTCAATCCCCAGAAACAGGTGTGTGGGCTCAGATACCAGGAAGAGAGATGTAGCCTCACTTCTAATGTGACTCCATGGCTCCCCATCCTGCCTTTGGAGCAGCTGGGAGGCCTGTGCCTTGGGAGTGGGGGTATTGGAAGAATTGGAATTTATGCCAGTTAGTTTGATTTCTGGTATTTGAAGGTGAGTCACTCCAGAGATTATAGCATAATCTGAAAATGACCCAGGGTGTAGAGAATATCTTGGACCCAAGATAAGCCAGCAGGGCAGTGGGGCTGATATGGAGGCAGGGGCAGTTAGTGGGCACTCAAGACAAATGGCAAAGCTCTCAGGCACAATTGGGCTCATTCAGATGCTCCGATTGGCACATCCAGCCAACATCTCTGGCCTGAAGAGGGCAAGAGGAATGGCAGGAAGATCACACCTGCTCTCACCTGGCCCATCATCTTTTGTGTTTTACTACAGATCTGTTTGATGAGTGTGATAAGCATTTGTGAGTCAGAAGAGTTCACTGGCAATTGGATTTTTGTGTTTTATTCCCAGGTGTAAAAGTCATAATAAATGCTACTAAAATATATTACCAAGTGTTTTCATGTGAACAAGGCAGATTTTATATTACTTCCATTTTTCAGTTGGAGAGCTGGCTTGGAGATTCATTGTAGCTAAAGGGTGGAGGTACCTGCCCAGTCTTTCTGGCCAGTGACACATCTTGAATACCAATACCATATTGCATAATAATCCCTGCAGAGCAGGTGTACACAGCGGGATTAGAAGCACTTGTGGTAGCCACTCTAGTGTAGACTTCTTCTGATTGTGACTGGTCTCCCTGAAGATGAGCCTCTCCCAAAGCCCTGTAGGCATTAACCAAGTGCTCCAAGGCCAGTGTGGTCTCCAGCTGTCATCCTTGGACCATCCACCAGCTCTGGGGGCACTGCCTATGAGTTTGGTAGAAATGAAGAATCTTGGACTCTCCCTCAGCTTTACTGAATCCAAACCTGCACTTGACAACCTCTTCAGGGGATTCCTGTGCACATTCAAGTGTGAGAAGATTAAAGGTCTTGTCCATGTCACCTGTTTAAAGTGCAACATATGTGACAATCCAAACTGTAGATCAACCTTGGCCATAAGGGCTCCTTCATAGGGACAAACTGTACCTCTCATTGCCTTCCTGTTGGTTGATTTCTTGAAACCTTTTCCTATTTATTTGTCTAGTTCCTTCAAAGTGTACAACAAAAAATGTGTAGTCTGAACTTTAGATGATCTTAGGATGTACCCATGTCCCTCCTAGGTTCCTCACATGTCAGGCTTGCCAGGGAGGGGTTGCTCTTTCAGTTCTTAGTTGATTCATGGAGATGCTAAGGGTGACCCATGGCTGACTCTAAGTCAAACACACTCTAAATACAGGTATTATGTAGTGAAAGAAGGCTAAAAGTCTACTCATCATAGGTCTCAATGAGAGTACAGGCCGCCTCTTAATTTTCAGACTAGGAAAACCAAAACAAAACTCTGCTTCCTTGCAGAGCAAAGCAGAGGTTTGAGTGCCTGGTTTTATCCTAATGGCATCTTTATCTGCAGGACATGTTTGAGGCAGCCTATAAGTGTTGGGTAATGACTGGTATTGGCCTCTCCTCCTGAGGCTGTGAGGAGACATAGGACACAGCTCTAGGCCTCCAGGGGGTATGGTGAGGGCTGGAGCCCTGCTGTCGGGACCACAAAGATTACTGAGGACATTTTCCATGCTTGTGGCTCTCCTCTCTGGAGGAAGGGGATAACTGAGGGGAAAACACCCTGGGGCAGCAAAGGGAGCTTTCCCTCAGCTCCTGTTCTTGGTCTGTAGCTGTTAAGTGCCACCCACCCTCACAATTCTACATCTGAACTGCCACACTGAGGATGTAGTTACATCCTGTACCCCAATATCACTTTGTTGTGTACCCCCCTTGTGATCCTTCTGCCCCTGGGACGAATGGAAGATGCCATTTGGGCATTTAGGGTAGGCAGGTGATAGATCATCACAAGCCAAGGAAGACTTCATCTCTCACAAATGTATTTTAATTCCCCCTTTCCCACCCGTGTGCCCTGGCTTTTATCATGTACCAGTGAGAAGTCAACACAACTCTCTCAACCTGAAATAATTCAACCAGTGATTGGCCTGCCCCATTCATGGTGATGTGGGGACCATGTTGTGGTGTTTGAAGAGCAGGCCCTTGTGCCTGTCTTCTGCCATCAGGGATTGTGGTCATTATCTCTTTCCTTCAAAGTCTTAGTTGGCTCAGACTTTAGTGTGAATTAATGGTAAAGCCACTGAGAAGGGAAACGAGAAGGAGAGAGAGAGAGAGGAATAAAAGTACAAGACAATAAGCCCAGGAGCAACACTGGAGAACTATCCTTGTCCAAAACCTGTAGGTGATCTCTTACTGCTCCCCACCATACCTTGAATATCCAGGGGCTGCCCTGGTGGTTCCCCTTTTTGACTTGACTTGGGTGAAGCAAGCAGTAGAGCTCCCCCCATGTGGAGCTGGTGATTCTGGGCATAGACCCTGGAGGGGAAAGAAAGTCTGTCAGCTGGGTCCTAGAAATGGGTTCAGGGTGGCAAGGAAAGAACCTGGGAAGGCTTTCATCTGGTGACGACCAGGATCTCCATGGGAAGGCACCAACGACATTCAGTGAACTTGAATCCCAGCATGGAGCATGGCACATGATGGGCAACATCATGGTTGTTGAGTAAATATCAGAAAACATTGCTCAGCTGACATGCCATGAGCATGAATGGTAGCTATTTCAAAAGTCAGCCTGTGGCTAATTCACAGAGAAGGAATTATGCCCCTGAAAGGTTTCAGAGCTTCACCGGGCTGCCTGTCTCCTTGTGTGTAATGCAATGTCTGCTTCCACAGCCTGGAAAGCTGCACCCACATTCTTTCCTTTCCTCAGCCTTTGCCTAGGGCTCTTCTGCTTCTGAAAGCCTTCCTGAAGCCTCCACCTGACTAAAGCCCTCCTCTGCTTCAACACTTCAAGCTTTTGACTGAACATATCTGTCTGGGGTCTCTTGTCAGACAAAGTTCCTCACAAGCACCATGTTGTTTCCATCTTTGCATACAGAGCACCCCACAGTGAGAGAAAAAGAACTCCTCCCATTTCCCCCATCTTCCCAGGGACTGTAATAGTGGCTACTCACAGTAGTGCTGGCTTCCCCTGGATTGTGCCCACTTCACCCACCATGTTGGCCCCAGTGGTTCCTCCTCTGTCAGCCCTGGCATGTGGGTTTACATGTGGAGTTCAGTCTCTTGGTCTTTAGCTCACATTATCTGCATCTTCTCTGGGTTGCTTTCATAATCAGTAGTAATTTGTATGTTGCCTTCTGAATGGGGAATGTTTTATAGCAATCATTTTGTAAGTTTTCATACCATCTTCTGTCTGGTGTGATCCAGAAAGGAAATAGTTACTTAAGGTAAATGAGTCTCAGAAGAGTTAGAACTCAAACTGAATTTGTAGATTCACTAGGATCTATCTTCCTTTTCTTAGTCAACTTTATTGAGGAATAATTTGCATGCAATAAGATGTACACATTTTAAACATACAGTTTGACGGCTTTTGACAATTATAGGCACCAGCGCAAGCAACACAAAAGGCATTTTCCCAAAAATTCCTTCATGTATATCCCCATAATTCCCTCTACCACCAATCCAGGCAATCACTGATCTGCTTTCTGTCACTATAGGTCACATTTGTCTTTTCTAAAACTCCATATAAATGGAATCATACTGCCCATATTCTTTGGTGTCTGGCTTTTTTTACATAGCGTAATGTTGAAATTCATCCATATTTTTGCATATACAAATAGTGCGTTTGTGTTGCCGGTTAGTGCTCCCTTGTATGAACGTACCACAAATTATCGAGTTGTTCACCAATTGATGGATATTCAGTTTCTAGGAGGTGTGTGGTTGTTTTTTGTTCATGTGATGAATTTTGATTTTTGGCAATATGAATAAGGCTGCCCAATCTTGGTGAAATATTTGTGTGTGTGTAGGTTTTCCTTTTCTTTGTGGAAAGCCCTAGCAGTGGAACTGCAGGGTCTAAGAGCAGATGACTATTTCCATTTATTAGAAACAATAAAACTGCTTTCCAATGTGGTTGCACCATATTACATCCCACCGGCAGAGGATGGGGCTCCAGGTGCTGTGGGTTCTTGACAACCTGGTCTAACCAGTCTTATAGTTAGCCATTCTAACAGGATAGCATGCCAAAATTTATTTTGCAAATGAGAAACATGAGGCCCAGAGAGAATGGTCTTACCTAAAGGTATACAGGTGGTCAGTGCTGAGCTGTGGTGTGACCTGGGCCTGTGGCTGGTGGTCTCCCACTGGTGTTCAGGGCAGTGATACCTCTGCCCCATCCAGGCAAGTGACAGTTTCCACTTGTTTTGCTTGAAACTAAAACATCCTTCCTTGGTGAACTGAGGGGTCCTTAGAATGAGACACTAAGCTCCTTCCATCTCAAATAACTGCCTGCATGTGACTCAGTGTCACCTCCCCCATCTGTGTATATGGCCCTCTGTGACTCCATTATCCAGTGAGAGATGACCATAAGCAAATGGCCAATTTCATCAGGAAATCCAGAAATTAGGTTTGGAAATACTGATTTTCATGAAGCTTCTAACTCTAGTCTCTCTTTTCCTCTTCTCTGTAATTGAAGTCTGCCAGAAATTTGAAGCCACATCCATGATGTATCCTGGATAAGCTCTCAAATTCATTGGACTCACCTAACTCACTGCAATAGCTCCCTGAGACCACCCGGCACCCTGGGCTCAGGTGTGCCTGGCTCAGACCCACAGCCTGGAAACAAACACAGAAGGGAAATATCATGGATCAGGCAGAGTGTATGTGCAGCTTGTTCTCTGAGGTGTATAACTGTTGTTGGGTATGAATTTGCTGCAAGACAAAACCACTAAAGTTTGCTACACTTAATTATAAAATGTAATGATATTCTTTTATTGTGGTTCTTTCCTCTGTTGGCCGGTGAATAAACTCTCCTTTGCTGTTTTAAAAACCCAGTCTTTTCTCTGGCTCACGTTAGTTTGCATTATACAATACTTGCCGGGGATGAATGGCTGTTTCCTTCCTGAAGGACACTCAAAGGGAGAGTCCTGGCCCCATGCAGTGGGGCAGGTGGACTCCTGAGTTTTGCCATCTCTGCATGGTGACATGATTGATGCTAGATTGTCCCCTTTTGACCCTAGCTAATGATCCTTATCTTCTCTCTAAAGATTAGACATCCAGTTCTTTTTCTCAAAGTGTCTAGAGCAGGGATAGAGAATATTTCCCCTGTCAAGAGGCATTGACCCCAGGAAGGAAGAGGTCCTCTCTCCCAGGGAGTGGTTGTGCCTTGGAGAAGCATCCCAGGACCCAGATGGGGCTGAGTTCAGGTGACCTTCTCATCACATGGTTAGGAGGGCCCAGGGGGCGGCTCCCCAGCCCTGAGTGTAGTGCCCAGGGCAGGCCTGACCATTCACTACACAAATGGCCTCAAGGTATTTTTTAGAAGTGTCATTGAAGCCACCAGGCATGGTGGCACATGCCTGTAATCCCAGCAGCTCGGGAGGCGGAGGCAGGAGGATCGCAAGTTTGAGAGTAGAGGCAGTCTGTGTAACTTAGCGAGACCCTGTCTCAAAAAAAGTAAAAAAGAAATGGGCTGAGGGAGGGCACAGCTCAGTGGTCCAGCACTTGCAGAGCATGCAAGCTCAAGGGCCTGGGTTCAACCCCCAGTACCAGAAAAAAAATTAAAAAAAAGAAGTGTCATTGAAGCCTTAGGGGTTGGAGAGGAGGAAAAAGGAGTCTTTAGTGGGTGAACACTTGCCATGCACAAGGTCTTTACAGCATTGCTGTGTTCATTATCACATCTCTTCAGAATGTCGGGATGTATATTTTAAATCTCTTTTACTGATAAGAAAACTGAGGCACAGAGACGAGTCCCCTTTGAAGTGCAAGTGTGTGGATAGTGTCCAGATGGTGGTGGTGTCCAAGGCTGTGGGGAAGTGGTGTAGAAGGTCAGCGTGCAGACAGGCTCAGGGACATGCACTGGGAGAAGTCTTGTCTGACAGGGGATGTAGGTGATGTAGACTGAGGGTAAGGGGCTGTGGAGGCTGGTCCTGAGAACACAGCCCTGAGGGAAAGAGTGCTTAGCAGAGGCCACCATGGGGGCAGTCCATGTCTTGTAAAAGAGTTGATTCTTTTCATGGGTTCTCAGGGGCTGCTGAGTGTTAACCAGTTTCTGGTCCTTGTGCTGGAGGTGGTTTGTCTCTAAAGTCCCCTTCACCCCCAGTGGAGCTGGGTTTGGGCTCCCACCCCACTGAGAGGCATGGCCTCCTGTGGATGCCACCTGGGCCTCTGTGTGCCCGAAGAGTGGGGAGAATGGCTTGTTTGGTTAAGAAGCTGCCTTCCCTTGTGTCCCACTAGGAGCGGGTGAGCAGAGCAGAGCTGCAGGGCAGTGACCATCACTGCCTGACCATCTCAGGGACAAACCCCACACCCAAGCAAAACCCTCTCACTAGGCGATGGGATTTCTTTGTTGTTTTAAAAGAGAACTAGTAGGAGAAATAGGAAACATTCAAATGTTCCAGTCTAATTTTAAAATTTTGTTGTTGTTAGGTGCCATCAAGTCAGATCTGACTCATAGTGACCCTATGTACAATAGAACAAAACAGTCCCCATGCCCAGCACTCCATCAGTGTTCCTGTGCTATTCATAGGGTTTTCAATGGCTGATTGTTTCAGGAGTGGCCTGCCAGGTCCTTCTCCCATTTTTGTCATGCTGTGGATCGAACTTGGGTCCTCAGAGAGTGCAGAGCAGGCACTCTACCAACTGAGCTAAACTCCGCCCCATTTTAAAATTAAGAAAGAGAAATATAAAAGCTGATAAATGAAGTAAATATTTTAACATTCTCCACATCCCTAATTAGAGGAGAAAAGAACAAAACACTGAGAAGTAGAAAGAGGAAGAAGGCAGAGGGGCAGTTAGGGAAGCCACACACACCAGAAAGAAGAGTAGCTTCAGATAGAGGGAGAGGCAAAGCCAGAGTTCCTCAAACCCTACTTTCCCATCAGAAGGGGCTTTGCTGCCTCTCACATGCTGATAAAATGATGACTTGGAGTCAGCTGCCTTTGGAGGGACAGTGTGAAGTGCTGGCCACTTTTGGCACACATGTGGGGTTCTCCTTGGATTGGGAAAGTGGTTTAACTTCTGCAGAGGGTGGCAGTGGGATCCAGTGGTCCCTTCCTGTATCTGCCATTCTTTGATCTTGGAGACAAAATAGAGGCATGTTTGAAGCAGCATTTCAGTTTGTTAAGCAGCTTACCTGACCGACTATGGACATTTTGCCTCTCAGGAATGATACTGGAAGTGCAAAGATGAGAGTGGGTGGGAGTATTTTTCTGGGGTTCCACAGCTAACTCACTCTCTCAAGTTCAGAGTTGATTCAGAATGGGAGTGTGGAGGGCTTTGCCTGGCTGCCTGCCTCTGGGAAGATGAGGATGGGGAGTGGTTCCCAAGGCAACCAGCCTGACAGGGTGAAGACCTGGGTGGAGCTTCACAGATGGTAATGACAGCCAAGCAACCATTCACGTCATTGCAGAATTTAAAGCCTTTTGCAGCTTCTCGGTCAAGAGCTCCTTGGAAGCTGTTTGCTTTCTACACTAAGGGTTATTCCTACATCCAGTACCTCTTCTGGTCCTGTCGCCTGCAGTCCCAGGCTATCCTCTTTACTGAGGACACTTCACTGGATGTAAGCATTGTGAAACTTGAATTATGTCCTGAGTCTCTTTTTATTCACTGTTTGGTATAGCCCTCATCCCATAATAATTTGTCAGTGGTTTTTTTGAAAGAAGGAAAGATGGAAGAAGCTAGAATTCCCTATTAAAGGCTACAAAGAATCATCCTGAAATGCCCAAAGTCCTAAAGTTGTGTCCTTCCATTTGGGCTCTGAATGTAGGTACAGACATATGAAACTCATCCACAGACCCTCCCTAAGGGATTCTAGGTTAATGGAATCCTGGCCTGAACTAGATCATATCCATTAGTCTTGTATACTGAGCACTGACCCCAGCCAGACATTGCCAGGTGCTGGAGGGAAAGCAGTATGGATTCCAGTTAGCTCTGCTGTGGGGAGACCACAGAATTATGCATGGAAAAGTGAGGAATGATTCATGGGAGAAAATGCTATGTTGCAGACTCAAGACCATGTGTGTGCAGAAGAGGTTGTAAAGCATGTGCCCTCCATAACCCCTAGGCCCATGGCCTCTCATTTGCTGGGGGTTTGCCTTTGGATACTTTTTTTTAATAGACCTTAGCTTTGGATGCAGTGTACTCTTTGTTTTATGGAAAAAATAATGAGCAAAAAAATATAGAGGGTTCCCATATATCCTCTTGTATTCCCAATTTCTCATTATTAATACATGAGTGCAATGAGTTTGTGACAGTTAATGAGATAATATTCATGCATTGTTGTTGTTGTTGCTGGGTGCCATTGAGTTCGTATCCGACTCATAGTGACCCTACGTACAATAGGCGAAACGCTATTATCAGTGCTGCTTCTGCTATTCATAGGGTTTTCAATGGCAGATTAATTTTTGGGAGTGGGTCACTGGGTCCTTCTCCCATTCATGCATTAGTGTTAACTAAAGCCTATAGTGGCCTGCAGCTGTAGCCCTGTGGCATCCGATCCCGTCAGATCTCGGAAGCTAAGCAGAGTCGGGCCTGGTTAGTACCTGGATGGGAGACCGCCTGGGAACACCAGAAGCTGTAGGCTTGGGAGAAGGACCTGGCAACCCCCTCCCAAAAATCAATCTGCCATTGAAAACCTTATGAACAGCAGAGAAGCACTGACATTAGTGTTTCCCCTGTTGTACAGAGGGTCGGATACCGACTTGATGGCACCTAATAACAACAACAAAAAGCCTATAGTGTACATTATGGTTCCCTATGTACCTATCCTATGCGTTCTGAGAAATCTATAGTGGCATGTTGTTTGTTGTTGTTGTATCCTCTCTTAAAGTATTGTACAGAATAATAGTTTCACTGCCTTACAAATCCCCAGTGCTTCACCTGTCACCCTTTCCTTCCTCCCCCCAAAGCTTGGGTGACCACTGATCTTTTTACTCCATAGTTTTGCCACTTCAGGATGTTATATAATTCACTCTCTAAATGCTGTAGCCTTTTTCAGAATGGCTTTTCTCACTTAGCAAAGTGCCAGTTCCTCTGTGTTTTTCTGGTTTCTCTATCCCTCTGTGTCTTTTTGTGCTTTGGGCACCCATTTCTTTTTATCTGAATAAGATATACCGCATTATGCAGAGGTACTGTAGTTTATCCATTCACTTGAGGAATATCTTTGTTGTTCTGAAGTTTTAGCAGGCTTGAATGTGAGTATGATTTTCTTGTCTTCTTTGGTCATGTGGCCAATGGGACATGACAGAGTGGGATGTGTCCTAGAGAGACTGAACCCATTCACAGAAAGCAAGATTCCAGAATGTTCTTAGGCTAATGTGTATTGCTGGGACAAGGCCAGATGTTGGGGCATTGGGAATCTGGATGATATGTGATAACTCCTGTGTTCTTTCCCACATGTGTAGTCAACCTAGTGATTTAGTTGTTTAAAGAGATAATAGGTGCCAGGGACATAAAGGTAAATTATTCACAGGGCCTGGCATCAAATATGTCATGGTTTATTTGAAATAGTAGAATTTCAAAAGAATTATTATAATTGGGAATATTTAAAGAAAGATTGTATGAAAAAATCAATGAAAATGCCTAATTTGTAGGGTTAAAAAAAAAAAAAGATAATTGGGCTGGGTGTGGTGGTATATGCCTGTGATCCCAAAGCTTGGGATGCTCAGGCAGGAGAATCAAGTGTACCAGACCAACCTTGTGTACATTGGGAGACCCTGCCCCCCCCCAAAAAAAACCTACTAGACACCACCACCACTACTCATTCTAGCCCCATGCACCAAGTGTTGCAATACAGGCAAATACTAGCAACCCACAGGGAAGAGTTGGGGAGCCAGGCGGGCTTCTCTGTGAACTGCCGACCCAGGGGATAGTGGGGAATGAGGTGGAGGGAGCAGGGAAACCCCGTTCCAGGCCAGTGCCTGAGGGCTGAAGAGTAAGGCTATTACTGACTCTAGATGGGCTCCCAGGGAGCATTCAGATGTCTTGAGAGAGGGTCTGTTTCAAGCCAATGGCCCGTGTTCCTCCTGTGTCCCATTCCAAAGCTCTTAACAGGTTTCCGGCTCTGATCTACTCCCTCATGAAATCTATCTGCCTTAGCCACCCAGGCAGGCAGTGAAGTTGATAAAACACTGTCTCATTAGATTCAATTCCTGTTTACATTCCTCCAGAGCCCTCTGTGACTGCCTGTGAGACAAAGTTGAAATCCTCAGTGTAGCCCCATGAGGCCCTCCTGGTGCTGACCCTGCCCAGGTCTCTTCACAGATCTGCATGATCTGACCACTGCACACCTGTCTACATGCCAGCCAGGCCCAAGCAGTTGTCCTCTTAGAACACACAGCTGGCTGGCTTGCTTATTTATTTATTTATTTGCTGGGATTACAGGTGTGCACCACCATGCATGGCTGCCTTTGTTTTTATATCTGACTCTATACTTGCTGTTTTTTCTCTCTCCAGGTCCCCTCTTATATAGCACTTTGTACAGTGGTTGATTTTGTTCCAGGTTGCCTCATCTGAATCTCTACTTCCCAGCCCCACATGCACAAATTTTGCCACTCCTTCCTCTAGGGACCCTGAATGTTGCCCTCACTGTTGCATACAACATTGTCATGTTTGCCTCTTCCACTAGGCTATATTGCCCACAGGTCTGTCAGCTTGACGTGCTGTGGGGACTTGTGTGTTGCTGCAATGCTGAAAGCTATGCCACTGGTATTTCAGTACCAAGAGGGCAACCCATGCTAAATAGATTTCAGCTGAGCTTCTAGATTAAGACACAGTAGGGACAAGGACCTGGCAGCCCATTCTCAAAACAATTAGCCATTGAAAACCCTATGAATAACAGAGAAACACTGTTAAATATAGTGACAGAAAATAAGCCGCCTAAGTTGCAAAGCATTCAAGAAATAACTAAAGAAGGGTTGCCTCCTCAAAATAGAGTCATCCTTAATGATGGGAATGGAGTAAAGCCCCTGAGATCTCCTTTTGCTGCTGTGGCAATGGCTCAAGATGAGAAGAAACATAATGTCTGAAACATTGGGCTCAAATATAAAAAGATTGTGTGCACAGCACAGTGTCTGGTAATGGTTTGTTCTCTTGTACATAGAGTCACTATGAATCAGATCTGACTCGACGATGCCCAACAACAACAAGGCTATATGTTCATTTCATGGCTGAGACTCTCTTCATGTACATTAGTAACCCTAGTGCTCAGCATAATATGTGCTTAGTAGACAATCAACAAAAGATTATTTTAAGGATCATGTGGCTCATAAGTATGCATAGTATGACTGTAATCCAGGGGAATTTGGATTTAAATAAGGTCATCTTAAGCAGGTTTTTTTTTTTTTTGGGGGGGGGGGGTTGTTTGTTTGTTTGTTTTGCCTCATCAGGTCTCATGACCTTCCTGTTGCTCCTAACTGGCCTGTTCATCCTCAGGCTGATGAGCTGCCTCTCAGCCATCACTGAAGGCATAGACAGAAAGGATGAGGCAGACTTCTCAAAGGCCTTTTCTTTGTGTGTGCTTTCCATCTGATTTTACATTGTGACAAAAAATGTCATGGTAATGATGTAAGCAGGTCTCAGTGGCTCAGGTGTTTACCTTATTTTAATTGCATAAACAGAACAAACAGAACAATTCCATTTCTATTAGCAATTTTCAGTTACTCTTCCCCATTTCTGAGACCCTCTCTGATCTGGGGCCAACAACTATATTAGCTCTCCTTCTCAGTTTCTTTACCTGTATAATGAAGTGTTGAGTTAGATCAAGCATTCTTACTCTGTGATCCATAGAAGCTCCTAAAGGCCCATAGTAAGTTTTTGGGCACTTTACCCTCTGAAACTGTGTTAACCCTTTGTGGTTTGAAAAACATGTGTGTGTGTGTGTGTGTGTGTGTGTGTGTGTGTGTGTGTGTGTGTGTGTATATACACATACACATATATATACATATATACACTATATATACATATATACACTATATATATATTTGAAAAAATATATATGCTATATATATATGTATACACACACATATATATATCACAACTTATATGTAATATCTAAATAAGTGTATTACTCCACAGAGCTTAAAAATCTCTGGAACAAATGATTTCCAAAGTCATACCAAACATTTTTTTTCTAAAAAATTAAATTTCCCCTATGCCACGTTTTTCTCTACTATATCAGCATGTAGTAATGTATCACTGGTTTCAGACTGAAATAGGTGGCACTTCCTAGCACCTGTGAATCATATGGCACATTTGAATCCAGGAGAAGAATGTGCAGAGCAGGATCCTTTGGACTCACCAGGGACCATCGGAACTCAGGCTGAGTGCTTTCCGTCTAGGAGTGTCACCCAAGCTTGGCCTCTGGCTTTCTGCAGGCTGTCTTTGGTCACATTTTGTAGGGTTGATTTTGACCATCTTTCTCTGCTGGGGCTATAAAGAGCAAATATCACACAGCCTGGTGGATGTGGAGCTCATTTCTGTGGCTGTACCTGCAAGATCATCATGATGGTTGTATTCTCTGTAGCTGATGCAAACAATTTTAAATATAGGCACAAGAGCATTTTTCTTGTCAAAGGAACAGTCTAGGGAAAAGGAGAGTCACTGTCTCCCCTGAACAAAGGAGACTCCCAGGTCTCAGTCCAATGCTTCTCACAGAGCGCTTGGTAAATGGCACTTGATGAGAAAATTTGTTCTATAATTATTAGTCTTAAAGTCAGTGATTTTTATGGGACTCAAAGCATGATGTACTGGATGTATCTTTTACAGTCCCTTTTCCTTCTCAAAGGTCCTTTTGCTCCTGCCCACCACATTCTTTTGTCCCTGTGGCTTGGTTCTAATTTTCTCCATACATTGAGGTTGTCTTCCTTACACTCCTGGCTAAGCAGGAGGTGAAGAACGCCTTTGGTTATGCTTTTCATCACTAATATTTGTGGGCTACAGAAGGAGTTCCCAAAGACAAAGCAAGAATGGTCCCCAGTGGTCTTTAATTTTTGCCTTCTACTTGTTATAAGCTAAAGGAAGGAACACAGCTCATTTTAAAAAGCAAGAGACATGGTAAGGAAGGATGAGGGGGCAGTTACAAAGACTTCAGTGAAAAAAGGTTCCCATCATACCTCCTGGTCCTCACCAAAGGGAGACTGCTAATAGCCCTTTACTCAAAAGCTCGTACTGCCCAACTGATTACACCCAGGCAGGTTGAATTTGGAAGGGGGTGGATGAATGAGTGCATGTATTCCTTCATTCACTTAGCCAAGCATGGGCTGTGTGTGAATTAACAATAAGGGATGGTAATCAGGGCTCCTTCTCTCCTGCTTCTTCTCAGCTGCTGGGTTGGCCACCACCCCTTCCTGGGCCCTCTACAGCCTTAACTCTGGAGCAGCTGGCCACCCCTTGAGGCTGCACTGGGGGGTCTCTTTGCCTCCCCTTCCACCTGGTAGTCTCTGAGCTTCAGGCAAAGGGCAAACCTTTAGGACTCCACCTGGACCCCAGTCCCCTATATTTCTGCTTTGGGTTTTACTGTTATGCTTTCTTGATGTTCTCCAGGAAGGGAGCTGCCTGCTGTTCTTGGTCACTTGGCATCCTTTCTCCCTGATGCTCTGACTTTAAGCTGCCAGCTGAGTTCAGGGTGGCAGGACCCACATCTCTGTCACACTCCCTCCTGGTAGGGGCTATCCTGTTGGCAGGTGTTCATAACTGAGGTGGATAAAGAGGGGAAAGGCGCAGCTTTATGTGCTCATGGGAGAAGCTAGAGGTTTGCATACAGGCAGAGGTAGCACAGAATGGGCTCCAGGCTCCTCCTGCTTCTGCCTGACATGCGGGGTCTTTTTTCTTTGTGTTACCTGATTTTCAGGCAGTGAGCACACTTGGAATCCCTTCCTTTGGCATTCAGCAGGCTGTTAGGACAATCTGCACAGTGAATCAGATGTAGTTGTCACCGGTTTGGGTGGGATGTCTGATATAGTGAAATGCCTGTTAGTTCCTCTTTTGCCAGCAGGTATTGTGCCTTCTGTAAAGGACAAACTATATGTCATTTACAAATATTCTTGGTCTCTCTAGTCTTTCCTAAGGCTTTAGGTAGACTCCTGTCTCCTAAAATGTAGTTAAGAACAACAGAAGAGGTCAGGTTAGGCCTAGAGACTTTTTAGTATGACTATGTTTCAAAAATAGGTGGAAAATTTAGATTTGAGTTAAGCACTATAATTTCATTTTATACCATAGTACTGGCTCGTTGTGGAGAGGGAATGTCTTACTGAATTGTCTTTCCAAAGACCATGCTCTGGAGGAATATTCTTAGAAATGTTTGGTTCTTTTCATTTCAACCACCATGGAGATGAGTCCAGTGCTGCTTTCCTGTGACATAGGGACCAGTGGGTGACATTTGTTTAAATGATTGCATAAGAAAATTATAGCCTTGGAAAACATCAGGAGAGAAGACCTTTATCCAGGAAAATGAAATGCCACTGTCAGTCATCTGTATGGAGGATTTAAAAAGCTATTACAATTTACATGTGGTAGGATTTCTGACATAGACCTCACCTAGTGCTTTATAGCCCATGGAATTAAAAAACAAAGTGTTTTCAAAGACATTTTGGCCAAATATGTAATATTCTCTTGGAGCTGAACTGTTTTCTTGAGCCTTGGTGTTTAAAAAAAATTACATTGAAATTTGTGAATCTTTTGCTAAAGTCCTTTGCACAAAAGTGAGAATTCTTTTGTATAAAAGAATGAATTATTCTTTGGGAAGAGTACTATTTTATTATTTAGCTTTTGTTTGAAATAGAAAATAAACAGATGTAAAGTGTTTTTTTAAAATTAAATAGAATTGGATTAGAAAATATTTACTACTTGAATAGAAATTATAGGTTTTTTTTTAAATTAAATGACACTTGGCAAAAAAAAAAGAAGAAGAAGAAGGGGTATTGGGGCACTACTAACAGATGCCTTTGGCATTTGCGGGAGGATGCTTCTTACGAAAGGTGAGAGTAGCCTTTGAGCCGCCTTGGTAGCCTCTTGTGCTCCTGTAGAGTCAATTGTGATGTCCTAGAAGTTAAAAATTAATCAGGAGCACCCCAATTACAAGTCAGGTTGTATAAAGAATAAGATGCCATTATATCTACAAGAAACTCTACACAGGTAGGTTAAAAATGAAAGGATGGAAAAAGATACACCATGCACACACTAACCAAATGTGGCCATATTCATATCAGAAAAGTAAAATTTAAAATAAGGAATATTGCCAAGAATGAAGAGACACATTATATAATGATAAAAAATCACCATGCTAAGAAGCCATGGCAACCCCAAATGTGAGTGCACCTAACACTAGAACTTCAAACCATCTAACACAAAAGCTAATAATGCCAAAAGGAGAAATACACAGATCCACTCAACTAGGTGGAGCTTTCAACACTCTTGTCACATGAGTCTATAAAACAAGTATATGGAAAATCAGTAAGAATATACTCCTGAGCAGCACTGTCACTTGACTTGACCTAGTGGATATTTATACAATAGTCCGCCCAATAATGGCAGGATACTTGTCTTTTTCAAGGATACATAGGACAATTCACCAAGAGAAACTGTGTTTTGGGCCATAAAACCCATCTTAATAAATCTAAAAGGAGTGATATCATAAAGTATATATTCTGATGATAAGAAATTAAATTAGAAATTAGTAACCAAAAGATATCCAGAAAATCCCAAACATTTAGAAATTAAGCAATATTTTTTCATAAACCATTGGTTAAAAAACATCTCAGGATTTATTCCCATTGGGATTTAATGAAATACCAGATATTAATAAATTTTATTGAAAACAAACATGCAACATATCAAAATTTATGGGAAACAGCTAAAGCATTGCTTAGAAATTTAAAGTGTTACTTATTTTTAAAAACAAGAAAGGTCTCAAAATAGTTTGTACTTGAAAAAAACTAGAAAAAGAGCAAATAAAATCCAAATCAAACAGAAGGAACACAATACTCAATGAAATAATAATCAAAAGAGCAATAGAAAAACCCAATGAAATTAGTAGCTAATTCTCAACTAATAAGTAAAAAAGAAGACACACTTTATCAATATCAGGGCTTAAAGAGATTGCTGTAGTCCATAAAAGGGTCACAGAAAATATAACAATTTTGTGTCCATAAAATTGTAACAAATTGGCACATTCCTTGGAAGACATAAGTTGTCAGTTTATTCAAGAAGAAATAGATAATCAGAATAGCCCTCTTTATTAATTGATGAAATTGGATTTATTTTTAAAAACTTTCCAACAAAGAAAACCACAAGCCCAGGAAGCTTCCTTCACTGGATAATTCTACCAAACATTTAAGGAACAAATAATACTAATTCTGTGTAAACTCATACTGAAAGTAGAAGAGAACAGAATAGTCCCAATTTATGTCAGCATTATCTCAGTATCAACACTACTGACATTGCAAGAGAACATAACTATAGACCAACATTTCTCATGAACAGAAATGCAAATTCTCTGCTTGCTTTTTTCTATTACTACCTAATTCCTATCTTAAAAAACAGATTATTTGGACTATAGCATCAAGTACACAAACTATAAAGATCTGAACAAAGCTAACTATGATCTTCATACAGATTAATCAGAAACCAGGGTAGATTGGTTGTAACTGAAGGAAACTGATATGTTCTGTCCACTTAAGATGTATTTCTACTTGTCATGTGGTTGTACTTAAGCAAGAAAGTGGAGTGCAGGCCTTATAAAGATGTACCTAGAATCCTTTCTACCAGTGTTTTTCCTAGATAAGATAAATCTGGGTCACTTCTTTGGGGGTATTCATAACCCATACTTTCATCTGATAGCTTTATTTTGATTTATTAGAAATGGTATTCTGTTTCTCTGGGATTTGAAGATTCCCAGATGTTATCTGTGAAAGCTGGGAGAAGTGATCACTCACAGATCATTGAGGTGGTTCTCCTACGAGAGAGGGGATCCAGGGCCAGAGCTGCATGACTAAGGTCTTCGTGGGCCATGCAAAGGATTTTGTATTTCATTCTAAGTGCAAGAGTCAGCCATTGAAGGAGTTAAAAGGACCAGTGATGTCATCAGCTGGTCATTTCCAGCCAATCCTCCGGGTCTTTGCCAGAAGGCAAGATGTTCATAGGGAGGCCTTGAAGTAGCTACTGTCATGCTAAGACTGACCAACCCCATATCCTTTTAGATTTTTCTCAGATGAGGGCCATTCACTTCCAGAACCACTCTGCAAAGCAGGTGCATCCTTCTCGTAACCAGATTTGTGCAAACTCTAGATCCATGTGACCCACCCCCCTCCACTAAACTCCAGGACACATGAAAGGAGAACATGCCTTTCTCCTTTAGACTGATAGGCTAGAACTGAAGCCCAAAGAGGTCAGCAACAAGCATGACTTTGCTTTCAACTCTTCTATTCTACCTAGAATTGTTAAGTGATGGGGTACACCCTCAAATTGTTAAGTACTTGATTTAACATGGACCATTTCCTTTAAACCTGTTGTTTGTTTCTGATTTACAGATGGGAAATCTAAAGCTTTGAGAATAAAGTGTTTCCCCAGGTCACATGGCTTATAGACAGTGACACAAGATATGGAACTCAGTCTGGTTACTTCATCTTTGCTCTTAATTCTGCTCTTCACCATTGTTCAGGAAATCTGTGTTGCCTGGTTTCTGTTGGGGAGGTCCAGCATTGGCTTTAGGAATGCAGCCCAGTGCATGTGAGTCACCTAGGCAGGACTGAGAATGTATCTCCTAGGAAGCTGAGCAGAATCTGTGCTTCCAGGGATCCTGAAAATACCAGAGGAACTGAACTCTCCCTCTCTTCTTTCCTCAGCACTTTGTAGCTCCACCCACTGATCAACTAATCATTGGAGCATACTCTTCCATCTATCCTAGGTGATCTCTGGAGCATGGGTCCTGTACTGAGCCTTCCTTCTTCTCTACAAGGCCTGGCCTAGTTTTAGTACATGTGAGATGTGACCAACTGAACAATGGGGTTGTAGAAGAGAGCCCAAGTCTCAGTCCAGAGAATTGCCCTGCTCTGTGCCAGGACCTTCCTTGCCTATGTTTGGATGGCCAGACTTGGGCAGAAGTAAGGCTGATTTCCCTCCTAGAGGGCCATGACATAAGGGAAGGGAGCCAGTCAGTCTGTAAGACCATAATACTGCCCTTGGGTCTCTTGTGCTGCTTAAGGAACCTGAGGCTACAGGACCATTCAAGGTGACCAGCAGACCTAAGGAAAGGAGGGGGCACTGGAGGTTTTCTGAGCAAAAAGAATGTGAGTGCAGAGGCTGTAAGGCCAGGAAGGAGAGAGAGAGAAGGATACATTCTGTTTTGGCTACATTGATCTTCTGGTGTAGTTGGCCATAAAGTGGAAGTATCTTCAAACTGGAAAATAACTAGAAATAGAGATCCAGAGAGGAGGAGGTTGGGGGTAAGGGTACAAATTTGAACACATCCTTTCCTGTAATCCACGGGTCCCCTCTCCCTGTGACCTATCAAAGATAGGCATATGTATGAATCACTCTTTACTTTGTTAGAGGGCTCTATCATCATTGAATGGATGCCATTTTAGCACCTTTCCAGTAGTTCTATTATCTTTCATAGCCCCACTGTGTTTGTACCATCCATTGAGTCAGTTAAATTAATTGTTATATTCTTTGTTTCAGAAAAACTGTACAACTCCAGTGGACGAGATTTAAGAAGGGCCCTTTTCTCCCTGAAGCAGATATTTCAGGTAAAAAGAAAAAAAAAGTATACTCTTAGGTTCTGTTTTTGCTTTGCTGTGCAATTAGATACAGATGGAACTATACCTGTGTTTACTACAAAAAAAAAAGGAAATCTCTACAGATTGCATTATAATTTAGGTCAGAATATCCATGGAGAATAATTTTTTACATATCAAATATTTCAAGCATAGAAAGGAAAGATAACTTTATCAAATCAAGTTTTTCCATATTTACTTCCATTTTTAAGAAGAAAAACCTATTCTGGATATAATTTAAGAGCTATGTTTTGTTCCCCGATAACAATGACCCTCTCCCCCCTACACTGGCCTCAGGGCCACTTTCTACTGATCACTGGATTTGGCATTTGTTATGCACATGAAGTTTCCATCCTAAATGGCAAATATTCACCACTTATGTGTGATTACCTTTTGTATTAACTTCATATATATGTCACATGCATCCAACTTCAGCTTGCTTATGGAGAGTGGAGGGTGAGTAGGTGTGATTGAAGTAACTGAGGTTGGTTATTTCATTGTATGCAATTAAGGGCAAGGTGTTTTATTCATTCTGTTGTTGTGGACATGCCCCTTCACGCACATGTGCAGGTCTTTCTGTTGAGTTCCGTTTTTCCCTCCTATCTACACCTTCCCTCCATTTCAGTTTAACAAAGGGCTAGGAGGGGTGTGCAGATGGCCTTGAAGACCATCACCATCTGAGACTACAGTAAAAAAAAGCCAGGATCTGGCTTTGTGAAGGTGACCTTTGCCTAGAGCGTGTCTGTCCAGGCTCATTGCTCCTTTCTCTTATGATTTTGGACTCAAGGATATGTTCCATTTCTCTTCATTCCTGTATCATCCACATCTCTAAAAGGTTTTCTCTGTCAGTGATAGTTCCAGCTAGAGTGGATCTCTACCTGTGCAAGAGGGAGCAAGCCAAAAGGCAGGCTAAAAATCCATGTCATCTGTGTATTCTTGTCCCATTCTTCCTTAAATGCTTCCATCATGCCCTCACCTTTTCCCAGAACAGAATCTCCTTTCCCTGTGGACATTTCTGGAGACAAGTCCTTTCTCCCCACACCAGGGGTTTGCCACTGTGTGCAATTTCTGTCATACTGCACATCTCAGAAATGCCTTGATTTAGAGGCCTGCCTTGGTTCAGGCTCATTTTCTTTCTCAGTTGGAAAATGGAACCAGCTGTCCATGGCACTGTCTGTCTTTAGGCCTCCCCAGCTCAGTGCAGTCTTATCTCTGACCACAGAGTCGAGAGGGCCACTCTTGGTGGTTCCACATTGCCCCCTGAGTTTCTCACTTTAGTATTGAAAGCACTGATCTGGCCTCTGCTGCCCATCCTGCCCCTGCCACATGCCAAGTTCCTCCCTCAGCTGTATTCCAAAGCATATCATGTTCTCTCTCTTCTGCTTCTTTGTCCGTAGACCCAAAGCTTCTGTGCTAGGATATTTGGCTGCGCACACTTACTTTCCATGTGTCAATTTTTCACCTACTGGGGATCCTCTCTACAAATGACTCCTCTCCCTAGTAGTGTTAACTCTGACTACCTTTAAAGTGCCCTGTGCTACAGGGCACATGTCTGTAATTCCAGCTCCTTGGGAGGCTGAGGCATGAGAATTACAATTTCAAGACTAGAGGCAGATTGTACAACTTATCAAGACCTTGTCTCAAAATAAAACATAAAAAAGGAACTGGGAATGTAGAGCTGGGGATCAGTAGTAGACCATGTAAGAGACCCTAGATTTAATCTCCTCCCCTCATACTGAAAAACAAACAAACAAACAAAACAAAATAAAATCCAACCAAAATAAAGTACCTTATGCTTAATTCTAAATCAGAACTTAAAATACTATAGGGTATTTATCTGAGGCTAGGAGTCTGTTGAGCTCCTTGGGTTTTCTCGGCAAATCTTTGGGGCCTTGCACAGTGTCTGGGACTACTTAGTAAATGAGCAGATTGGGTGAATTGAATAGTCTTTGTCTTCAGTCCTTGTATCTCTACTTCAGCAAATTCTGGGCTAGGTAATTTTATTAAAGCGCCACTTCTACTGCACCCCTCACTGCCTTCCTATTACTTAGCCTAACAAGTCAAAACTCCTTCACCCTCCATTACATCCTCCTTACCAGCTCAGGTCCCCAGGTGTGGTTGGGACAGACTCTGTCCGTATGACTGGAGAGTTCTGCTCACACCACTCCTCACTCTACCTCACCCAGCCTGGCAGCCTGCCACTGGTCCCCTTTGCTCAGTTTTGACTTTTCCCCTGATGGAGTATCCAGTTAGTGGCAGAAGAACATAGACAGGAGCTATTCCAAGTAGCTTCAAAACACTGTAGTTTGTTTACTTTCGTACAGAAAGTAGGATATAGCCTAAGAACAAAAAGAACCACACACACATCACAGACTGTTTATGATCATAGTTTTGGTAGTAATAATATTGGTATGGCTATTCTGATACTTGTATGCTTGTGAAAGATTCCAATTCTGTCATTCCTAGAGTTGTTAAAAACTAGGATTCTTAAGTTAAAATTCCTCTGTATTCCTGAATTCAATTGGAAATATCAGAATGAACCCTTAGTATATGTTATCTTAAATAAGCAAATGAAACATATTTCTAGCTCTGATTATTGCAGTCATCAATTCATTAGCAAAATCATTAGTAGCAACAAGACTGTGATCTATAACACTGAAAGGAACCAGTACTTCTTAAAGAAAATAAACTTGGAACCTCTTAGCATCCGGAGAGCAGGAAGTTATCAAACATTACTAGAATTACTTTCAAAAGCACTTAGAAGCAGGTTGAAAGGTCTCTCACTGGCTGCCTAGAGATGGAACAGTAAGCATCAATCAGGATGATAATTGCAATGGAACCACACATGAAATGAGTTTGAATTTGTGGATGAGTTTATAATGATACTAAAAAATGACAACAGACTGGTAAAATGACTAGGCAAAAGATACAAGAGGACTAGATTATGAGAAACTGCTAGTGACAGAGCTATTCTGAAAGTGGGTAAAGTTTTAGAATCTCACATATAACTTGCCTTTTATTATGTGAACTTTAGGATAATCGAATAGTAGTCAAGAGGAAGTCTTCTTTGTGGAAATATTCTAGCTAATGAGGAGGAGGAGTAGAATTAGGAAGTCACTATTTTGCAACCCCTAATGAATTGATGTATCTATTCATTAAGCATCAGGAGTTGCTAACATGACAGAAGTAAGGTATAGGCAGAAATTATGTATCTCCTGATGGAAATAAAAACGATAATGTGGCCATGCCACCAAATCAACCCTGGATTTGGTTATGTGTTTATATGAAACAACCAATTATAAATGATCCAGGAAGAAGGCACATGTTAAATTGTACCACAGGGGTGTAATCAATAAAACCCAGTGGGCCACTCTAAAATGACAAATGACCTGGTTTCTTCACTACTAAAGTTTCAAGGAAAAAGAAAAGAAGAAAACTCATGAATTAAAAGATGCTTCAGAATCATATCAGCAAATTACATGTGTGGATCTTATTTGGATCCTAATACAAACTTGAAAAAGCTATATTAATGAATCAGTTGGCATTTGGTCACTGACTGGACACTTGGTAATTACTTCAAGAAGTATTAAAATATTTATTGTAAGTACATTTTTTAAAAAGAGTTCCTATAGTTTAGGGTTACGTATTGCAATAATGAATTGACCTGATGTCTGGGATTGGCTTCATGTTGATAAAGCAAGGGAGAAGGTGGGATGGCAGACAAAATGGGATTGGCATAAATTAATTGGCCCATGCAGTTCATGAGACTATTCTTTTTTATACAAGAGTAAAGTTTTCTAAATTGAAAAGTTAAAAAAGAAACCAAATAAACAAGTTCAAAATTGTTACACATCCCTCCAACTGATCTTCCTCCTTAGTGTGTGTTCAGGGCTGTAACTTCTGTTATTGATTCATTAAACAAATATTTTTGAATAGCCTGGTTGGCACTGAGTAGGCAAGGACGAAGGAGCTTGCTACCAGGAGTTTATAGTCTGTTTGGAAGACCACACACGAGTGCACCAAACAGCCCTCAACCACAAGGCAGCCATGCTTTGGGGATTAACTGGATTACACAGGCAGCAAGTTGTCTGCAGCTTTGATCACTGCCTTCTGTACCAGGGTCCACATCTCCTTCAACTCTTGTGTTTTCTAAGCATGGACGTTTGTTTAGAAACTACACTAAGAGTTTACCAGGGGCATCTGGATGGAGTTGACTATTCCTTAACTAATAAGCATTTTTCAAAAAAGATCATAAATTCATGTACAGACATCACAGAAAAATTCTGAAATGTAGCAATAATCACTTATCAGTTAGTGCTAACATTTTTATTTCATTCTAGTCTGAAACGAATGTTGTAAAAATCATGTATATTCATTGGCATATATTTTAGAGGATGTGTTTAAAACCTAGAGCATTGCCAATTTGGAAGATTTTCTCCACACTTATTATCCATAACCATCTCTTTCCTAAGTGCCTTATCTACATATGTGCATTCATTTTAGTTAAGTTTCTGAATTATTTTTATAAACACTGTCTTGCCTGTCCAGTGTTGGTTTTTTATTCCCGAGTGCCTTTGCCAGACAGTCAGTTCTCTGGTATATTAATATTGAATATTAGTGATTAGCTTGAGAAGTTCTTGAGAGCTTATTCTCACTTTTTCACCGTGAAGTCATGTGTGAATCTAGTTTTAAAGTAATAAACATTTGTTATATGCTTGGAAAAACTTTCTGACTAGACATGAGCTCATCTAAATGTCCACTTTTCACATATGCTGGTGGAAAAGGATATGGATGGAAGGAGAATGATTTTTTTATTTCCTTTATACATACGAGTGTAAAGTAAATTTCCAAAAACTCATGATATTGTCCCATTTTCTCTTTCTTCCACAGCAGTGATTATCTAAGTCTGAGTTAACACAGCTGTCTTTCATTACTTTGAGGGTGTGAGTATCACTCACACCCCACTCCCCACCCCTCCACCAGCCGGCTCTGACCCAGGAGCTCTGTATTGATTCCCAGGGACCCTTTGCTGAGTGTGCCCACATTTAGCATAAGACCCCCATCCATATAAATGAAAAGTATAATAAAGGAAGGGGCTGATTTCATGTAGGGAAAGGAAAATTATGCCAGGTCATCTATTTTTCTCTTTTAGAGATAAACCATAATTTCTATTACTGTAATAACAACCTTTGATTATTCCATTAAACTTTTTACTATTTGCATCACTGAGGGTTTTTTTTTTTTTTAATTTTGCTCTGTTGTAATTGAAGATGGATGTTCCATCCATATTCTAGATGCATTTGGGATGAGGCACTATCCATGGCAGTGGAGGAAAACTCTGTTGGAAAAATTCATCTCATAGAGCTCACCAGAACTTAGTACTACAGAAAACTGGCTGGGGTTTGGGGCTGGCCAGATGCAGTTAAGTGGTCTTACTCAAGTGTCCCCACCCCTCTTTTGTTTTCACCGGCTGCCCCACATCTTAGACTCTATCTGTAAGGAGAAAGTAGCATTTCCTCAGTGGTTCTTGAATGGGCTTCCCTTTAGGATTTCCTGGGGAATTTAATAGCAGGGCCTGGGTCACACACCAGAAACTCTGATCAAGTGCACCTATCTAGGGTCCTGCTTCCTAGTCCTTTTAAATCTCCCCAGATGCTCCTAATGGGAAGGTATCAGGGGCGAGAACCCTCTGAGCACCTCCACATCACCTGGAGGCCTTGTTACTCACAGCCTGCTGGGCCCCTCTGTAGTTTCCTATTTTATACGTCAGGGGTGGGCCAGGTAATTTGCTTGTCTAACAAGATCTCAGGTAAGCCTGCTGCAGGTCTCTGTGGGTCTGCTGACCAGTTGGTCTGGAGAGCTCTATTGAGTAGATGATCACTGAGTTTTCTAATTGTGCTCATGAGAAATCTGTACATGAACCAGGAGGCAGTTGTTCGAATAGAACAAGGAAACACTGAGTGGTTTAAAGTTGAGAAAGGTGTGCGTCAGGGCTGTATACTTTCACCCTATCTCTTCAATTTATACGCTGAGCAAATAATCCGAGAAGCTGGACTTTAAGAGGAAGAACGCGGCATCAAGATTGGAGGAAGACTCATTAACAACCTGCGTTATGCAGATGACACCACTTTGCTTGCTGAAAATGAAGAGGATTTAAAACATTTACTGATGAAGATCAAAGATCATAGCCTTCAATATGGGTTACGACTAAACATCAACAAAACAAA